>JARHVA010003972.1:0-515000 GCA_037957365.1 Torreya grandis | reverse complement strand
TGGGAACAATGTGTTGAGCTACCCAAAGGACCTATCTATCAATGGGAAATGCATACATAGATAATACTCTAAAAAGGGCCTCAACCTTATGTATTTCTCCTTTATGTGTTAGCTTGTATGTGCATAAGGATGTAATGTGTGGTAAACAAGTATATGGAGTGACCTAGCTTGTAACTTAGAAAATATTTTAGACCTATATATGGGTTGTCCCTATGATTGATATTTAAATAGGAAAGAATATGGAAGCTTTGATCACTTGAATGTTTGATTGAGTGTTTTTGGCAAGTTGCCTTGTGAGTTGTTAGGTATTTTCTAGGTGAGAAATGAATGAGGATTGGTCTTGTATATATACCAATCCCTTTTGAAAATACATTTACCTATTTGAATACATTTTATTATCCAAGTTTTGTGTGAAGTTTTCAAGATTGGGATATGTAAGACTCAAAATCTTTAATCTTTAATCTCTAATGCAAATGTTAGATCCAAAAAGCTTAGGAAAAATAGATACTTGTAAAGGAAGAAAGAGGTTGTCTGTGGTAGTTACCTACATATATAAATAATTTTAAAAGAGATAAGAGAGATAATATTTGATAAAAATAAAGCTAGGGATTATGTGGTACATTTAGGAGGTGAACATAAGATTAAAAAAAATTAATAAATATGACAAAAATCATGTAAATGCATAAAAACTAAAGTCTTAAATGCTAATTTTAAAAATGCATAAATGGAGACAAAAATGCAACCTTATATAGGTGGCAAATACGAAACTACAATAGTCAATGATGAAACCACCAAGTTTAATTATGAAACTATTGTGGTGTATTATGAAACTACTGCTTATAAAACTCATTTTCAAAAAGTGACTTGGAAGCAATGGTTTTATGACACAATGTGATGGTTGTGTCATGAAAACCAATGATTTTGTACTAGAGAAATGGAAGTTAAATCTAAGGTAAAAAACTAAAAATTAATGATAATTTTAAAATTACAAAGACAAAGAAAAGACATAAAATATAAATAAGGCAGAGAGAACATTTGGTCTGAGTGTGTATAACCATAGGTGTTTACATCATCATTGGATTTTTCTACAAATATTGCACACGTATTTTTGGGAGCATACATATTTCCATCTCAAGGATACACCTTGTTATGAATTACTAAGGATGTTTTCTTAAGAATAAATGCATAAAAATGAAAATGAGCATTAGAATACTCACCTTACTTACCTGTATGTCATGGTAAAGACATCTAAGATTCCCATGTGATTTGCAAACAAAAAATGGGAATTGAGTGTAGTTTTAATGAGAAAGTAAAAATAAAACTAGTTAATCCAAACATGGGAAAGTATACTTACCATGTGAATGAGGGTGAGGATTCTACCTAATACATCTTATCTATGGATTGAATTTAGAGATCAAATGTCATGAACCTGCAAAATAAAAAATAAAAACCATGCCTTACAATAGTGTGATGGTAAATAAAATGTTTAAATCATTAGTATGTTACACCTTATATGTTTTTGATAAGGTAAGGCAGCAAACCAGGGGCCGAACCCTTCATAGAGCAAAAAAGACAAGAAGGCAATCAAACAAAATATACCTTCAGAGAGACGATGGCACTAGTCGAGAAACAACAGACACAAAAACAAAACACAAGAAATAGAAAGACTAGAGTCAGAGACGATTCTCCTTATATAACCATTAATTTGAGAAGATCATTAAGTTTCTTAGTATTCTCTGCATTGTCAGCATGCCCAGTATTACCCACCTCTTTCAGCATAGACATGTTCAGGAGAATTGTATTCTGGAGTCCCTTGGTGAAATTCTACTCCAGCCTCTGAATACGATCCTTCAGGTCCCCAATTTTATATTTCCAATCAATCTCATTCTCTATTTCCTCACCAGCTTCCTCAACATACATTTTCCCCTTATTGTCAGTAGTTTCCATAGTGTTAGCACCATGCTCCTCAGTAACCTCAAAATCCCTAGTCTCCCGCTTCCCTCCAGTGTCCTTAGAAATTTCCTAGATTTCCAGCTCCTTAGACTCTTCCTCTTGGGTTGCTTCCTCTGAAGCACTTTTAGAGTAATCAATCAGTCTGGCCTTTAGGGTGGGTTTATTATCAATCCACCCTGACCTTTGAACTCTAGAGGAGAAGCCTTCCTTATTAATTTTGGAAGACTTATAAGATTTACCACCTTGGCCCCCCATGGCCCTACCTAAATTTTTGTGGGTCCCCTCCATGGTCTCTCTAATATTCTCTTCCTCCTCATCAACCTTTCTCTTCTTACCCTTCTTGCTCACAAAGGAGCTGGGGGTGTCAACAGGGGTCTCTTCTGGGGTGGAGAAAGAAACATCTTTTGTTTTGGTAGGAGCAGGGGAAAAATAGGACTCATCAATAGCATCGCCAGACACCGAATTGGAAGGAATGTCTCCACTATCAGTTCTAATAGTCTTGGATGGCTCAAGGGCTTGGTGAAAGTTTTATAAGTGAAAAATTAGGCCCTGGTGTAGGGGAATAGGGTTCATATCTGGCTTCTTAGCCATTTTAGCTCTCACCCTAAGGACAGAGTGTTCTAAAGAGGAGAGCAAGTAAAAATGGAACTAATAATAACATTGTACTTGAAGTGATTTAACAGAGGGAGGTGGTAATTGTCGAACCTGGTAAATCAACCTTCGAGTGTGAATTACTTCATGCGAATGAATCACACTCTATCCCATGGCTTTGGAAGTTTAGCACACTCGAATCCTCCTTGATACGGGATGAGTTCTTCTCCCTCTCCCAGAAATAGTTTGTGGCTTGCAAGATCTATAATTTTTGTTTTCCTTTGAAGTTTTATTCCCTGCATGGCCATTCTCATGGCCATAGCAATCACCTTTTTAGAGATTTCAAAACTGATTCTACCCACCATGACTTACCTATTTAACCAAGATCTCACAAATTGCTTAGACAAGTTTTTTTCAAACCCATTAAGCCTTTCCAGATATGGGTTAATTCCCCCTTCTTTACAATAATACCAAACCAGTGGATTATCTTTGAATTCAGAGTAAGATACTAGTTTTGTTCGAATATGGTCTCCTCCCATTTTGTATTTGTAGACCCAAACTATGGAGTTCCTAAGTTCAGCCTTCAACTTTCAAATGGTTGCTAATCCTTGTTTCCATTTATGCATAATGAAGATGTGATGGATCATTATTAGAAATACCTTACAAAGATGATGTTGTCTACTCCCATGCTTGGAAATTATTTCCCATTAATTTTCATAATGAGACCCGCGTGCCTCAACCTCATGATACAATGAATCATGAATGATTGTCAAACAAATACCAAAGTTATCAAGTTCTGAAATCCATGATCACCCTCTCTAAGTGGACCACCTCTGAGAGCTATCCTTGTCATAAATGTGCCTCATCCTTGACAAGTCATCTCCTTTTGAATAATATCCCTAATGTTTAAGGGAATATGAACACCTTGTTGCCACACCCTCCAACATAAAAATTGCTGACCAAGATTGGCACAGGCATCAGTGACCCTATTTCCCTCTTTGTAAATATGGGAAATCTCTATTTCGGAGAACTTCTACAAAAAAAAATTGAATATCTGTAATGATGTATTTTAGCTTAATTCCCACATTTGATTCTTTATTAACTACATCTATGACCATTTTAGAGTCTCCTTGTATACTCAAGTTCCTTATTCCTAGGGATATAGCCAACTTTAACCCCCATAGTAGAGCCATTGCTTCAGCATAGTTGTTGCTATGGCATCCTATTCCACCAGCATAGATAGCAGTCATCCATCCTTTATCATTCCTTATAATTCCTCCTCCACTAGCTTTACCATCTGACTTGGATGCCCCATCAAAGTTAAGTTTCATCCAGTTAGGCTTTGGGGGGATCCATTTAGTATTTAGTCTCTGTATAATTTTGGAGTTATTATACCTAGGGATCTAGTTTAAAACCTTCTATTTGGCTACAATTTAGTTTTCAATTTGAGATAGGGGTTTCTCCATAACATGAATATGATTTGTTGTGACACTTTCCATAATGGTCTTAACAAAGGAGTGAAACACCTAAGATGCATTTCTAGCAGTGTCCCTAAAAATTTTATGGTTGCGCTCTTTCCATAAAATCTAGCTCAAACATGGTAGAGTTTGCTTCCATAATTCCATAATCAAAGGATGTGTGAAGGTTGGATTCTAGCTGAGGATTAATTCTTTAAGGTTAGAATTATAGACCCATTCAATACCAAAGTTATTAAGTATTGTGCCCCATAATTCTTGAGCAAAATCACAGTGGATGAAGAGGTGTGAAACTGATTCCTCTTTTAAACCACACAAAAAACATCTATTAACTAGGGTAAACCCTCTCTTTTGAAGGTTATCCTATGTTAGGATTTTGTTATGAGCAGCAGCCCACCAGAGCATGTTAATTTTTGGAATAATTTTATAATTCCAAACCTTTTTCCATACATCTTTATTCTAAGCTTCAAGAATGAGCAGATGGTAAGTAGATTTGATAGAGAATGATCCATTCTTATCTAGCCACCAGTACTATTCATCTTCATGGGGAAAGAGAGGGATTCTGATCTCCTGAACACACTGCTAAATATCCCACACTCTAGGGAAAAGCTAAGGCTGGTGATCACAGTAGTTCAATAGATTTTTCTAGCTCTGCATCCCATTGTTATTTTCCATATAATCACTAACTCTATCTCCAAAAAATTGAGTAGCCAAGTTAGCAATCTCTCCATAGTTTTCTTATGTGATGAGATCCTTGTCCTTTAACTAGATATCATCTTAGAATTTAATATGCTAGCCATTTCCAAGTTTCCATCTAATTCTCTATTTAAGAAGGCTTCTGCTTTTTAGCATTTTATTCCATATCATAGATCCCTAGGGTAATCCCATCTGTTGAAGAAAGTTGGAATCATCAATGCTATGCATGTATTTGGCATACATTATTTCCCCCCAATCATTATTTTTATGGATCAGGTTCTAACTAATTTTTGAGATAAGGTCTTTGTTCATGTTCTTGATAGACCTAATATTGAGTCCACAATGAGATTTTGGAAGACACACTTTTCCTCATCTAACTAAAGACATTCTCTATTTGTCTTCCACCCCTGTCCATAAAAATTTTATTTGGATCTATTCTATTTTATCAGCAAAATATGTAATAATTTTAAAAAGAGACAGGAAGTATGTAGGAATACCTTGCAGTGAGGCTCGAAGAAGTTGCAGTTTACCAGCACTATTGAGGAGTTTCCCTTTCCAACTAAGAAGTTTCCTCTGCATTCTTTCCACAATTCCATTCCAAAAACTAGGAGATACCTCTTTGACTGTGAGTGGGAGACCCAGGTAGGTAGCTAGTAGAGCAGCTTCAGCACATTCTAATAAATCAATGATTATATGTCTAAGGTCATTAGGAGTGTTAAAGAAATACACATTACTTTTTTGGAAATTTATCCTTTGTCCAGACTCTATGGCATAATTATTTAAGATATTCTTCCATCATCTAGCTTCAATCATTGATGAGATGCTAAATAAGATGGTATCATCCACAAACTATTGCACCACCATAGGATGAAGGGAGGAGGCAGGTTTGATGCCCACTAGCTTTTTTGAGGCTATATCTGCTTGTATGTATCTTCCCAGTGCCTCTGCCATAATGATGAATAAGTACAAGGAGAGAGGGTCTCCCTGATGAATTCCTCTCAAAGATGAGAAAACCCCTCTAGGTAAACCATTTACCAGCACCAAGAATTTTATAGAAGAGACAACGTTCCATATCAAGCAAGACATTTTATCATTAAACCCAAATTTTTTGATCACTTGGAATAGAAAAGTCCATGAGACTCTATCATATGCTTTGTAAATATCTAGCTTGAGAGCCATACCAGGGATTCTACTCTTATCCATGGAGTGAATAGTCTCATGTGTGGTGATCATAGCATCAAGAATCTGCCTGCCCAGGATGAAACCTTTTTGTGCAGGAGAAATAATTTTGTCTAGTAAAGGTTGAATCCTCATAACCAACACTTTAGTACATAACTTATAAATAGTGTTACATAGACTAATTGGCCTAAAATCAGTAAGGTGTGTAGGTTGTGAATTTTTAGGAAAAAGTACTATGAAGGTATTATTAGCTTATTTCAAAAGTTTACCTGATCTAAAAAAATCATGAACAGTAGCCGTAAGATCCACTCCTACTATCTCCCAATATTCTTGAAAGAATATAGGAGGAAATCCATCAGGACCCAGGGCTTTGAATGCACCCATGGAGAATAAAACAACATGGACTTCTTCCTCAGATATAGGCTTTAGCATCTCCAAATTATCTTCTTCTATTATCAAACAGGGGATTTTATCAATAAATTGGTTCATAGGTCTATCATTTCCATCATCATTATTTTCTTTAGTGAGCAGATTCTAAAAGAAAGCCCTGGCTTATTCCCCTATCTCATTATCCTTCGTTATATTATCGCCATTATCCAAAACTAGCTTGGTTATTGAGTTGGCCTTCCTATGTTTCATGGTTGAGAGATGAAAGAAGGCAGTGTTCCTATCACCCTCTTTAAGCCACTAAACATGAGATTTCTATTTCCAAAAAACCTCTTCTCTTTCCATAAGATTCTTCCATTCAGAAGATAGGATATTCTCTTCTTCTAAAGTGTCTTCAAAATCATCCCCTTGAGCCATCAGTTGTTGAATATCTTTGAGTTTTCCCACTATATTTTTCTTCTGTTGAAAGACCTACCCAAAGATGTATCTATTCCATCCATAAACTTCTTGTTTAATATGCTAAAGTTTTTTTACTATTCTAAACATAAGAGTGCCCTGAATAGGAATTTTCCACCATTGGGCCACCATTTGTCTAAAGTCTTTATGCTTGATCCACATAGCTTCAAAACGGAATGGGGAAGGTCTAGATTATCCATGTTCTCTCCAATTGAGGAAAATCGGGCAATGGTTGGACATGGTTCTAGGAAAATCCTGCACATGCATATTATGATAATCATTCCAGTTACTTGAGATAAGAAATCTATTGAACTTAACCTGAATCATTTGATCTCCTCTTCTATTGTACCAGGTAAAATTTTGGTTTTGTAGTTCTATATCCAATAATCCCCAATCATTGATAAATTCAATAAAGTCAAACATGTTATTCGAGTAATCCATAATCCCACCCTATTTTTTATAAGGGTATAGAGAAGTGTTAAAATCTCTAGCTAACACCCATCTCGTGTTCTGAGGAATATTCCTGAAACTGCTCAAGTCTGTCCATAAATTCTACCTCAAAGCTCTGTTATTCAATCCATAGACATTGATCAACGACCAGTTCAAAGATTTCAAAGAGAAATTGATAATCAGGAAGTGCTTGTTATAAGCCATAAGAGATCCCTAGATTTTAGCACTATTCCACATAGTTACAATCCCCCCTAAAGCCCCTACAACTGGTCTAATACAAAAAGCCGCCTTAGGCCATATGTAGTCAGTAATTTTCCTAAAACTCTCCTCATTCATCTTGACTTCTTGGAGTAATAAAATATCTAATTTATTATCTAAAATGCAATTTTTAACCTCAAACTATTTTGAGGGACTATTAAAACCCCTCAAGTTCCAAGATAATATTCTCATTTAGAGGGTTTGAGGGGTTGGGTCTCTAGTGTTTTCTGTTTACCACTGACAATCTCCCTAGCAATCTCTCTTTGTCTTATTTCTCTTAGGGTTGGCCTCCCTTGTTTGGGATCAGTGCCAACATCTATAGATTTTTTACCTTTTTGATTATTTTTCTTAGGGATAACCCATTCCTCCTATTCATTATTGCCATTTTGTCCTGTTTCACCTATTGCTAAATAATTTCCTGTTTGGTCTCTGACTTCCAGAGCATGGAAAATGTCTGTGTTTAACTGTAAGTCTGCTTCTCCTTTAGTAGGATATATTTTTAGAGTTACTTTTTCCTATCCATCTCTTGAAACTTTGTCTTTTGCATTGTCTTCCTCTATCAGATGGGTACCTATTTCACCTTCCTCAGACATATTAGTCTATTTGTCTAGAGGGTTGGTTGTGTCTAATATAGCCTTCTGACTATCATTCGATACTATATTTTCCTTTAGGATAACTTTTCCCCCACTACCAGTGATATCCTCCTTACCCATCTCCTCTACCTTTTATATATTGTTAGGGTTTTCTGCATTTCTCCCCATTCCCTGCTTGTTATTCTTTCTATGGTTGAGAGACTGATCCTCCCCTTCAACTTGGGAATCATCTTTCCTTCCCATTTTCTTTGCTTTACATTATGTCATTAAATGTCCCTTTCTCTTACATATTTGATAGAAAGTGGTAGCATTTTCATATGTGATCCACTGAGTCTAAGTCCCATATGTAGAGTTTAGCTCTATGGACATAGGGAGAGTCCTATTAATTTCAACATTGACACATAATCTAGCATACACACATCTGGAATTTGTTTTGGTTGTGTGATTTATATGACATATTGGCCAATAGAATTGCCAATAGCTATGAAGATTTTTTCATCCCAAAATTCCAATGGGAACCCTGGCAGTCTTACCCAAGCAAGAGCAAAGTATTAAGGTCTGAGTTAGGATCAAATCCTAGTTTCCACAAGCATAAGGCAAGAGAATGTGGGCTATACAGCCATGGTCCTCCAGCAAGAGTAGCTATCATGTCCTCCCTATTCATAAATCTAAAAAAGAATAGGCCTCTTGCCATGGCAGTGGTTAATACACTACCCTTAACTTTCCACCTAGACAAAACCCATTTCCTAACCATTTCAATATTAGGATGGAATGAGAAAAACTTACCTACCAATACAAGGTCCATGGATGCCATGATTTCCTCCACCATATCATCTGGGATATTCAGGGCCGTGCCCTCAGAGGTAACAGGGAGGCTCGACATGCTTTTTGAGGGACACATCTTTTCACCTGTTAGTGATTTCTTCCATCCATTGGATGGAATATCCTCTAACAGATTTCTAATCAAGTCCCTAGAGGCACTGCCACTAGCAGTAGCCTCCATTGGATCCGTGATCACTCTGGTTGCACTCAAGGGGGCCTACTAGGCTGGAAAAAACTAGTTTCAAATTTTTTCGCATAGGTCATGAGATTTCCAATTCATAGTAATCTCTCTTGTTACACCTTATATGTTAGCAAGGTAGAAAAGACACCCTAAAACATGAGAAAACATGAGTTTAAAAGAAAAATTACTAAAAAATAGCAAGTTTTTTTAATATTATGGCTAGTTAAATAAACAATATATTTGAAAACTTTTCAAGAATAGAGTTTATTTGTGCATTTGAGTTTTGATAAATTGGAGCTTTGGATTCACGGTGATAGGATCGAGATAGAAAGTATCTACATTGATGAGAATGAGGAGAGCATGGCCAATGTAGTAATGATAATAGGAGTAGGGAATGCACATGTTAGTTCTAAGGATTTTTACATTTTTTCCCTAAAATTAGAAACTTGATAAAAAAATGCATTTAGACCTATTAATTTTATAAATAAATTGCATGAATGGGATTGTAGGGCTATGTAGACCAAGTAAATGTTAATAATTTTGAAATATGGATAAAAATTAAGCATTTTGGAGGGTTTTTAGGTTTGACATGGCTAGTAAATGAAACCACTAGTCTTCACATGCTGATGGTCACATTTCCATTATGATAGTTCACATAGCTAACATGTCTTATAGGGGTGGCTAGGTTTCCACCAAAAGTTTACAATAGTTATGTAGCCACCTCAAATGAATTACATAATCACCACCTTACTCAGTTGATGGTTACATAACTATTGCTTATATAAAGAAATGGTTTCATCTTAGAGTCATAAAGATATGTTTAAAGTAATTTTTGAGTCTAACAAAAGGTTTAAGAGTATTTTAGGTTACTTTTTTATAGGGTAGACACATACGGTGGAGTCGAGTTAGGGAGAAAAAGTGGCTAAAAAGGATTATATGGTCACTGATGACTAACAAGGTGGCTATTCTATATTATTCTAGGATACTAAGGATTTCATAGGCATGGATTGTTCCCCCATCAATTAGGTTATTGAGAAAAATATTTACCTACTATGATACATATCGAAACACCTTCCATTTTCTGCATGCCCTAGGAGAGTGGATGAAAACCCTCATAGATGTCTATTAGATAGTGGTTCTTTTGATGATAGGTTAGCTCATGACCTTAATGGATGTTATATATACGTTGGAGGTTTCTATCTTGGTAGAGTATTTTGGTAATGTAGACATACACAATATGGGTGCAAAGTATGGAGTGAGGCTTGTGTTGGTAGAGGGAATTGTGATTCTAATTATGTAGACACTAAATTTGAAATATATAGCACCTTAATTGTGTATACTAGGAAAGTACTTATAATGAATGTACCCTTCAATTTATAGACCTTATTACTACTAAAAGGATCATATCTACTATATCTTGTTTTAGACACTATGAAATTGCACATATATAATTATAGATGTTTAAATGCCTCAAGACCCACTAAAAATCCCCTAAACATTCTTAACCCTTAACCAACCCCTCTTAACCTAACCAAATAACTATTCTTCTTTCACTATCCACATAGTACTATTCACTATCACTATTCACTATGGGACCCACTGTCACTATTCCGATGGCATGGTAGGTAACATGGCAAGTGACATGGAAGGTGATATGGAAAGTGACATGGTTTATAAGTGAGGTGGCTTTAAGTGGGACATCATACCCCACCTGGGACCCTCCTCCAAGGTACCTAATCACATCATTATGCACTAAAGGGACCCTCCTTTGAAGTATGGTGCATTTTTTCCTACAGGACCATCATCCAACATATGTTTTTGTCCTCATGCATGGAGAATAGTGCTAAAATTCATGGGTCACTTATCCAAAAGATATAAGTGAGTAGTGGAAAGTATTTTGAACCCATATGAGCCCATGTGCATGATTCCCACTCCATTTTGGACTCTTTAGCAAGTTGGGAGACAAACCAACAAAGTGGGAGACCTATTAGATAAGTCAAAATCTCACCCCCTTTTCTTTCATGACCACTCATGTAACCACATGGAGAATGGTTCCAAAATTCATGAGACATTTAGCCAAATGACAAATTAGCTTGGTGGAAAATCCTTTGGCCTCATTTTAGCCCATGTGGATGATTTCAACTCAAAATTGGACTTATGTACAAGGTGGGAGACAAACCAACAAGGTGGGAATCCCACCACCCTTATCCCCTTTATCATTTATGAGCCCACTTGAAAAATGGTGCCATTCACTATTCCACTTCTTTGGCATGTTTCTTGACAACAAATGCTATAAATATGACACTCCCTCTTCACCCATAGTTAATTTAGTTTTTTTTAAAAAGAACTCATCTTAAAGGTTATCTAATTTTTTAAGGAGGTCACTCATTCATCTTGGAGAAGAGCTCAAGCAATGAAACTCTGCCCAAATATTCAACAAGCCATCTTCAAGACATCTTCAACAAACATCAAGGTATATTATTTATTTTATTCATTTCAATTCTTTAGTTTCTTGGCCTTCTTCCCTTATTATCTTTTTTACCATATTAGCTCTATTTTTACCCTCTTGACCTTTTTACCATCCACCATTTATCTTTACCCTTCTTATATTCTTTACCATCTTGCCTTCTTGACCATCATTTACCCCTTTACCATTTCCCCTATTGCCTTCTTGACCACCATTTGCCTCTTTGCCTTCTTGAACATTTACCCATTTGTCTCCTTGACCATTTAATCCTTTTCCTTCCTTGACCATAATTTATCTCTACAAACTTTACCATTTACCAATCCAAACCAAACAAAATTTTCTTGTTCTTTTGTCACAAGACAAACCCAAACCAAAAACCACAATTTTGACTTGACTAGTTTTAACATTAAATTGATTTATTGTTTAGTCATATTCTTAGCAAACTTTCTTGCATTAATTTTAGTTATTTTTTGTTTTTTTATTTCATTTTTTCTATCATTTTATGCAAATAGATTTATTTTATCATTTTAACTTAATTTTTTAAAGCAGGTGGATTGATAGCCTCATAGAAAGCTCATGCTAGGCAATCCACCTTTCTACTTATATAAAAAACAAGTTTTGTGGTAGTGTTTTATTATTTTAAGGTCATCCTTCCAAGCCAAAGAGGATTTATCATAAATTCTGGACTTCAACATGGACATATTCAACAGGTATTCTTCCACACCCCCTTCATAAGTTTCTTTCTTCCAAAATTAAGAAAAGCAAAAAATTTAGATAGAAACATTTTGGCACGCTCGGTGGGACCTTTAGTTTTCATGGTTTTATTAGTTATTTTAGGAAATTTAAAGTTGCATTAGTGAAAATTTCATTTAGTTACATTCTTTAAAAAAAATTAAGCTTTTTTCTTTCTAAAAAAAAAGACAGACAAGTTTTAGTTGCATTTTCTTAAAAAAAGTTAAATTTTATTTTCTTGCATTTCTCAAAGAGAAAATAAAAAAATAACATTCATCCTAGGATTAGGATTTTCATTTTCATGTTCCATTTAGATGCATTTTAGTTTTTTTTTAATTGAAAATAACCAACAACAAAAAAAAACCTTTGGGATTAAAATTAACTTGCATACATAGTTTGCTTGCTTATTTAACTAGCTCATCTAGTGTAATTTAAAACAAAGAAAATTAATCATAGTGCACAAACGTTACACAAACAAAACAACTTGTAATAAAACAAACATCAAACACACTTGAGATAAGGCCTAACTAGGATTTCATCACCTAGTGGATCACTTTACCTTTTCCCAGTTATCGTACTTGGATTTAATCACTAAAAAGATAACCAACTTAGCTCTTTGGTTGAGTATAAACTCTGGATTAAAAATATAAAGGCTAAGCACTTGCACTAGCTACGAGATCATGAAGTGAGGGGAACAGGTCCTAAGTATCAAAACATATACTTGATCTAATACATAATCTCTCTTGAGCACCTAAACATAACTCAAAACCAAACATAGACTTATTTCTAGGACTTGTTCTACAAGCCAATTTCCTCTTCACAAATTCTAAGGCATAAGCCAAAAGAGAGATTAGAAAGAATCATAAGACTTAACACACTCTTAGTGAATGCATTATCTTCCTTGAGTATTCTTTGATTACTCTTTGTTTTGAGGTGAGAGAACGTATCATTCCTTTCTTATTTTATTGTATGGTTCTTACTCACCAAAAATGAAGGGACCCTGAGGAACAAAAATCACCAGCAAGTCAACCAACCTCTTCCACCTCTGCACCCATGGAACACATTTCTGAACCCATGGACTCCTCTCACTCTCTAGGAATTCCTATTTGGGTAATCCTAGGAGATGCATATTTTTCCACTTTCATAAACAACAATCACATAACCTTACAACATTACCTTATAACTACATCTTACCAAATCCTAGTTTTGACCCCACTTATAGATCTGCCTTATGGCATCCCTTCCCACCTCATGGGGAATGCCTCTTATACAATGAGTAATACTCAACCTTTACTCACCCAAGCCTTATCATTGACCAATAACCCCCTTGATGTTACCATTCAAAATCAACCAACCCAAACTACCACTACCCTTATACCTCCTACCAATCATTCTTATGCAATAGGAATGCCTACCTCTAGCACTACGCATCTCCCTCTAGTTATTTCCAATCCATCAAACACTAATTTACTTCAAATCTTTGTGGTATCTATACCCTCTATGTTACCATCAATTAGTACAAAGGTTACCACCCTTCCATCAACCACTAACCCAACTACCACTCCTACCCAATAAGCAACCTCTAGTTATCTCCATAATCCATAAGGGAATATTCTAGCTACCCAACCACCTAACCATTGACATCCACATACCATTATATCTCTTCTACCCAACCATTGGCATCCACATACCAATATGTGGCAACCTCTAAACCTTTCACCCACTATCAACATGTTTCTCAACCACCATCGTAATATGCATCTTACAACCTCATAGGTATTCAACCCCAAACAGACTTCATGAAGATGATCATGGATAAGATGACTACCCTTAAGTCATACATCTTCAGAGCCCATAACCTCTTGTCTTATGATCAAATTTTCAATGAGCCTATTCACCCTTTAGTCCCTATCAGACCTTATCCAACCTAGTCAGAACTTCCAAAATTTACCAAGTTTAATAGTAAGGAAGACCCTTAACAATATTTAAGAGTGTTTAGGCATTCATGCTACTTGATTGCCCATGATGATGCTCTTATTTTTTGTACCTTTCCTATGTCATTATTTGGACCAACATTGGATTGGTATAGTGTCATACCCAAATATTCCATCTTCTCCTTTAACTAATTAGCCCAAAACTTCTTATATCACTTTTTGATCAATATATCTAAGAAATTTTCTATTCCCGACCTCTAATCCATATAAAAATTTGAGGATGAGTCCATTGTCAATTTTTTTGCTCATTAGAGGAGCCTAATTAATGAACTTTCCTTCCCCTTGCCCCAACTTAAACTCATAGAGTTCTTTGCGCAAGCATGAGCAAAACATATTTCCTCCATATTACATGTCCAAAGCTTTTGTAAATTTGATGAAGCTTTTACCATGGCTCGTAAACTAGAGAACAAATCCATTGATGAAGGAAAGTTAAAGTTGAAGAACAAGAACTCAATTTCCAAACCCAATGAGCCCTCTTCTTCCAAACCAAATAATGAAAACAATCCTAACACCAAAAATAATCAACTACCAATGCTATTGTCCTCAAAGCCACACCTCCACCATTTACCAACTAACACAACCAGAGGAACCAAACCTCTAACTCCTCTAATTATTTAAACCCAAGCCCAAGGAACCAAACTTGGAGCAACTAGATGTAATTAAATCCACTTGGGAACCTTATGATTCTATTTTGGGAAAGTTATTAAAATATAATATCATCTAAATTCCACCAATTAAACCACCCCAATAATTTGATGCTTCTCACCCCTTTCTAGGTTGGTATAATGAAAATAACCAATGTGCCTTTCACTGAGACATAATACATGATACTAATAGGTGCAATACCTTCAAATACATTGTCCAATCCTTTATTGGTAAGGGGGAGATTAGATTGGACAACCCCAAAGCCCCACCAAACCAAGCCCTTGACATATTTAGGCAACCTTTCCCAAACCATGCTCCTACAAAAAATAAGAGTAACAACATCGAGTGCTCTCCTAATGCCCATACTATTAACATGATTCTTGACACACTCACTGATAAAGAACCCATTCACCAATCTACCATTCTCCTTCCACTTATTGAAATAGTGGAGTCACCTTCTACCCTTTTAGACATCCAAATAGAGGAAGTAACCATATCCACACCTTTGATAGAGGTTACCAAACCTATCTCCCCTATTACAGAACCATCAATTCCATCTTAAAAAGCTATCTCACAAGAAAAGATAACTTCACTTACCAAACCTATAATTTTGGAACCTTCCATCAAAAGCCAAGACAAAGGTAAGGGAACTAAACCAGAACCTCTAACCCCTTCTTTGGCAGACTAGCATATCCCTTCTAAACTAACTAAAACCTCCACCCACCCAAACAAAACCTCCTCCAAATTAACTGACCCTCAAAAACCTACCAAGAAAACTAAAGTAACAAAACCCCCTCTAAAACCAATAACTAAAGCAACCAAATAGGTAAAACCACCCAAAGGCACAAGGCCTTGAATTTTACCTCCCTCAACCTTGCCCTCTATTTTGGGTCCTCGTCCCTCTACCTTGAACACAAAGCCCATTATTTTTAACCAAACCCCACCACCTTTGTTGGTTACACTTTCACACTCACTTTCTAGCATACCTCTTTTTATTGTATCAGTGATACCTAAGTTACCTACCTTTCCATCATCCACCTCTAGCTCATCTACGATCTTGCCTAAACCAAAATCGTACCACCTTACCTAAACCTTTGCCACCTTTAATCAAGTCTTACTTAACCATTCTCCAATGTTTATTGCAAACCTATTCCTTGATCTTTCCACCCATCAAACCCTTTGACCCTTCACATCCCAAACCATTATGGTTAAATAAAAATTTGATATTTGTATACCACGGGACACCCAACCATGATACAGAGAATTACAAAGCTATCCAAACTCTCATCCATCATCTTTATGATGAAGATGATCTATTGATAGATGAACCTCCTATGCTACCCATACCAACCCTAACAATAACCATACCTACCAAATGCTTACCCACTCCTCCACTCTCACCTAAGAATGAAGATGAGTCTGACCACTCTACTACCTCACCCTCTCCTTCTATCCATACTATCAACATGGTCACTAGATCACAATAGAAGGTTAAAGGGAAGGCTAAGATGTCCATTCCTTAGACTTACCACTCTTCAAACTCCCAATAAAACCACACCCAACCATATCCATATTCAATCAAATCCAAGGTGTTTATCTTAGGTTCCCCCCATTATAACCCTTCACATCTTAACCCTTATGCAATATCTATCTAAAAAGCTATCCTTAAGAAGCTTTACTAAACCCCAACAAAAATGAGCTTGTATGAGTTAATTTCTACTTCTCCCCATCACCTCCAAACACTCATAGAGGCCTTATAATCCATTGATGTCCAACCCAATTAACCCCAAACTCTAGCTATATTTGTTGATGCCCTCCAAACTTCCAACCTTGTCACCTTTAAGAATTCATAAATACCTTCCATCTACCCCAAGGACCCAGATCCTCCATTCTTTATTACCACTTATATCAACCAAACTTGTGTCAAAATGGTAATGCTTTGGGAGCTAGCATTAACATCATATCCTCCTATGCTTACAATCAACTCAACTTACTGGACAATATCATGTCAAAATCCATGATAGTCCTTGTATCTTAAATGACACTATGGCTACTACCTTGGGAAATGTCATCCTTCATATCTGTGTAAGACCTTACACACTCCCTAAACTCTTCAATGTGGTGGAAGGAGAATTATAATACATCTTATTGGGATGACCTTGGATTTTCTCCATGAAATGTGTTCTCTCTACCCTCCATCAATGCATTAAGTTTGAGCACAAGGGCCGGGTCATCAATATCCAAGTAGACCTAAATCCTTTCTCAACATACAACATAACCTATCGCCCAAAAATTTCCTAATACACCCATCCAATGCACCTTTAATAGTTACACCCTAACCACCAACCATTAATGAAACATCAACTACCTCATCTATTTCTTCTTCATAAATCCCCATAGAGGAGCCCTTGGGATCTATGTTCCAATGATTCTCGTTAGAGGAGTATCACCTTCTAGCATTGGATGCTTACCTAATCCTCAACAATATGGGAACCTCAAACATGACCCTTCTTATGACCCTAATCAAAAAAATCATCCCTTTTGTTCCCCCCAACCATCAAATGAACTTCATCTATGGGTGACTTGATCATCCACTTCTTGCTCCCACCACTAACTCTTCCATCTGACCATTCACCTCTAAATTTTCTTACCTTGACAAACTAGCATTAGCTAAATTATACCTTCATAGGTGTGTCTAAAATAGATTTGGCCTTGGCTGATATGAAAAAGGACCTCATGATTTACCTTCAATCAAAACCCAAAAACCTCATGAATCATTTGGCATTGGGTTTGTACCACTTGAAGAACCCACCAATTTACCTAAAACTATTGACACCATCAAGGAATACATCTCCTCCTCACCAACCCAACCTCATTCAAAGTTTGAGGATTTTGATATCATTCCTCCTAACTTTTTATTTGATCAACACTGTTAGTTTAGGCCCCTTGAACTATCAAAAGGATGGCCAAATTCAAACCCTTCCTCTCATCCATCCTGAAATGGTAGAAAATGATTCTCCTACCATAAACACCATCTAACATCAAGATGATGATTTTATCCTCACCTACATTTGTGCCCTATATGATTTAATCAATAAATCCCTTCCTCTTTAAACCTTGACTATGTTGAACAAATCTAACATGGATATCAACTTGGGCACTCCGGACAACCCCCACATTATCAAATTGGGCCAATGACTGAATGCCAAAGAACTTTGAAACTTTTCCTCTTTCCTCCAAGACTAAAGCATAACATTCACTTGGTCTTATAGTGATATGACTAAGATTGACCCCACCATTGCTACCCATAACATAGTCATTCATTATGATGCCAAACCTATTAAACATAAACTTTGATGCATGCATCCTCACATATCCCTTCTTGTCAAAGAAGAGTTTTAACATCTCTTATTTATAAACTTCATTCAACCCATTGACTGCCCCTAATGGGTCTCAAATATCATACCTATCACTAAAGCCACTTGTGGTCTATGCATTTATGTGGACTTTCATGACCTTGTCCTCACCTACCCCAAGGATGACTTTTCTCTACCTAGTATTGACCAGCTTGTTGATCTTACAACCAGCCATAAGATGTTATCTCTCATGGATGGGTTTTTAGGTTACAATCAAATCTTTATTTCCCATAAAGATCAACATAAAATCATTTTTACCACCCCTTGGGGAAATTTTTACTATAAAGTCATGCTTTTTAGGTTAAATAACACTGGTACAACCTACCAATGATTCGTGACTTATATCTTCCATGACCTCAACCACACCATCATAGAGGACTATGTCGACGATCTCTTGAGAAAATTGAAATCTTGAAAAGATCATCTAAAAGTTATCGACACTATGTTAAAATGCCTAATCCATTTCCATGTTAGACATAACCCCAAGAAATGTGTTTTTGGGGTCCTTTCAAGAAAGCTTCTTAGCTTTATTATCTCCCTTCGAGGAATCAAAGTAGACCCTATCAAGGTCAAATTAATCTTGTAGATGCCTCCTCCTACCAACCTTAAGTAATCCATAACCTAAAAGGAAATATTTAATCCATTTGTCATTTCATTTCCTAGCTTTTAGACCAATGTCAACCTTTCCATCACCTTTTGAAGAAGGATGTCTCTTTCAAATGGAATAGTGATTGTCAAAAAGCCTTTAAATCACTTAAATAGTACCTTTTATCACTACCTATCCTCACCCCTCCTAAGGATGACCACCCCTTTTACCTATATATCTCTGCCATGAACCATTCCTTAGGGACAATGTTGGCTCACCAAGATAAACAACACAAAGAGTAAGTTGCATACTACATAATCTACATGCTTGTAGAATATGAAACTCGATACACCCATACTGAGAAAATCTACTCATCATTGAATTTTCTTGCCACTAAAATTTTCCACTACCTTCTTAACCATAAAACCTATGTCATAACCAACATCTACCCACTCAAATACATGCATTCCAAGCCATACCAAAACTAGCATATGGCCAAATGGCTTATGTTCTTAGAAAAATTTGATCTTGAGTTCTTTCAGCTAAAGTTAATTAAAGGGAAAGTCATTAATGACCAATTGGTTGAAGCACCTTTGATAGATCACTAACATCATCCTCTTTAATTCCTAGATGAATCCATCGCTAATCTTTCCTAAGAGGACATAACCTACCAAATGACTATGTTCTTCAATGGGTCAAAGTGTTAACATGGTGGGGGAATTAGTATCATCCTTATCCCATTTTATGGTGAACCCCTTCCTCTATCCTTCAAACTTGACTTTGAATGCACCAATAATATGGTTGAGTATGAAGCCCTAGTCATAGGTCTCTAAACTGCTCCAGCGTTAATAATTAAGACAATCATTGTCTTTGGTGATTCCCAACTCATGGTTAACCAGGTCAATAGCTCCTATCAATATAATAATGATGTCTTACAAAAATATAAACTTTTAGTTGACAAAATCTTAACATCTTTCAAATGTTACTTGGTCCTATCTATTCCTCTATGTAATTCCCCCATTGATATACCCCCTCTTTTGAGGTGATGGAAATTAGAAACATGTAGTTACCTTACCTCAAAAAAATAAGATAATTGTATAATCTATGTATGCATCATGTATCATATATGAGTAACATGTCTAGATAGATATAATAATGAGGTACATAAAATGTGATCACATCAAATCTTAATATGAATGATGTGAATCATGGAAACATTTATATAGTTATGGTACAAGCTCAACAAGTAATTAATCACACACACACACAAGCACTTAAAATCAAATCAAAATATAATAGACCAAGGAAACCTCAAATAAGGGGCATGTTCAAATGTCACACAATCAAAGGGACATGACTTAGTCAAATGTCCACAAGGAAAGCAATGACATATTCAAATGTCCATATAATGAGCATTGACATATTCAAATTTCAAAATATGCAAACAAAGGCACTTCGGCTAGAATTAAATGAGCATTTTTAAATTCTCAAACAAGTAAGGTAAAACATTTAAGGAAGTGCATAAATTAAAAACATAGAATCATAAGCAACTAGTAAAACAAATATCATACTAGTCCTTGGATATATGTATTAGAAAAAAATATTAAGTATATAGCATATCAATTACATTGCAAAAGATACAAGGATGGATAAAGGCAAGTGTAAGTATATAATCTCAAACATGATAATGGAAAATGATCATAAAATGATATAATCTAGGTGTATCATGATCAAGGAAGTGGATGCCCCCAATGTCCATATGACATGAGTAGAGGGAAATCCCAACATTTGTATGTGTATATATCATGTGCCTAAATATGCCTATATCACACTCAAAATATGTGTGAAACACGTGTGTATATAAATAAATTATATGTTATCTACCAACATATAACCAATAACATAGATGCTAAGGAGATAATAAGATATAGAAGTGCTAAATAGTTTTTTATTTTTTTAGTATTTTTTTAATATTGGAATGGAAAATAATATCCCATGATCTCATCCAAGGGATGATCATAGGTATCTCCTCACTTAGAAGTGGGTGCAATAAACTAGTAGTATTGCCAAGGAGCATGTATAAGGGTAATATTTGACACTAGAAGATTTGTGATGCTCTACATATGTAAAATATGACTCTATGGTCATAAGTTAATAGTATAAATAATTGGGTTTTATGGAACCCATTATTGAGTGCTATATAGTCTCTTAAATGTAGCTATAACTGAAACATGTTTATTTTCTCATAGAGAATTTGAAAATGCACAAACTATACAATGATCTTAAGATGAGAATGATAATCTATGAAGAGTGGTAAATGTGTAACCTTTATTGAATAAAATGTGTCATATGTGTGAATAGTATAATTAGGAATCATATCATGGTTTTTTGGTATGTTTGTATTTGGTATCTTTGCTTCAAATATGTTTTCCTTCATTACTGGTAACCATGGTTTCCTAACTTTTGCATAATATCTAGTCAAAATGGACTAATATGCAACATAGTAGAACATGATTATAATCTATATAAGGCATTACATTTAATGTACCTAACACAACAATTAGATTCTTTAGCTTTACTCACGTGTTCCATGCCATATCCATAGATGTAAGGAAGTTCTAGGTACATTTATTAAATTCAAAGTTGAGCTAACTATAATATTTTGACTTTGATTTCCATTTATGGAAGGTTCAATGATTTGATTCTTTGAGTAATGATTTTTAATTACTTCATATGAAGTCACCCATTTTACATTATCCTTTGGATACATTTCTTTCTATTTTGGTAAATGTTCATTTTGTATCATGTTTGGTTCCTCTTGGTGTTTATGTAAAAGATCTTATTTTATTTATTCACTTTATTACTTCCATTTGTAGGTTTTTATTCTTTTGCATTAATAAAATGGATATGCATCATTGAATTATTTGCATTAATATTTATAATATATCCCAAGATTTGATATTCATTCTAATCATATGAGTAAATATGATAAGTGATGCCATGGAAATGTTTTCCCAAATCTTAGCCATTAAAACCAAAGTGTTGCAAATTTTGCTTTCCAAAACCATATTACTTTAGAAGCTGAGGATCATTATTGAGAGGTAGATTAGTATGATTTTTTTGTTAGATTTATATTTTTGAATACTTTCTTTCTCTAGGTTTAGAATTTGCAATTGTTTTTGCTCTAAAGTTTTCTTTGGTAACCACATTTGTCATTTTGGTACTTGTGCTTTAGGAGAGGTACTCATAATTTGAGTGGTTTGCTTTAGTGATGTATCAATGATATGACTTGCACTATATTTAAGGCATTGTATTTCATTTTTTAATGAAAAACAACAATTTATATGATGCACATGAATTCTATGATATTTTCAATAGTATTTGGATCTCCTTATAGGATGTGTAGGAGGTAATTTGATTGAGTTATTTTAAAGCATTTATCTTAGGATTTCACTTGGTCTCTTAGTAACCTTTGGTATAATATTTGAATAACCTATTTTAGATGTATTTATTTTTAGCTTTTCATTTGGATGTGAAACTTTGTTTGGCATAACATTGATATATGAGGATACAAACACATTATTAACATTAGCATGTATTGGATTTTGCATGTATCTAATCTAATTTTGTAACTCTTTTATTAACTTGTTCATACTTTTGATTTGATCTTTTAGGGATTCATAATCATAAAATATAGGTGCTTTGGATGAATTATGCATATATATACCATCTAGGGATTTAACAAGGGTTTGTTTGTTACCCTCTTTTATTATTATAAGATGGGGCACCTTACCCCTTGAAGGAGTGATATCATGGACCTGGTTAGAGGGATGGTAGCTATCACCTTCCTTAGGGTTAGGTGAAGAAATAATTTCTTATTTAGATATATTAAACATTATTTTAGGAAAACAAATTCTCATTTTTGAAATAAATTGTAACAATTTAGATATCAAAAAAATTAGAAAAACCCTAGAGCACAGTATGAGTTACATGGAAATACATAGAGGTTGGTTCACCAAATGTTTAACCCTAAATTAATATGGGTCAATATACTATAGGGTTAAAAATATAGAATATGAATAATCATAAGGGTGATAAACATATTTATATGAGGCCAATTAATTATAGACTTAGAAAAATAATATCATGAATTTATCATACTAAGATATGCTAAAAATATAAAGTATAACTACTGATTGATATTGTAAAAATTTGAAAACAAGAGTACTTAACTAGTTTACTCTGTGCATGTAGATCTGATATGGAACAAGCTAAAATTATATTGGATCTAAATTTTGGGTCAATTGTTAGATTCTATAAATTTATATTTTATGGCCTCAGATGCTTACATCAAATTTGGATAGTTATATTGGCATTAGTGTCTGAACTAGACATAGGTGTCCAATATGAAATATTGATTAGATCTAGATGCAACCACACAAAACCTTCCAAGTTTTTTTCACCTTTATTTTAGTGTGTTTAAATCATGTGCACAGGTTATTAATCTTTATCAAATGATCAAACCCTAGCTTCCTCACCCTTAGAGTGATTGTGTAAAAAATGGGTTAGTAGACACATGTTGTCAAGCTAACTTAAGGACTCCTCTATCAATGGGTGTTGCCTACATATCCAATAATTTTAAGAGGGCCTCATACTTATGTATTTATCCCATACCCATTAGCTTTTGTGTGTATAAGGATGCAATGTGTGATAAGAAAGTAAATAGAATGACCTTACTTATAACATGGAGATTTGGCCCTTGGAATAATCCTTCAATACTTTAAACTTATAGATTGGTTGTTCTTATCAGTGATATTGAAAAAAGAAATAATATGGAAGATTTTATCACTTTAATTCTTAATTGAGTGTTTTTTATATGTTTCCTTGTGAGTTACTAGGTCTTTACTAGGTGAGAAATGAATGATAGATAATATTGTATATATACCAATCCCTTTTAAAAATATCTTGCATTAAATCACTTAGGCCAACCATAAAGACACTTTACAATTGAAAATTTGATGATTTTAGGCAACTTGACACTTAGTTTGGCACAAGAAATTAACGTCGGCATAGGTGTTTAGTTAGGACATAAGTGTCTAGGAAGTTAGAAAATATAAACATGTCCAAAACTTGTAAAAGATGATAATAAATAGGTTATATATTTTTGCATAGCATAGAATTCTTGGTCATTAGAATAACATATGGTCAAACTAAGAGATAAGCAATATGCACAAGTGTTTCTATCTAAAATTTTTGCTTTACTTAAGTTTATAATAAAAAAACATGTGAAGGGGGTGTGTAAGAATACTTGTTGAATATGCACGTGTTGAAGTATAATATTTGTGAGAACTCCTCTTTGGCTTGGGAGTATGACCTAAAAATAAGAAAAAAATACCATAAAACTTGTTTGTTAGACAAGTAGAAAGGTGGATTGCCTAGCATGAGCTAGATCCTAAAAGTGTGAGCTTTATAGGAGGCTATCAATCCACCTACTTTAAACAATTAAGTTGAAATTATAAAATAAATGTATTTGCATTAAATGACATAAAAACTAAAATAAAAAAAAAATGAAAAATAACTAAAATTAATACATGAAAGTTTTCTAAGAATATGACTAAACAATAAAGTAACTTAATGCTAAAACTAGTCAAGTCAAAATTATGGTTTTCAGTTTGGGTTTGTCTTGTGACAAAAGGCCAAGAAAATTCGGTTTGGTTGGTATTGTTAAATGATCAATTTGGTATATATAAATGATGGTCAAGGAAGGCAAAGGAGAAAATGGTCAAGGAGACAAAGGGGTAAACGGTCAAGAAGGCAAAGAGGTAGATGGCAGTCAAGAAGGCAATAGGGAAAATGGTAAAGGGGTAAATGATAATCAAGAAGGCAAGATGGTAAAGAAGATAAAAAGGGTAAAGATAAATGGTGGATGGTAAAAAGGTTAAGAGGGTCAAAATAGAGCCAATATGGTAAATAAGATAAGAAAGGAAGAAGGCCAAGAAACTAAAGAATTGAAATGACTAAAATAAACAATATACCTTGATGTTTGTTGAAGATGACTTGAAGATGGCTTGTTGAAGATTTGGGCGGAGTTTTGTTGCTTGAGCTCTTCTCCAAGATGGATGAGTGACCTCCTTCAAAATTAGATAACCTGAAAGATGAGTGTTTTTTTACCAAAAACCAAATTAACCATGGGTGAATGGGGAGGGTAATATTTATAGCATTTGTTATCAAGAAACATGTCAAAGAAGTGGAATAGTGATGTATGGGACCTTTTTTTAAGTGGGCTCATAAATGATTAATTGGATAAGGGTGTTGGGATTCCCACTTTGTTGGTTTGTCTCCCACCTTGTACATGAGTCTAATTTTGAGTGGGAATCATCAAAGGATTTTCCACCAAGCTAATTTGTGTTTTGGCTAAGTGCCCCATGAATTTTGGCACCATTCTCTATGCGGGTGCATGAGTGGTCATGAAAGACAAGGGGGTGAGAATCCTATTTATCTAATAGGTCTCCCACTTGGTTGGTTTGTCTCCCAACTTGCTAAAGATTCCAAAATGGAGTGGGAATCATGCACATGGGCTCATATGGGTCCAAAATACTTTTCACCACTCACTTCCATATTTTGGCTAAGTACCCCATGAATTTTGGCACCATTATCCATGCATGAGTACAAAAACACATGTTGAATGATGGTATCATAGGGGAAAATGTGCCATACTTCAAAGGAGGGGCCCTTTGGTGCTTAATGATGTCATTAGGTACCTTGGAGGAGGGTCCTAAGTGGGGTATCATGTCCCATTTCAATCCACATCACTTCTAAGCCATGTCACTTTCCATATCACATTTCATGTCACTTGCCATGTCACCTACCATGTCACTTGTCATGTCATCATGAATAGTGACAATGGATCCCATAGTGATAGTGATAGAAAATAGTTTTTTTTAATAGTACTATGTAAATAGTGATAGGAGAATAGCAATTTAGTTAGGTTAAGAGGGGTTAGCTAAGGGTTAAGAAGGTTTAAGGTGGTTTTAGGGGGTCTTGAGGCATTTAGACATCTAGAATTACAAATGTGTAGTTTTTTAGTGTCTACATTTTGCCCCTTTTTGTTATGCAGCTTTGAATTAACAAGTTGCAAAACAAAACAAAAAAATAGATCACTTAGTTGAAGGTCAGGATGCCCTGAGTATGGGAGGAGGTGTTCCCCTCAAATTGGGAGTTGACAAGGAAAAGCAAAATTAGGTATAGGTTTGATAAGAGGTTGGTGAAAAACACCAAAAAAAGGGGTTGGGTATTTTAAATGCAAACATGTGTACAAAATATGACTAAGTGTGATGGCCAAGATCACACACAAATGAAATTTACTAATGTTGGTAAAATAAGGGTCAAATTTTAAGAGATAAGTGACCAATGTACCACATGATCACAATTGTAGTTGGGCACATTGGTAGTTTCTTAGATAAGGTCAGTGTTATTTATAGGTATCCGAGCTAGGAAGTGTTCCCTTGAAAAATACAAATGGTTTGGTTGTGCACTAGGTGGTGTAAATTCAAATGTTCAACATAGCAATATTGGTCAGTGTGGTGCAAAGGATCAAGGCAAGGTTGTTACAAAAATACACAACAATTTGATTCAAAATGGCCAATGTTAAGGTGGAGAAAGGTGAATGGGTTGGTATGGGTTGGTAGGGGTGGTCAAGCTGACTCTAAATGCACTAGGCCAAATGGATGCTACCTACATGGTTTTATGGACAAAATATCCAAAAAACTATAGGCGCAATATAGTTCTTTAGTGGAGTTTTGATGGGTTACCCCAATGTGAAATACCATATGGGTAGGTTTGGTTTGATAGTTTAGTAATAGTGAGGTGTTGTGGTATAGTTTGGTGAATAGTCACCATAATAATCTCACATGCATTAGGAGGAGAAAACATAGATGGACAAGGTAGGATAAATAAGTGGGTAACAACAAGGCTAAGCACCACAAATGTCCTACGATGGAGCCAAGCCAAAGAAGAGGTGCCATCATGAGGAGGTTACACCTTCTAAAATTATGTGAGGTTATAAGCACAGTGATGGCATATATTACTACAAGTTGAGTTTTAGGATATGGGCATCTATCATGATCTACATAGTCTTATTGGTGAAAGGTCAACATTGTTATGAGGTGAGTTTTAAGGGTAGTAACAAAGTGATGACTTGTAAATAATTTCTTTGATGGTCAAGTAGATTTTATGAGGTAGAAAATTAGTAGCATGGTGAGCGATAGGTGATGGATTGTGCCTTACTTAAGAGTTGCATAGCTAGTATGGGAAAAATGTGTCCATGTCTACATCCTCTATCTCATTACCTTGGAACCAATGACTTTGGGTTCTACTCAGAAGAGGCACTACCAATAGGGATATTTGTGGCCTAGGTTAATGAGTATATATCTAGATAAGATTATGGATTTTCTACTATGATAAGTATTTAGAAGCTACCACTACTAGAAACATTAGCAATTTTAAAGGCATGATCATTATAGTGGCCTATGGATGGAAGACAATTTATGTTAACTGGGGCAAAGGTGACAATAACATAAAAAACTACCAATCCCACAAGGATTGCAAGATGATAAAGCAAGTAATGACATCGGATGATAAGGGTGACAAAAACACATCATGATGGTGCATAATGAATTTATCAAGATGACTCATTAGATTTAGGGTGGAGTGTCCATATGAAAAGGTAAGTAGACATGACCATTTTTAAGTGGGAAGACTATTTAAGGGGATCAATGACATCATAAGATCCTCCCAATTAGTGGAATAGATAATGATATTGATGAGGAATAATAGTTAGGTTTTCTATTTAAAGAGTTATGTTATGAATGATATCTCATCATGAAGTCATTTGGTTTTGTAAGTTGTTGATATTATAGGGAAATACACAAGGGTGAAGATGGTGAACAATGGGAGTAGTGGCAGAGACAATCAAGAACCCCCATGACCTGAAATAATCAATAATGTAAGTAATGTTAAACCAAAAGCAAGAGTAAAGGCACCCATATCTGGAGCTTGAGGCTGAACTCTTACCTCCTCAGCAGCAAAGAAGGCAAGAATTTTGTTGCACAAGATGCAGGGCTAGAGAACATGACCGTCAACCTATTTATGGAGGGAACCCTCACTATTCAAGGGGATTTGCATTAGGGCAACAAGAGGTGACACCTATGTAAGCATAAAAATTAGATCAGAGGGATGTAGTGGCTGAGATAGTAGAGCAAGGTGAAATACCTAGAGAAGAATATGATGCTCACCCTATGGAGATGAATGTGGAAGAGGAGAATAGAGTACACCCTTTAGCAGCTACTAATATAGAGAATGGTACAAATGTTAGTTCAGGGAGAAATCAAGTAGAAGGATGGTTGAACACAAATATAGAGTTACTAGATAATTATCCTAATGCTTAGGTAGGAAAATAATGTATGTAGATGTTTTAGGTGTGGTGTGTATAGTCTAATAACTTTGTATTTATTATTCGACTCCTCTTACCCTAAATAAAATATTACATAGTTTGTTGTAAACATGTACAAAATGTGTTGTATTTCATTATTTGGATGTTATTATGCTTAGGGTTATGTGGGTACTTATGAATGTTATGGTTATGGTTATGATTTTTATGGTTATGGTTGTTGTAATCTTGCTTAAGGTAAAGCAAATAAGGTAAGGTAACAAACAACACTAGAATGGTAAAGTGATGAATATAATCAAGAGACAAATGTCGTAATGAAAATATCAACTTAAGCGCATTAGGATAAGAAGAGAGCATGATGTTTCTTCTGTGACAAGGACTAAAAATAGACTTGAAGTGGGATTGGCTTAATGAATATAAGCCCTACAAATGCATCACATGATCATGATTTGAAGGATAAAAAAGGTGTGTTGATCACATTCTACCAAGTACACTCAAAACATGTAGAGGGTTTAAAGGTTGAAGAGGTGATGGATAGGGCAAAGGGAGTAGTTGGAGAGGGATAAAAGGAGGACCCATGCTTAATAGATAAAGACATTGAAGGAATAAATGGATGTCTTGCAGTATTGAACTAGATGATATTTCATGCATTAAAGAAAAAAAGTAGAGGACATGAGTAATTAAACATATATATGCACGTATAAGCAATGCAACTGATGACTACACTCTAATGAGTGATAATTTGGAGTGCTAGTGGGAGAAAATAAAGGAGATCCAACAAGGGATGAGGTGAAGGTAGACCAGGAAATGGATGAAGAGATAGGTAGAGGAGACAATGAGGTCACAGATAAAGATGAAGATGGAGAAGGATGGAGGGAACCAAGAATGGATATGGAGGAGGAAAAAAATAAGGTTGGGGAGAACAAGGAATGTCATCAAAGGAGATGAGAAAAATGAACTGAAACAGAGAAAGAGAAGTAAAATAAAAGGTAGAATATGGGGGTTTGAGAAATGTACTAAAAAATGATAGATTGGAGATTTGAAAAGGATGGGGAGAGAGGTGTAATAATGATGAAGGGTAAGGGGAGGATGAGAAATATGATACGCCATGATAGAATTGAAAAGAGGTCTAAAGGAGATGAAAGAGAAAATAGTATGGTGATCAGAATGAAAAAAAGGAAACACACAAAAGAAAAGGAAAAAGGAGTGAAATGAGGACACAAAAAGGATGATAGGAGAGTGAAGAATTAGGTGATGATGTGACCAAGTAAACATGGATGATGATAGGCAAGGAGAGGAACATTGAATCAAATTAGATGGTGGTGTTGGAGATGAGAATGGGATGGAAAATGGGAAAGGGGTTAATAAAAATGAGGGAAGTGAAGGATGGGTGGATAAGAAGCTGAAGAGATAAGGTATGTGTTAATCATCTTATTAGAAGAGATTGACAAGCTGAATGGGTGATTAGAAGAGATTGACAAGATGAAAAGTGGTAAGGTGGTGAAGAAATAGGGGAACATAATGAAAGGGAATGAGATGAGAATAAGGGATGAAGATCAGAGATGATAAGAAATAAAAGGAAAAATTGAAGTAGGGATATAAATCATGGACACTCACACAGATGCAAAAGATAAGTGAGTACCAAGATGGAAAGAGGAAAATGGGAATGCAAAGTGAAAAAGGCTAGAACTAATAAGAAGAAAAGGGCAATTATGGAAGGCTTCTCAAAGGATAAAGACCCAGTTAGAATCTAGTTGTGGAGGAAAAAAATGGAAAAGGTGGGAAGAGTGTCAAATCAATAGAGAGTGGTGGCACATGTAAGAAAAAAATGGGATGCTAGAATAAATAGAATAAATATAAAGCATGCCATATTGAAAATATGGGAAAGAGGAAAACAAAAACTGAGAATTGGAATGAAGGTAGTTTAGAAGTAGTGGAAGAGTAGTAAGAAGGTGGTAGCAAATAAGAGGAGGTAAAACTGTCCATCAGTGTGTAAAGGAATATGATAATGTGGAATTGGTGAGTAAAAGAGAGTGAATAAAATGGTATGACAGGTTGCCAAAGGCAAGGGTAAAGGATGAGGATCGTAGAAGAAGATAAAGGGGATAAAGGGCAAGCTTGGTGAGAAGTGGAGAGCGATTAAAACCATGAAAAGTGGGTGGGGGAGCGAGCCATGAAACATGCACAAGGAAAGGTGATGGGGAGGCCAACAAAGTAGAGTAGGTAGTGTATTTATGGGAGATAAGAGGGGCCAATGAGGAAGGCTATCAATCCTTATGTTAAAAGAGATTGACAAACTGGAAAAGTTATTAAAAGAGATTGACAAGTTGAAGGGAGGGAGGTGGTAAGGAGATAGATAGAGAAGTTGAATAAGATATTTTAGGGGAGAAGGGAAAATAAAATAAGGGATGTGGTTGAGCTAACCTCAGTAATTGAGCACTGCCTACATAGTTCAAAAAGACCTCAGGCCAATGTAGTTCTCCTAGTAATAGGGGGAAAAGAAGGAGGAATTATTAGATGATGTTAAAATACAAGGATGCTAGGAATAATCCAAAGCTTCCCTGACATAGGATACCCTAAGTAAGAGATCATTGTTAACAATAGAAATTAATGAGAAGAAAAAGGGGAGGGTAATTAGTTGTTAGTGGCCAAACCACCCTTAAAAGTTAAGCAGCACCTACATAGTCCATGGACATCATGCTAATGTAGTCTAACAAGGGTTGGGTGAGTGGTGTTCAAATTGGTTGCCCCAATTTGATGGACCACATGGTTTGGTTTGATCAAAGGTTTGTAAATAAAGTGTGTGCATCGAAGGCAAGTTAAGGTTGTGAATAAAGGTATCCCTAAAAAGTGGGTTGATTGATGTTAATGCTATACTAATTTTGTTTATGGTTTGGATGGATGATAGTGGTGGCACTTAAGTAGGTTAGATGACCATACTAGGTGTGGAAAAATATAGGAAAAATTGTGAGACATAGGTCTAATAGCATACATGACTCAATGAGGAGAGAATAAAAAATGAGGTGTAATGCTTATTTTTTGACAATGACAAAGTAAAACAAAATGCAAATATGGATTTACTGAAGGAACATAATCATTTTGAATGCTTTGTATTAATGTGTGTTGGTTGATAAAACAAGTTTATTGATCACAGTGTGTCAAGTAAGCTTGAAATCCCTTAATTTATAGATAATATAAAGGGAAGATGGGCGATAGGTGGTGTGAAGGATAAAGGGTAATATGTATCATAACCTTATGTGGGTAAGTTTTCCCCTTCTATAGGTGACCTAAGAATGATAATAGACAAGTCCATGTCATATGCTAGATGTAGACTAATCAATGCAGGAAGTCTACATGTGAAATTTGATTGTGTCTTCCATCTTATTATGTTGTTTGAGAGCCGATTGTGGCTTTCAAGATTATTTAGAATTTGCTTTGATTGTGATAGTCGGTATTTTGTTTGATTTATGTATATGGGAATCTAATTGATGTGGGAAGCTTCCAATAAATTGGTCTATTTTTGACAAAGTTGACTTAGCCATCGTTCAAGGGAGTGGTCTAAGTTTAGATGTTTTTCTTAATGCCTTTTGATAGCTATCCTTCGAGGGAGTAGTCTACCTTTAGTGTAAGCAATTTTTATTTTGTTTTGGGCAGTTGTCTTTCAAAGGAGCAGTCTGCAATGCTTAATATATTGACCCAAGTAATATTTTGGTATCCAAATTGGTTTGGGATGCAATTGTTTTAGATGTGGACAAGTCTAATTAGGTTCAGAGGTTTTTCATTTATGAGGGAAAAACTTTAACACAAGAAGGTTAATGATATATGAAAAGGTGTGGTTTTGAGAGACAATGACCATGGGATTCTATCTTGTTAGAGACAAAAAGTATTGATGAGAACCATGCCATGGGTAGAGCTATGGTACCCATATTTAGGATTAGGTAGTGACTATGATGGTTAATCACACAGTTATATGTTATAATCAATTATCTTCAAAAGGATAAGAGGAAGATGGGTGAAGGTTAAAATCTCATTAATCAAGGGATGAGATTAAGTTAGATAAAAAGTGAGCTTGATCCTTCTTTAACAGAAAAATGGATGTAGATGTGAAGCATTGAGAGGATCAATTTATAGTTTGCCTTTGAGAGAGGACAAATGATAAACTCCTAATCCATACTTATGGGTAATGATGTAGGGTCCAATCCAATTGAAAGAAAACTTACCCTGCTTACTTTTCTCCATGTTGGTTTTATTTTAGGATGAGATCTCTGATATTGAAGTCTCATTATTTTAGGTGCTTTTTATAAGAACATTTAATACATTCTTGATAGACATTGAAGTGGGTAAGGGTTGTTAAATGATGCTCATCAAGTAGCTCAAGCTAAGCTAAATGGTGTTGATAATCTTCTTTAGAAATAATATATTACAAAGATATGTGAAGAGAGGGAATTTGGACTTCAAGAGGCAAGATTGCCTCTACTCTAAAGACTAGAGAGAAAGGGGTAGTACCTATAGAGGCTTGAATACTAGTGTGATAGGCCCATAAATTGAATGGGATGTGCAAGTGCCAATCTCGACCTAAAGCACTAATGACTTTGGTTAGTGTTGTTAGGATTGTGGAGCTAAAAGCTTCACTGATGCAAACAGGAGAGGAGGTTGCTGAAGGTTGCTGAGTTGCAGAAGAAGTTGGGGTCGGTCTGATCAGCCGACGTCGGCGGGATAGCACAGAGAAGCAACCGACGTCGGTCATATATCGGCCGACGTCGGTCACCTCCAGGCGGACAGGGACCGGCGTCGGTCGCCTGTGTGGTTTGACTGCGAGCTATTTACGGGCAGTTAGCTAACGAACCAAGAGTTTGCATGATGAGTGCTAATTTTAGACTCATAGCTGCGGATCTAATTATTGTAATTAGATGTCTAATCATTGTTTGGATGAGATCTATATAATAGACTCATGGTTGTATTGGAAAAGTGTGCTAGGGAGTAAGAGAGCATAATTATAAGCTCCTTCTGTGTGTGAGGTAGAGCTATGGTGCGTTTCTCCTAGTGCCACAGTACCAGGTGTGTTGGTGCTGGATTGGAGAGCCAGCTGGGTTCTTCAATAAGTAAGATCGTTGATCTGCAGGTGTATGTGTGTGCAAGGTCGAGGTTCACAGGTGATTGGAACCATTGCTTGATTTGCAGGTGTGCAAGGTCATACAGACAGCAACACTACAGGGAGCAGTATCAGGCAGGATCTACTTGGAGTACAGGTGTGTACTCGGATAGAGCAAGAGGAAGGCAAGGGAGTTCCTTCCATAAGTACGGTCTGTTGAATTGCAGGTTGTTGCAGATTCATGGGAGATCTACTTGAAGTACCTTGAGTACTTGTGGAGCACGTGGAGTGCTTGTGGAGTGCGTGGAGCACTTGTGTTGTGCGTGGAGCACGGGGAGGTGAACACCAACTCTGTATTTGAGTTGGGTGTTGGGACCTGTGAGAGGGAGAGCTTTGGAGAGAAGAATTACTGTTCACTTGAGGCGTGGGAAACCTCTGTAAGGTGGTGGAGAAGAAGTGGCATCTTCTTTATTGTATTCTTTTCTGTATAAAGTGTTAATACAATTTGGTATTGTCTCTCATATGCTGTGTTATTCTGAATTCTAGCTACTTGGTGAATCTGGTTAATTTCCGCATATTAAGTTGCTTGGTATTGGTAATCAAATTGCATGCTTCCGGTGTACATCCTCTCCCAACAAGTGGTATCAGAGACTTGGTTGTAGGTTCTTGAGCTTGATACCAACAGGTGGTATCTGAGCTGAGGTTGGAGGAAGCAGGTTTTGTTTTTGGTTACAGGTCACTCTCAGGGGTTTCTGATCGAGTGGGAGTAGAGCAACTGCAGATCAAAGTAAGCTAAGAATGGAGGAGTTGAAAAGCACAGATGGTCACTCACGGTCCTATGGAAAGAAAGAGCAGGTAAAAGATTATTGCTGGTTGGTAACAGATCAGCATGAAGAAACTAAAGATACAGATGTAGCAGGTGTTGTTGCACAGGATGTGTTTGCAGGTTTCTTGGATAAAGTTGAATCTTGGATAAAAGATTCGGTTGCCTCTTTCCATGCAGTTCCAGGTAGAGGAGCTGGTGAGCCTTGCCAAAGGATTGGCAAAGGCGAAGTGAAGCTGAAATTGCAGGCGGCCAACACACAGGTGTTGATGAATGTCATGCAGGTCCCAGGTTTGGAGATATGGCTAATTTCTTCAGAAAGATTGGGTGATGAGAGATGCACAAGAACTCTCACAGCGGATGCACTTGAATTAGCTGGTGGTAAGAAAACAGGTATCCTTTATCTACTTGTTTATATTACTGATTCTTCTTTTGTTGCGGAGACGTGGCTTCGTAGGCTTGGTCACATGAGTAGGAAGGAGATGCATGTTCTTAAGCGGAAGACAGATATATTTGACAGGCTTAAGAACTGGAAAGCCTTGGTGTTCATGGAGGAGATGGCGGACAGAACCCAGTGGATGTGGCTGGATACTTCTGAGCAGGGCAGTTTGGACATGGATTTTGATTCAAAGGAGCTCGCGGGTAAAAAGTCATCACTCACAGGTGAACACAGGTACCGATGTCGGTCGGGAGGAACCGGCGTCGAACAGACAGGTGCTGATGTCGGTCATGTGCAGACTGAAGCCAGCGATGTCAGGCAAGGTAAGACCGATGTCGGTCATGGGACCGACGTCGGCAGTATGTAAGACCGATGTCGGTTATCAGGACCGACGTCGGCAGCAGGGACACCAGTGCAGGCAGGTTGGTAGTCAGGTACAGACGCATGAAACCGACGTCGGTCGGATGCAGACTGTGGGGTGACCGAGGTCGGTCACTGTAACGAATTTTGGGTGGACAGCAAGCTGTCAAGGAGTCTCAAACACCCATACGGAGGACTGAAGGCGTAAGTAGGCCCTCAAATTCGTTGTTCCTCTTCTTTATACATGTTGCTGATTGTAGAGCAGGAAGGATCCAGGAAACAGGTGTGAGCTTGGCATGGATGAGGATGTGATTCCTTGGAGGAGAACCAGACAGGTGTGTCTTGGTAGAGTTGCCAGCAGGTATGAAAGCACAGAGACGAATGGATTCCTTAGTAGAAGAATAGAGAGAACGGATACATGAGACGGAAGACCAGGTATATGGTCTTGTGGAGCTGCAGGACAGTGGTACGGGTTTTGACAGGTGGAGGACGAAGCATGGCTTCAGTCAATGTCAGGGTATCTACTATGATTTGACTTACCAGGGGGATGGTGATTGCAACATCATTCTGTTGCTGTATGTGGATAGTATGCTAGCTATCAGGGGTGTACATACAGGGTTTTGCTGAGCTAAGGGTAAGATTAGTTCAGTGGCATGTCAGGAGGAGTTTGGAGCAGCGGAATTCTTTGACATGGGAGGCATGGAGATCACAGGTTGATTTTGTCTCGAGTGGGAGCTGATGTGAATCAGGTGTTGGCGAGGTTCGGGATGCAGAATCGGAGCACACTAAGGGCTGGACAGGTACAGTGTCCGAAATCACATGAGGTCTGGTATAGACCTGAGTATTCCCATGCAGTGGGAGCTGTCAGAGAGTTAGGAGCCAATTCGGGGAAGTGGATTCTCAGGTTTTTTGAGAGGGACCGGCAGCAGGTGTTGCTATGCAGGGTCAGGACTTCACTACATGTATTTGTAGGTTCGGATGTGGCAGGTTACTCGGATGACAGGTGGTACACCACGGGTTGTGTGGTGGGTTGTCTTCAGGTGGGAGCTTGAAGAGGGATACAAACCAGGAAACAGATTAGACGGAGTACAGGTACAGGTACAGTGCAGCTGTTTATCTCCAAGTGGGAGATTGTTAGGATTGTGGAGCTAAAAGCTTCACTGATGCAAACAGGAGAGGAGGTTGCTGAAGGTTGCTGAGTTGCAGAAGAAGTTGGGGTCGGTCTGATCAGCCGACGTCGGCGGGATAGCACAGAGAAGCAACCGATGTCGGTCATATATCGGCCGACGTCGGTCACCTCCAGGCGGACAGGGACCGGCGTCGGTCGCCTGTGTGGTTCGACTGCGAGCTATTTACGGGCAGTTAGCTAACGAACCAAGAGTTTGCATGATGAGTGCTAATTTTAGACTCATAGCTGCGGATCTAATTATTGTAATTAGATGTCTAATCATTGTTTGGATGAGATCTATATAATAGACTCATGGTTGTATTGGAAAAGTGTGCTAGGGAGTAAGAGAGCATAATTATAAGCTCCTTCTGTGTGTGAGGTAGAGCTATGGTGCGTTCCTCCTAGTGCCACAGTACCAGGTGTGTTGGTGCTGGATTGGAGAGCCAGCTGGGTTCTTCAATAAGTAAGATCGTTGATCTGCAGGTGTATGTGTGTGTAAGGTCGAGGTTCACAGGTGATTAGAACCATTGCTTGATTTGCAGGTGTGCAAGGTCATACAGACAGCAACACTACATGGAGCAGTATCAGGCAGGATCTACTTGGAGTACAGGTGTGTACTCGGATAGAGCAAGAGGAAGGCAAGGGAGTTCCTTCCATAAGTACGGTCTGTTGAATTGCAGGTTGTTACAGATTCATGGGAGATCTACTTGAAGTACCTTGAGTACTTGTGGAGCACGTGGAGTGCTTGTGGAGTGCGTGGAGCACTTGTGTTGTGCGTGGAGCACGGGGAGGTGAACACCAACTCTGTATTTGAGTTGGGTGTTGGGACCTGTGAGAGGGAGAGCTTTGGAGAGAAGAATTACTGTTCACTTGAGGCGTGGGAAACCTCTGTAAGGTGGTGGAGAAGAAGTGGCATCTTCTTTATTGTATTCTTTTCTGTATAAAGTGTTAATACAATTTGGTATTGTCTCTCATATGCTGTGTTATTCTGAATTCTAGTTACTTGGTGAATCTGGTTAATTTCCGCATATTAAGTTGCTTGGTATTGGTAATCAAATTGCATGCTTCCGGTGTACATCCTCTCCCAACAAGTGTTTTGTTAAGGATTTGTTAGAGGCTTCTGCCTCTCCATTTGCTTATGGATGGTAAGGTGAGGAAAAGCTTAAGTTGATGCCAAATGCATCACCTAGACATTAGACTTGTTTGTTTTTGAAAGACTTGCCATTATCAGTGATGACCTTATGAGGAACACTGAAGTGGCAGATGATATGATGGTTGATAAAGTCAACAATCTTCTCCACATTGGTTGAGATGAGAGGAATAGCTTCCACCCACTTGGTGAAATATTTAGTAGATATGATGATGGAGCTATGTCACTGAGAAGAATGGGAGTTAATTTCACCAATGAGATCGAGCCCCCATTATGAGAAAGGCTAAAAGTCTTTAGATACTTGGAGGCTATTAGCTAGCACATGATGTAAATTAGTGTGTTATTGACATTTAACACACTTTTTTACATAATCACAATAGTCTTGGTTAAGGGTGGGCCAATAGTAGTCAAGCGAAGGATACATTTAGCGATCACTAAACCACTAAAGTGTCCCCCATATATCCCATCATGTATTTCCCAGATGGCATGGGAAGCTTCATGATGCATAAGAAATGAAGAAGGCGACCATCAAAACCACATTTATAAAGGATTCCCCCTAGTGTGGTATAATGAGAGGTAATTTGAATAAAGGTACTTTGAGAATTCTTAGAGAGGTTGGGAAGAATAATGCCTAGGTTGAGGTAGTTAAAAGTTTGGTTATACCAAATGTCAGATAAGGATTCCTCCACACTAAAAATGGTAGGGAGGTTAGATTGGTCATAAGAGGGTGTGGTAAAATGGTGAATGATGATAAATAGTTTGGAATTGGAAGGTTGAGAAGGGACCTAGGAAGTAAGGCAAGCCATTATATCAACAAATTTGTTGATAGATCGGTGTATAGATTGGACCAAGTAACATTTGAATGATGTTAAGATTTTGTCAACTAAAAGTTTGTATTTTTGGAAGACATCATTCTTACATTGATAGGATCCATTGACTAGTTGACCATGAGTTGGGAATCACCAAAGATAATGATTGTCTTAATTCCCAAGACTAGAGTAGTTTAGAAACCTATGATTAGGGCTTCATAGTCAACCATATTATTGGTGCATTTAAATTCAAGTTTGAAGGATAGAGGAAGGGGTTCACCATCAAATGGGATAAGGATGATATTGATTCCCCACCATGTTAACACGTTGATCCGTTGAAGAACATAGTCATTTGGTAGGTTGTGTCCTCTTAGGAAAGATTAGTGATGGATTAATCTAGGAATTCAAGAGGATGAGGTTGGTGATCTATCAAAGGTGCTTCAACCAATTGGTCATAAATGACTTTCCCTTTAATTAAATCTAGCTGAAGGAACTCAAGATCAAATTTTTCTAAGAACATAAGCCATTTGGCCATACGCTAGTTTTGGTATGGCTTGGAATGCATGTACTTGACTAGGTCAATGTTAGTTATGACATAGGTTTTATGGTTAAAAAGGTAGTGGTAAAGTTTGGTGGCAAGAAAAGTCAATGATGAGTATATTTTCTCATTATGGGTGTATCAAGTTTCATATTCTACAAGCGTGTGGCTAATGTAGTATGCAACTTGCTCTTTGTGTTGTTCATCTTGGTGAGCCAACATTGCCCTTAGGGAATGGTTCATGGAAAAGATATATAGTTAGAAGGGGTGGCCATCCTTAGGAGGGGTGAGGATAGCCAGTAACAAAAGGTACTATTTGAGTGATTTAAAGGGCTTTTGACAATCACTATTCCATTTGAAAGAGACATCCTTTTTTAGAAGGTGATGGAAAGGTTGACATTGGTCTAAAAGCTGGGAAATGAAATGACAAATAGATTGACTCTTTCCTTTCAAGTTATGGATTACTTAAGGTTGGTAAGAGGAGGCATCTATAAGATTAATTTGACCTTGATAGGGTTTACTTCGATTCCTTGAAGGGAGATAATAAAGCCAAGAAGCTTTCTTTAAAGGACCCCAAAAACACATTTCTTAGGGTTGTGTCTGACATGGAAATGGATTAGGCATTTGAACATAGTGTTGAGAACTTTCAGATGATCTTTGAAATATTTATATTTTCTCAAGAGATCATCAACATAGTCCTCTATGATGGTGTGGATGAGGTCATGGAAGATATAATTCATGGCTCATTGGTAGGTTGTACCAGTGTTATTTAACCTAAAAAGCATGACTCTATAGCAAAACCTTCCCCAAGGGGTGGTAAACATGATTTTATGTTGATCTTCAAGGGAAATAAAAAAAATTATTGTAACCTAAAAACCCATCCATGAGAGATAACATATTATGGTTGGTTGTAAGATCAACAAGCTAGTCAATACTAAGTAGAGAAAAGTCATCCTTGGGGTAGGTGAGGTTAAGGTCATGAAAGTCCACATAAATGCATAGACCACCAATGGCTTTAGTGATATGTATGATATTTGAGACCCATTAGGGGTAGTCAATGGGTTGAATGAATTTTACAAATAAGAGACATCAAAGCTCTTCTTTGATGAGAAGGGCTATGTGAAGATGCATGCATCAAAGTTTATGTTTAATAGGTTTGGCATCATAATGAATGACTATGTTATGTGTAGAAATGGTGGGGTCAATCTTAGAAATATCACTATAAGACCAAGTGAATGGTACGCTTCGGTCTTGGAGGAAAGAGGAAAAGTTTCAAAGTTCTTCAACATTCAGTGATTGGCCCAATTTGATAATGTGGGGGTTGTTCAGAGTGCCCAAGTTGATATCCATAGTCGATTTGTTCAACATAGTCAAGGTTTCAAGAGAAAAGGATTTACGGATTAAATCATCTAGGGCACCAAGGTAGGTGAGGATAGAATCATCATCTTGATGTTGGATGGTGTTTATTATAGGAGAATCATTTTCTACCATTCTAGGATGGATGAGAGGAAGGGTTTGAATTTGGCCATCCTTTTGATAGGTCAAGGGGCCTAAACTAATGATGTTGATCAAATAAAAAGTTAGGAGGAATGATATAAAAATCCTTATACTTTGAAGGAGGTTGGGTTGGTGAGGAGGAGATGTATTCCTTGATGGTGTCAATAGTTTTGGGTGAATTGGTGGGTTCCTTAGGTGGTACAAACCCAAGGCCACATGATTCATGAGGTTTTTGGGTTTTGATCGAAGGTAACTCATGAGGTCCTTGTTCATATCAGCCAAGGCCAAATTCCTTCTAGGCATACCTGTGAAGGTATAATTTAGCTAATGCTAGTTTGTCAAGGTAGAAAAAGTTAGAGTTGAATGGTCAGATGGAAGAGATAGTGGTGGGAGCAAGAAGTGGCCGATCAAGTCACCTATAGATGAATTTCATTTGATAGTTGGGGGGACTAAAAGGGATGATGTTTCTAATGTTAGGTTCATAAGAAGGGTCATGTTTAAGGTTCACATATTGTTGATGACTAGGCAAAGCATCCAATGATAGAAGGTCATACTCCCCTAACGAGAATCATTGGAACATAAATCCCAAGGGATCCTCTATGGGGACCTATGAATAAGAGATGGATGAGGTAGTTTATGTTTCATCAATGGTTGGTGGTTAGGGTGTAACTAATGAAGGTGCATGGTTTGGGTGTATGAGGAAATCATTGGGTGATAGGTTATGTTGTATGTTGAGAAAGGATTTGGGTATGTTTAGATATTGATGACTTGGCCCTTACGCTCAAACTTAATGCATCGATGGAGGGTAAGAGAACACATTTCATGGAGAAAATCCAAGGTCATCCCAATAAGACATATTACAATTCTCCTTCAACCACATAGAAGAGTTCAGGGAGTGTGTGGGGTCCTACACGGATATGAAGGATGACATTTCCAAAGGTAGTAGCCATAGTGTCATTTAAGATCAAAGGAATATCATGGATTCTGACATGATATTGTCTAGTAAGTTGAGTTGATTATAAGCATAGGAGAATATGATGTTAATGCTAGATCCTAAATCATTAACATTTTGACACAAGTTTGGTTGATATAAGTGGTAATAAAGAATGGAGGATCTAGGTCCTTAGGGTGGATGAAAGGTATTTATGAATTCTTAAAGGTGACAAGGTTGGAAGTTTGGAGGGCATCAATAAATATAGCTAGAGTTTGGGGGTCATTGGGTTGGACATCAATGGATTATAAGGCCTCTATGAGTGTTTGGAGGTGATGGGGAGAAGTAGAAATCAACTCACACAAGCTCATTTTTGTTGGGGTTTGGTAAAGCTGCTTAAGGATAGCTTTTTAGATAGATATTGCATAAGGGTTAGGATCTAAAGGCTTATATTGGGGGGTACCTAAGATAAACACCTTGGCTTTGCTTGAATATGGATATGGTTGGGTGTGGTTTTCTTTGGAGTTTGAAGAGGGGTACGTCTAAGGAATAGACACCTTAGCCTTCCCTTTATCCTTCTATTATGATCTAGTGACCATGTTGATAGTATGGATAGAAGGAGAGGGTGAGGTAGTAGAGTGGTCAGACTCATCTTCATTATTAGGTGAGAGTAGAGGAGTGGGTAAGCATTAGGTAGGTATGGTTATTGTTAGGGTTGTTATGGGTGGCATAGCAATTTCATCTATCAATAGATCATCTTCATCATAAAGATGATGGAATAGAGTTTGGATAGCTTTGTAATTCTCTATATCATGGTTGGGTGTCATATGGTATAAAAAAATCAAATTGTTATTGAACCATAATGGTTTGGGATGTGAAGGATCAAAGGGTTTCATGGGTGGAAAGCTCAAGGAAGAGGTTTACAATAACCATTGGAGAATGGTTAAGTAAGAATCGATTAAAGGTGGTAAAGGTTTAGTGGTTTTTATTTTGGATGTTGAGGTATAAGGTTGTTTGGAAGTAGGTTTGGTGATAGGTGTCTTAGGTAAGGAGGTACTCTTGGTTGATGATTTTGGTTTAGGCAAGATGGTAGATAAGATAGAGGTGGATGATGGTAAGGTAGGTAACTTAGGTATCATTGATGCAGTAAAAAGAGGTGTGTTAGAAAGTGGGTGTGAAAGTGTAACCAACAAAGGTGGTGGGGTTTGCGTAAAAATAATAGGCTCTGTGCTCAAGGTAGAGGGATGAGGACCCAAAATGGAGGGTAAGGTTGAGAGAGGTAAAATTCAAGGCTTTGGGCCTTTGGGTGGTTTTACCTCTTTGGTTGCTTTAGTTATTGGTTTTAGAGGGGGTTTGGTTACTTTTGTTCTTGGTGGGTTTTTGAGGGTCAGTTAATTTGGAGGAGGTTTTGTTTGGGTGGGTGGAGGTTTTGGTTAGTTTAGAAGGGCTAGGTTGGTCTACCAAAGAAGGGGTTAGAGGTTCTGGTTTGGTTCCCTTACCTCTATCTTGGCTTTTGATGGAAGGTTCCAAAATTAGAAGTTTGGTAGGTGAAGTTATATTTTCCTGTGAGATAGCTTTTGAAGATGGAATGGATGGTTCTATAATAGGGGAGATAGGTGTGGTAACCTCTATCAAAGGTGTGGATATGGTTACTTCCTCTATTTGGATATCCAAAAGGGTAGAAGGTGACTCCACTATTTCAATAAGTGGAAGGAGATTGGTAAATTGGTGAATGGGTTCTTTATCAGCAAGTGTGTCAAGAATCATGTTAATAGTATGGGCATCAAGAGAGCACTCGATGTTGTTTCTCTTATTTTTTGTAGGATCATGGTTTGGGAAAGGTTGCCTAAATATGTTAAGGGATTGGTTTGGTGGGGCTTTGGGGTTGTCCAATCTAATCTCCCCCTTACCAATAAGGGATTGGACAATGTATTTGAAGGTATTGTACCTATTGATATCATGTCTTATGTCTCAGTGAAAGGCACAATGGTCATTTTGATTATACCAACATAGAATGGGGTGAGAAGCGTCAAACTATTGGTTTGGTTTAAGTGGTAGAAGTTGGATTATATTAGCCTTTAATATCTTTCCCAAAATAGAATCATAGGGTTCCCAAGTGGATTTAATTACTTCTAGTTGCTCCAAGTTTGGTTCCTTGGGTTTGGGTTTAAATAATTAGAGGAGTTGGAGGTTTGGTTCCTTGGGTTTTGTTAGTTGGTAGATGGTGGAGGTGCGGCTTTGAGGACAATATCATTGGTAGTTGCTTTGTTTTTGGTATTAGGATTGGTTTGGTTGTTTGGTTTGGAAGAAGAGAGCTCATTGGGTTTTTAAGTTGAGTTCTTGTTCTTCAATTTTAACTTTCCTTCATCAATGGCTTTGTTCTCTCGTTTGCGAGCCATGGTAAAAGCTTCATCAAATTTCCAAAAGCTTTGGACATGTAATGTGGAGGAAATATGTTTTGCACATGCTTACACAAAGAACTCTATGAGTTTAAGTTGGGGCAATGGGAAGGAAAGTTCATTAATTAGGCTCCTCCAATGAGCCAAAATTTTGACAATGGACTCATCCTCAAATTTTTAGATGGATTAGAGGTTAGCAATAGAAAATTTTTTGGATATATTGATTAAAAAGTGATCTAAGAAGTTTTGGGCTAGTTAGTTGAAGGAGAAGATGGAATATTTGGGTATGACATTATACCAATCCAATGTTGGTCCAAATAATGACATAGGAAAGGTACAAAGGAGAAGAGCATCATCATGGGCAATCAAGAAGCATGAATGCCTAAATGCTCTTAAATATTGTTAAGGGTCTTCCTTACTATTAAACTTGGTAAATTTTGGGAGTTCTCACTAGGTTAGATAAGGTCTGATAGGGACTAAAGGGTGAATAGACTCATTGCAAATTTGATCATAGGATAAAAGGTTATGGGCTCTGAAGATGTATGACTCAAGGGTAGTCATCTTATCCATGATCATCTTCATGAAGTCTATTTGGGTTTGAATACCCAGGAGGTTGTAAGATGCATATTACAATGGTGGTTGAGAAATATGTTGATAGTGGGTGGAAGGTTCAGAGGTTGCCACATATTGGTATGTGGATGCCAATGGTTGGGTAGAAGAAATATATTGGTATGTTGATGTTAATGGTTAGTTGGTTGGGTAGAAAGAATATTCCCTTATGGATTATGGAGATAACTAGAGGTTGTTTGTTGGGTAGGAGTGGTAGTTGGGTTAGTGGCCGATGGAAGGGTGGTGACCTTTGTACTAATTGATGGTAACATAGATGGTATGGATACCACAAAGATTTGAAGTAGAGTAGTGTTTGATGGATTGGAAGTAACTAGAGGGAGATGTGTAGTGCTAGAGTTAGGCACTCCTATTGTGTAGGAGTGATTGGCAAGAGGTATAAGGGTAGTGGTAGTTTGGGTTGGTTGATTTTGAATGTTAACATCAAGGGGTTTATTAGTCGATGATAAGGCTTGGGTGACTAAAGGTTGAGTAGTACCTATGGTAGAAGAGGTATTCCCCATGAGGTGGGAAGGCATACCATAAGGTAGATCTATAGGTGGGGTCAAAATTGGGATTTGGTAAGATGTAGTTCTAAGGTAATGTTGTAAGGTTATGTGATTGTTGTTTAGGAAAGTGGCAACATATACATCTCCTAGGATTACCCAAATATGACTTCTTGGAGGGTGAGAGGATTCCATGGGTTTGGAAACATGTTCCATGGGTGTAGAGGTGGAAGAGGTTGGTTGACTTGGTGGTGATTTTTGTTCCTCAGGGTCCCTTCATTTTTGGTGAGTAAGAACCATACAATAAAATAGGAAAGGAATGATACATTCTCTCACCTCAAAACAAAGAGTAATCAAAGAATATTCAAGGCAGATAATTCATTCACTAAGAGTGTGTTAAGTCCTAGGATTCTTTTTAATCTCTCTTTTGGCTTATGCCTTAGAATGTGTGAAGAGGAAATTAGCTTGTAGAACAAGTATTAGAAATAAGTCTATGTTTGGTTTTGAGTTATGTTTAGGTGCTCAAGAGAGAATTTGTATTAGATCAAGTACATGTTTTGATACTTAGGACTTATTCCCCTCACTTCATGATCTCATAGCTAGTGTAGGTTCTTAGCCTTTATATTGCTTATCCATAGTTTATACTCAACCAGAGAGCTAAGTTGGTTATCCCCTTAGTGATTAAATCCAAGTATGATTAGTAGGAAAAGGTAAAGTGATCCGCTAGGTGATGAAATCTTAGTCAGGCCTTATCTCAAGTGTGTTTGATGTTTGTTTTATTAAAAGTGGTTTGGTTTGTGTAACATTAGTGCACTATGATTAATTTTCTTTGTTTTAAATTAAAATAGATAAGCTAGTTAAATAAGCAAGCAAACTATGTATGCAAGTTAATTTTAATCCCAAAGGAAATTTTTTTTGTTGGTTCTTTTCAATAAAAACAAAACAACTAAAATACATCTAAATGGAACATGAAAATGAAAATCCCAATCCTAGGATGAATGTTATTTTTTTACTTTATCTTTTATAAATGCAAGAAAATAAAATTTAACTTTTTCTAAGAAAATGCAACTAAAACTTGTGTTTGTCTTTTTTTTATTTTTTTTAGAAAGAAAAAAGCTTAATTTTTTTTTAATAATGTAACTAAATGAAATTTTCACTAATGCAACTTTAAATGTCATAAAATAACTAATAAACCCAATAAAACTAAAGGGTCCCACCGAGCGTGCCAAAATGTTTCAATCTAAAATTTTTGCTTTCCTTAATTTTGGAAGAAAGAAACTTATGAAGTGGGTGTGGAAGAATACATGTTGAATATGTGCATGTTAAAGTCTAGACATTGTGAGAAATCCTCTTTGTCTTGGAAGGATGACCTTCAAATAAGAAAACACTACCACAAAACTTGTTTGTTAGATAAGTAGAAAGGTGGATTGCCTAGCATGAGCTAGATCCTAGAAGAGTGAGCTTTCTACGAGGCTATCAATCCACCTAATTTAAAAAAATTAAGTTGAAATGATAAAATAAATATATTTGCATAAAATGACAGAAAAATTGAAATAAAAAAATAGAATATAACTAAAATTAATGCAATAAAGTTTACTAATAATATGACTAAACAATAAATCAATTTAATGTTAAAACTAGTCAAGTCAAACTTATGGTTTTCAGTTTGGGTTTGTCTTGTGACAAAAGGCCAAGAAAAGGTGGTTTGGTTGGGATTGGTAAATGGTCAAGTTTGTAGAGATAAATGATGGTCAAGGAAGGCAAAGGAGAAAATGGTCAAGGAGACAAAGGGGTAAATGGTCAAGAAGGTAAAGAGGCAAATGGTGGTCAAGAAGGCAGTAGGGGAAATGGTAAAGGGGTAAATGATAGTCAAGAACGCAAGATGGTAAAGAAGATAAGAAGGGTAAAGATAAATGGTGGATGGTAAAAAGGTCAAGAGGGTCAAAATAGAGTTAATATGGTAAATAAGATAATAAGAGAAGAAGGCCAAGAAACTAAAGAATTGAAATGAATAAAATAAACAATATACCTTGATGTTTGTTGAAGATGACATGAAGATGGCTTGTTGAATATTTGGGTAGAGTTTCATTTCTTGAGATCTTCTCCAAGATGGATAAGTGACCTCCTTTAAAAAGTAGATAACCTGTAAGATGAGTGTTTTTTACCAAAAACTAAATTAACTATTGGTGAAGAGGGAGGGTCATATTTATAGCGTTTGTTGTCAAGAAACATGCCAAAGAATTGGAATAGTGAAGTATGGCACCATTTTTCAAATGAGCTCATAAATTATAAAGGGGATAAGGGTGGCAGGATTCCCACCTTGTTGGTTTGTCTCCCACCTTGCACATAAGTCCAATTTTGAGTTGAAATCATGCACATGGGCTAAAATGAGGCCAAAGGACTTTCCACCAAGATAATTTGTCTTTTAGCTAAATGTCCCATGAATTTTGGCACCATTCTCCATGTGGGTACATGAGTGGTTATGAAAGACAAGGGGGTGAGATTCTGAATTATCTAATAGGTCTCCCACTTTGTTGGTTTGTCTCCCAACTTACTAAAGAGTCCAAAATGGAGTGGGAATCATGCACATGGGCTCATATGGGTTCAAAATACTTTCCACTACTAACTTACATATTTTGGCTAAGTGCCCCATGAATTTTATCACTATTCTCTATGCATGAGGACAAAAACATATGTTGAATGATGGTCCTATAGGGAAAAATGCACCATACTTCAAAGGAGGGTCCCTTTGGTGCATAATGATGTCATTAGGTACCTTGGAGGAGGGTCCTAGGTGGGGTGTGATGTCTCACTTAAAGCCACCTCACTTATAAACCATGTCACTTGCCATGTCACCTACCATGTCATCATGAATAGTGATAGTGGGTCCCATAATGAATAGTGATATTGAATAGTACTTTTGAATATTACTATGTGAATAGTGAAAGGAGAATAGTGATGTGGTTAGGTTAAGAGGGGTTGGTTAAGGGTTAAGAAGGTTTAGGAGGTTTTTAGGGGGTCTTGAGGCATTTAAACATCTATAATTACAAATTTGCAATTTTCTAGTGTCTACAACAAGATATAGTAGATATGGTCCTTTCAGTAGTAATAAGGTCTATGAATCGAAGGGTACATTAATTAGAAGTACTTTCCAATTATACAAGATTAATGTGCTATATAATTCAAATTTAATGTCTACATAATCAGAATCACTAATCCCTCTACCAACACAAGCCTCACTCCATACTTTGCACCCATATTGGGTATGTCTACATTACCAAAATACTCTACCAAAATAGCAACCTCCACCCTATCTATAACATCCATTAAGGTCATGAGCTAACCTATCATCAAAAGAACCACTATCTGATACACATCTATGAGTTTTTTCATCCACTCTCCTAGGGCATGTGGAAAATGGAAGGTGTTTCGATATGTATCATAGTAGGTAAATATTTTTCTCAATAACCTACTTGATGGGGGAACAATCCATGCCTATGAAATCCTTTGTATCCTAGACTAGTATAGAATATCCACCTTGTTAGTCATTAGCCACCATAGAATCCTTATTAGCCACTCTTTCTACCTAGCTCGACTCCACTGTATGTGTCTGCCCTATAAAAAACCAACCTAAAACACTCTTAAACATTTTGTTAGACTCAAAAATTAATTTAAACATATCTTTATGACTCTAGGATGAAACCATTTCTTTATATAGGTAATAGTTATGTAACTATCAACTGAATAAGGTGGTGATTATGTATTATTCTGAGGTGGTTACATAACCATTGTAAACTTTTGGTGGAAACCTAACCACCCCTATAAGACATGTCAGTTATGTGAACTATCATAATGGAAATGTGACCATCAACATGTGAAGACTAGTGGTTTTATTTGCTAGCCATGTCAAACCTAAAAAGCCTCCAAAACGCTTAATTTTTATCCATATTTCAAAATTATTAACATTTACTTGGTCAACACAACCCTACAATCCCATTCATGCAATTTATTTATAAAATTAATAGGTCTAAATGCATTTTTTATCAAGTTTCTAATTTTAGGAAAAAAATGTAATAATCCTTAAAACTAACATGTGCCTTCCCTACTCTTATTATCATTACTACATTGGCCATGCTCTCCTCATACTCATCAATTTAGATACTTTCTATCTCGATCCTATCACTGGGAATCCAAAGCTCCAATTTATCAAAACTCAAATGCACAAATAAACTCTATTCTTGAAAAGTTTTCAAATATATTGTTTATTTAACTAGCCATTATATTAAAAAAACTTGCTATTTTTTAGTAATTATTATTTTAAACTCATGTTTTAGGGTGTATTCGCTACCTTGTTAACATATAAGGTGTAAAATACTAATGATTTTAACATTTTATTTCCCATAGGACAATTGTAAGGCATGGCTTTTGTTTTTTGTTTTGCAGGTTCATGACATTTCATCTCTAAATTCAATCCCTAGATAAGATGTATTAGGTAGAATCCTCACCCTCATTCACATGGTAAGTATACTTGCCCATGTTTGGATTAACTAGTTTTATTTTTACTTTCTCATTAAAACTACACTCAATTCCCTTTTTTTTTTTACAGATCACATGGGAATCTTAGATGTCTTTGCCATGACATACATGTAAGTAAGGTGAGTATTCTAATGCTAATTTTCATTTTTATGCATTTATTCTTAAGAAAACACCCTTAGTAATTCATAATGAGGTGTATCTTCGAGATGGAAATATGTATGCTCCCAAAAATACGTGTGCAATATTTGTAGAAAAATTCAATGATGATGTAAACACCTACGCCTATACACACTCAGACCAAATGTTCTCTCTACCTTATTTATATTTTATGTCTTTTCTTTATCTTTGTAATTTTAAAATTATCATTAATTTTTAGTTTTTTACCTTATATTTCACTTCCATTTCTCTATTTCAAAATCATTGGTTTTCATGACACAACCGTCGCATTGTGTCATAAAACCATTACTTCCAAGTCACTTTTTAAAAAGGAGTTTTATAAGTAGTAGTTTTATAATACACCAGAATAGTTTCACAATTGAACTTGGTGGTTTCATCATTGACTATTGTAGTTTCATATTTGCCACCTATATAAGGTTGCATTTTTGTCACCATTTATGCATGTTTCAAATTAGCATTTCAAACTTTATTTTTTATGCATTTACATGATTTTTGTCATGTTTATTAATTTTTTTTAATCTTATGTTCACCTCCTAAATGTACCACATAATCCCTAACTGTATTTTTATCAAATATTATCTCTCTTATCTCTTTTAAAATTAGTTCAATGTCTAGTTAACTACCACAGGCAACCTCTTTATTCCTTTACAAGTATCTATTTTTTCTAATCTTTTTGGATCTAACATTTGCATTAGAGATTAACGATTTTGAGTCTTACATATCCCAATCCTGAAAACTTCACACAAAACCTATATAATAAAATGTATTCAAATAGGCAAATGTATTTTCAAAATGGATTGGGATATATACAAGATCAATCCTCATTCATTTCTCACCTAGAAAAGACCTAACAAATCACAAGGTAACTTGCAAAAAACACTCAATCAAATATTCAAGTGATCAAAGCTTCCATATTCTTTCCTATTTCAATATCAATCATAGGGACAACCCATATATAGGTCTAAAGTACTGAAGGAGCATTCCATGTGCCATATTTTCTAAGTTACAATCTAGGTCACTCTATATACTTGTTTACCACACATTGCGTCCTTATGCACATGCAAGCTAACACATAAATGAGAAATACATAAGTTTGAGTCCCTTTTTATAGTAGTATGTATGTATGAATTTTCCATTGATAGATAGGTCCTTGGGGTATCTCAACACCATGTTCCCATTAACCCATTTTTACCATATTCATTCTAAGGGTGAAGAAGCTAAGGTTTGATCATTTGATAAAAAGTAATAGCCTATATGCATTATTTAAACACACTAGAAGAAAGGAAATAGAAAAAATAGAAGGTTTTAGGTGGTTACATCTAGGTCCATTCAATATTTCATATTAGAAACCTGCATCCAAATCAGACACTAGCATCGATGCAACTATCTAGATCTGATACAAGTGTTTGAGACCATATAATGTTAATTTACAGAATTTGATGATTGACCCAAAATCCATATTCAATATAATTTTATCCTATTCGACATCATATATGCATGTGCATAGTAAACTAGCTAAGTACTCATATTTTCAATATTTTTACAATATCAATAATAGTTATACTTTTTATTTTTAGCATACCTTCATATTATAAATTTAAGATATTGTTTATCTAAGTTTTTAATTAATTTGCCTATTATAGATTTGTTTATCACTTTTATGCTTATTCATTTCTATATTTTTAATCCTATACTATATTAACACATCTCATTTTATAGTTAAATAAATTCTTTGAAAGGCCATCATATGGAACCTTGTCTCTTGATTAGTGGGAGATAAGGGGACAGACTAGTTGCTCTATAATTGGGCACCTATAGTTACTAAAATCAAAGAGAAAGACTCACAATATTCATGGGCCTAGGAGGTTATACCATGGATGTATATGGACCTATCAAGATTACATAACTGGGAGCTCATTTCATTAGTCACCCTATGTTGGTTATGATTTGGGTGTATGAGTGGATGATCCATAATCAGTGAAGGGTCATGATTGGAGATACATGGGCCATTATAGCCTCCTGATGTATAGGGATGACACCTTTAATAACATTTCATCAATAAATTAGAATCCTAATACAATTAGACTTGGTGGCCATACCCTCTCACTGTATGTTAGGGTAGTGGGTGGATGAGGCAACCTACCTTAAAGTTTTCATAGTATGACAACAGGTCTGAGATAGGTGATTATAGATAGAGGTAAACCCCATTTTTAGAGTACCTAAATAGTTTGATCTTACATATGTATCCAATATACTTATGCCACATATGGTATATGTGGGAGTTAGGAAGATCATGGATTCCCTATTGGATAGGTTGAAGTGGCACCCCCTCACATGAGGGTTTTCCATCATAGAAGTAGTCAAGATGAGAGGAACACATACTAGATAGAATCCAAAAGGATCCAAAGATAGGTAGTACCTTGAAATATGAATAAGAGGTGTTATACTTATGGTTTTTCTAGTTTCATTTTTGGTTAGAGGCTAAAAATAAGTATAATAGTAACTACAGCCACCACCATATAAGCCTCCCCTATAATAAAAATAGGTAGTAGGCTAAGGAAATGGGGGAGGTGACTAGGCAAGAGTTGTTGGGCTCATGGTAGGATAGGATTAGATTAATATGAGATATAATAAGAAGTGAGATCTATATTGGAATGAGAATGTTCTAGGTAAAATTTAAAAAAAAAAAATTCAGTTATTTATCACATTACTTTTCAATGTGATTACTTAGCTTACTATTTTTATTTTACATAACTAGGGATTTGATACCTATTTTGATTTTATGTTTGTTGAGTCATTTACTAGCTAGAGGATAGTGATCATGGACACCCTAGTCAACCTTTTCTATGTTGGTACTAGTTTGAATAGAGATCATTTACTAGTAGACACATGACTTCCTATTGGGAAAGGTAGGTGCATAGATGATTTTGACCCAATGTATCATGCATCCTTGAAGCTAACCTATAAAAGGGGAGAGATTAGTAGACTATAAATGTGGGTGGCTACAATAGAGTCTAAGGTGAATAATCTCAGTGATATTTTTTTTTAAGTATGGAAGGTAAGGCTTATTCAAGTGAATAGACATCAATAGGGGTAACCTTATAGGTAAGGACTATCAGGAGGCATGATATGAGTATGATCCATAACCCATAACACTCCTCAAAATCAAGGCCTTCAAATAGGATGAAGAGGATTAGGATCCCTATAAATATGACAATTAGAGGAGGACAATAACAACCCCTAATATGATCTTAGGGTGAGATTATTTTACATGTATATACATTATTTTTTAGATTTTTTAGATATTGAGACACATTTTCTCTCTGTGGAGGTGATTTTACTCAAACATAATGTATAAACTTGAGAATTCAAACATGCTCCTTTAATTCTATCCCAAGTGCCTTTATTTTTCTATTTTTACATTTAAATATGTCATTGTTCATTGTATGGACATTTGAATATGTCATTACTTTCCTTTTGGACATTTGAATAAGTCATGTCCCTTTGATTGTGTGACATTTGAACATGCCCCTTATTTGAGGTTTCCTTGGTCTATTATCTTTTGATTTGATATTAAGTGCTCTTATGTGTGTGTGCTTAATTACTTGCTGAACTTGTACCATTACTATATAAATGTTTCCATGATTCACATCATTCATATTAGGATTTGATGTGATCACATTTTAGGTACTTCTTTATTATATCTATCTAGACATGCTACTCATATATGCTACATGATCCATACATAGATTATACAATACAGGCATGGATTTCACAACTTCATAGTTTTAGATTTTATTGAGGACATGCTAAAAAGGCATGACCTTGACACTTATTAAATACTCAACATTTTTAGATTATAGTGGGGGATGTTATGGAAAAATGTTATCCACACTTGCACTAGTTCTCAAATTATCCAAATTCAATGGGAATTTATCATGAAAACATGTATTCCACACTTGTAAAAATTTCATAGTTATATGATTCAGATACATATTTTTGGCAGCATTTTATAAATTGGTGCCATTATTATACCCACGTTTCAGCTTGAGACATATATGAGGTGTATATGCCATAAAATTATCACCTTAAATTTCAAAATCAAACTAGTGTTCATATTTCAAATAATTAAATGGACTTTAACATACACTAGAATGAAATTTTATGGACTATCATTTAGTCAATCTACTACAATAGTTGGTTCACTTTTTGGCAAGGTTGAGGTGATTACATCACTCAATATTACCAATTTTATAGGATGGAGTGACTAAATCATCCACCCTCATCAAATTTATAGTGTGAATTTACTTAGATCACTTAACTCACCAGGTTATAATAAGATTAGCTTTCATGGTTGAGATAACCTCAACTGACATGTGGAAACTCACCTTTTGTCTAAGGTTGGGGGCAAGTTATCTTGTAATATATATATATATATATATATATATATATATATATATATATATATATATATATATATATATATATATATATAATCATTTTTAGGTTTTATATTTGTCTTAATCTTAGTTTTAAAGCTTCATAATGAAACATCTTTTCTAATAAAATTTCTAAAAGGCAAGATAGTTGCATTGATACACAACCTTGTTCTCTTTACTTTCAAGCATTTCAAATTATATGCATTGATTATATATTATAACATGATTTTAGTTTCAAGTCAGTCACCAAAAAAGCACTCAAGTGGGACTCATGCAAAGGTAAGGTGTATTATACACACCCAAGTATGCATTTATTTTCCTTTAAAATAGAAATTTTCATTACTATATTAAGGTGGGAAAAACTCTAGACACTAAATATAAATTATATATCACCTTTATCTTATATACTTGGCAATTACTTCTCATGGTTATACCCTTTAGTTCCTAGACCTTTCCACTATCGAAAGGCTTGCATCAGCTATCTCTTGTGCCTATTTATTATCTCTTTGTTTGAGCATATGTTATTCTAATGACTAAGACTCTATCCTATGGAAAATGATATAAATCTACTTATTATCATCTTATATAATTTTTAGACATATACCTATTTTATAGCTTCCCAGACACTTGTATTCTAGCTAGATGTCTATGTCAATGCTAGTGTCTTATGAAAAACTAAGTGTTTAATGCCATAAAGTTATCATATTTTAAATTATAATATGTCCTTATGGTCAGAGTAAGTGATTTAATGTGAGATATTTTCAAAAGGGATTGGTATATATACAAGATCAATCCTCATTCATTTCTCACCTAGAAAAGACCTAATATCTCACAAGGCAACTTGCCAAAAACACTCAATCAAACATTCAAGTGATCAAAGATTCCATATTCTTTCCTATTTCAATAGCAATCATATGGATGACCCATATATATATCTAAAGTATTAAATGATAATTCCATGTGCCATATTTTCCAAGTTACAAGCTAGGTCACTCCATATACTTGTTTACCACACATTGCATCCTTATGCACATACACACCAACACATGAAAGAGAAATACATAAGTCTAAGGCCCTCTTCATAGTATTATCTATGTATGAATTTGTCATTGATATATAGGTCATTGGGGTAGCTCAACACCATGTTCCCATTAATCCGTTTTTACCATAGTCATTCCAAGGGCGAAGAAGCTAAGGTTTGATCATTTGAAAAAAATTAATAGCCTATGTGCATTATTTAAACACACTAGAAGAAAGGCAATATAAAAATTAGAAGGTTTTAGGTGGTCACATATATATCCATTCAATATTTCATATTAGACACCTCCATCCAAATCAAACACTAGCATCGATGCAACTATCTAGATCCAATGCAAGTGTTTGAGACCACATAATGTTAATTTATAGAATTTGATGATTGACCCAAAATCCATAGTCAACATAATTTTATCCTATTAGAAATCATATATGCATGTGCATAGTAAACCAAATAAGTACTCCTATTTTCAATTTTTTTACAATATCAATAATAGTTGTACTTTTTATTTTTAGCATACCTTCGTATTATAAATTTAAGATATTGTTTATCTAAGTTTTCAATTAATTTGCCTAATATAGATATGTTTATCACTTTATTATTATTCATTTATATATTTTTAACCCTATACTATATTGACCCATCTCAATTTATGGTTAAATAGACTTTTTGAAAGGCCTTCATATGGAACCTTATCTCTTGATTAGTGTGAGATAAGGAGACAAACTAGTTGCTCTACAATTGGGCACCTATAGTTAGTAAAATCAAAGAGAAGGACTCACAATATTCATGGGCCTAGGAGGTTCTACCATGGATGTATAGGGACCTATCAAGATTACATAATTGGGAGCTCATTTCATTAGTCACCTATGTTGGTTATGAGTTGGGTGTATGAGTGGATGATCCCTAATCAGTGAGGGGTCATTATTGGAGATACATGGGTCATTATAGTCGCTTGATGTATAGGGATGACACCTTTAATAACATTTCATCAAGTAGTGGGAATCCTAATAGCATTATACTTAGTGGCCATACCCTCCTAGGGTATGCTAGGGTAGTGGGTGGATTATGTAACCTACCTTGAAGTTTTCATAGGAGAAGGACAAGTCCTAGATAGGTGATTACAGATAGAGGTGCACCCCATAGTTAGATTACCTAAATAGTTTTATTTTACATATGTATCTAATCTAATCATGCCACATGTGGTATACATGGGAGTTAGGAAGATCATGGATGCCCTATTGGGTAGGTTGGAGTGGCACCCCCTCATACAAGGGTTTTCCATCATGGGAGTAGTCGAGATGAGAGGAACACATACTAAATAAAAACCAAAAGGATCAGAAAATGGGTAGTACCTTGAAATATGAGGAAGAGGTGTTATACATATGGTTGTTCTAGTTTCATTTTTTGTTATAAGCCAGAAATAAGTATAATAGTAACTACATCCACCACCATATAATCCTCCCCTAAAATAACAATAGGTAATAGGTGGAGGAAATGGGGGAGGTGACTAGGAAAGAGGTGTTGGGCCCATGGTAGGAGAGGATTAGATTAATATGAGATCTAATAAGAAGTGATTTCTATATTAGCATGAGGATTTTCTAGGTAAAATAATTATTGTTTGATTCAGTTATATCACATTACTTTTAAATGTGATTACTTATCTTACTATTTTTATTTTACATAACTAGGGATTTGATCCCTATTTTATTTATATGGTTGTTGAGTCATTTACTGGCTAGAGGACAGTAACCCTAGTCAACCTTTTCTATGTCATCACTAGTTTGAATATAAATCATTTACTAGTAGACACATGACTTCCTATTGGTGTAGGTAGGCACATAGATGATTTTGACCCATTGTATCATGCATCCTTGGAGCTGATCTGTAAGAGGGGAGAGATTAGTAGATTATAAATATGTGTAGATACAATAGAGTATAAGGTGAATAATCTGAGTGATATTTTTTTAGGTATGGAATGTAAGGCTTATTCAATCTAATAGACATAAAGAGGGGCAACCTTCTAGGTAGGGACTATAAGGAGGCACAATATGAGTAGGATACATAACCCATAACACTCCTCAAAATAAAGGCCTTCAAATAGGATGAGGAGGATTAGGAGCCCTATAAATGTGACCACTAGAGGGGTACAATAACAACCCCTAATATGATCTTAGGGTGAGATTATTTTACATGTATATACATTATTTTTTGGCTTTTTTAGATATTGAGACACATTTTCTCTCTGTGGTGGTGATTTTACTCAAACATAATGTATAAACTTGACATTGATATATATATATATATAGAGAGAGAGAGAGAGAGAGACTATGGTTTATTATTATGAGTTGTCACGGTGTTTAATTTTCTTAATTTTTATGTTACTTTATAGTTTGTGTACTTTGGATGACTAGGCATGTGATGATGTATCATGTATTTTTGTTTTTGATAATGTTATGAATATTCTTATAAATTTGAGATGTGTAAATAGAATATATGTAGGTTTAAATTAAATTAATGTTTAAAAGTGCACTAATGACTATTTTGAAGGTGATGATCAATATACTTTATTCACACACAAAAAATGACTTTTAACTTGTAGTAAAGGGATGAAAGGGAAATAAGATATGTGTAAAATTGTTGAGGGAAACCATACATGAGAACTTCACAAGGAAGAGGAAGTTGACCTAATCCTTATGAGAAAAGGGTAATTTGTAATTCTTGTTAAACCTATAAAATACTAACTTTATTGACTTCATCTAAAGGTTGCTAGTTGTGACATAATTGGTCAATGGGATAGAGTTCTCCTTTCGGCATAGACATATAGACAAGCTTTTAGGGATTTTTATAGCCCCATTTTTTTAAACCTTTTTGATTTGATTTATCTTGTTGTGACCCCCTACACTTAATATCATGTGAATATTAAGACACATGGGCTCAACACCAAAGGCTAGTTGTGGTAAAGTAAGGGCATCTCCCCCTAATTCTAACCCCACACAACTAATCAGTTGTGAGGGATCATCACCGAAGATGAGTAAAGGGACTTGATTTGCATGAGTTTTTGACTTTTGAAGTAGTGTCTTTTCTACAAACACACATACATTATATATATATATATATATATGGAAGGCCCTTACCCCCAAATCTTGGTCTCGTGTAACTAGCAAGATACAAGGGGAACAAGATAGGTGAGCAAGGTTACCTAGTTTGAGCATGCTAGTGTTTTTACTTAAAGAGAACCATAAAACAAGATTTTATCATAGACAAGATTCTAGACTAGGTTGTAGGCTATATTTTTCCAAGTTTTCAAAGAAGTATAAAGTAATAAAGTAAAATATTCTCATAAGAATAAAGACAAGAACCTATGTCATGATAATTTTGAAAAAGAAATCCAAAGGGTAATAGAGTAATGAGGAAAATGAATAGAATGATATACCACACTTTGAAGTTTTTTGTCATGTGAACTCATAGATAAGCAACCACTAAACCAAAAAATTGATATACAAGATAAAACATAAATAATGGAAATTAAAAGAGGGAAATGTTAAATTAAATGAATATATGTGGATATTATTGAGGTGTAAATAGTTCATAGACTCATCTAACTCCTTACCCTATAAAGTGCACAACCAAAAGTCTCCATTACTAATGTCCTCAATCATGAAATAAGAGCCCAACCAATTAGTCCTAAACTTATGACCTTCTCTATTTGTATTATCTATTATACTATCAATTCTTAGGAGAAGGCAACCTAATTATATGAGATATTTGTGAGAAGTTTTATTGAGCTATCAGATCATGCACTCTATTTAATTAATGTGATTCTGAGTGGTCAAAAGTAGATTTTTCATCTAATGTTTTTAACTAAGCTAATTATGTGTTCATATACTCTTCATGATCAAGAAGATATTTAAGAGAGACATAAAAGCTATGGATTTTCACCTTGAGGGGTATAATATATTTATCTCTAAAGGAAAGAGAATATAAGGTTTCCCTTATGGGCATACAGATACTCATTTTATAGGCCCATAATGCAGGGTAGAGTTGAAGGTGCCAATATATTTTTCATCTTATATATTTTTGACCAAGATTTAATTTAGGGTTTTGTTTATGGATTCATATTATTCATTGGTATGTGGATAATATAGAGAGACTATGTGATGAGATATATCAAATTTATGTCAAAATTAACTCATCTTAGTGTTTTGAAATAGGACCCATTGTTTGTGATAATGATCAGTGCGATCCCAAATATACAAAGGATTTGATTTAATATAAACTTCATGATTAAAAATGTAGTAATGGTCATAAATGGCATAGCCTCTACCCACTTAGAAAAATATACAATGATCATGATTATGAAGTGATGGTCATACAAATAAGTAGGAGAGTATACACCAATTAGGTATATCCCCCAAATGGAGAAGGGCCATGGAGTAACAATGGGCTAAAGTGCTCTGGGAGGAATGTGAATCTCAAGGGAATTATTTTACCCTTATCACATCTTCTAACATGCTCAATAACATCATATTCAATAGTAGGCCATAAATATCCCATCCGATGATTTTTTTAAGTAGTTGCATGATCACCAAAATGTCGACCATGAACACCATTATGGCATTGGAAAATAACCTTTTCAAATTCCTCTTGATCAACACATCTCAATAACATGATGTCAAAAACTTTATGATAGAGAAACTCATCAAGAATGTCATACTTAGGCACAATGAATTGAATGCATTTCCTCTATTTTAAATTTGCACCCTCAAGATAAGTATTATTAATTAAATAGTTTATCATGTCAGTATTCAAAGAATATGAGACGATCAGGAGTTTCTCTATTTAGCATATTAGTTCATCAATAAAATTGGTATCGATGAGATAATCAACTTATAAATGGGATTATACCATCAAATTAGTAATAATTTTTTCCTTAATGGAATTTTTGTTGACATAGGTAAGGTTAAATTCACTCAAAGCATGATGAAATGCCCATCCTTCCGTGAGAGGGTTGGTTGGGTCAAGAAAGTTTACAAGGCTTAGGACAACATTATGACCCTTATTTCCTAATAAATCATGTAATTTCATAGATATTTGGTTGTAAATATAATGGTTAAGAACTCTTTTTCTACGTATGTGTAATGAATTTTATAATCAATGGCTAACAAAGTAGATGGCTCATTCTTTTCCATCATCATCCTCTTACAAAAACATACAGGTAAGAGATACATTAGTTGTCCTTATGTAAAGTATGAGGGATATATTAGGATTGGGTTCCATGAGTATGGGTGTAGACATGAGGAATAATTTTACCATTTCAAATGCTTTTTTAAAATCCTTCATCCAAGTGAAACTAGTCTTCTTTTTGAGAAAGTCGTTAATAAGATTAACTACATAGGAAAGATCAAGTATGGATATACAAATTTCCCCCAAGTACCCAAAGAATGATCTGATCCCTTAGTCATTAGTAGGAGGTAGAATGGTTAAGATCACCCAAATTTTAGCTATAATTTATGTAAATTCCACACTGGGAAATAAATTAACCAAGGAGTTTTCCACTTGTGACTCTAAATACAGACTTATCAGGATTAAGGGTAACTTTATAGTCAATGAAACACATAAAAATGATGTGCAATGTTTTTAAGTGATTAGCCTTTCTTATTACCTTTCCAAGAAGATTATCAACTTAAACCTCTACTAACTTATGGATAAGTCATGAAAAATATGGGTCATCTCAATTACACATTGGCAAAAAATGTAACCAAGGAGTTTTCCAATTTTAATCCAAACACAAACTTCTTAGGATTAAGGGTAACTTCATACTCAATGATATGCAATAAAATGATGTACAAGACTTCTAAGTGATCATATCTTATTTTTACCTTTCCAATAAGATCATCAACATAAACCTCTACTAACTTATGGATAAGTCATGGAAAATATGGTTCATGGACCTTTAATATGTTTCCCTAATATTTCTAATGTCGAAAGGCATGACTACATAGAGAAGGTTCCTCATGGTGTCGTAAAGGCAAATTTTCTTTGATCCTCTTCTAAAATTTGAATTTGGTTATATCCATAGAAACCATCCTTGAGGGATATAAACTAACAACTTTTGGTAACATCAATAATAACATTAATAAAGGGAAGAGGGAATTCATCCTTATGGCATGCTTTGTTTATATCATAAAATTATATGCATATCCTAATTTTCCATTATTTTTTAGAATAGTGATAATATTGGACATCAATTTAGAATAGTCTGTGGGATTTATGAACCCTAATTTAAATAGTTTGATGACCTTTTGTCACCATCAGTGTAACCTTGGGTTTAAGTGGCCTGAGTTTTTTAACAAGTTTTGTGTTAGGCATGGTAACTAAGTTGTGGACAACTACTTCAGGTTGAATACATTTCATATATGCATATGGAAAGGAAAAGGCCTTGGAAAGTTTAGTAAGTAACTTATTATGGTACTTTATCACTTGGGGTGAGAATGAAGATCCAAGTTTGAGGATCTTAGGGATTTCCTCAGTCCCTATGTTGATGTTTATGGTGTCTTCAATTAGGGAGGAATTTCCTTCCTCAAATTTTCCTAGAGCAGGAGGAAGGTCAAGATCCTCATTATTAGCATTAAAGACATCAAAATCTTCATCAAAATAAATGTATTACTTGATCTTACATTAATAATCATAGTAATCAAGCCCTAGGAAATCATGGGATAGTAAGTGAAAGATAATCCCTTTTTATGGTGTGATGGTGGAAGGTCATCGTAGGCTTGTAGGAACTCTAAGATGGCCTCATCATTTTTAGTGAAATTAAGGACTATAGGGGTATCATATTTTCCAATATAAGTAAGGGCCTGGTCATATGAAGCTCTTTGGACAAGGGGTTCAGACCTAATGGATACCACAAAATATAATTTAGGTATCTTTAGATGAGGGATCGAACACTAAAAATAAGTAATCATGGAGTCAACAAGTTGATTGCTTTCTTTAGAAAGGGTTTCTATATATAAAAAATCAAAATCCTTGGAAACTTTGCACATGACCTTATTATAGATATTAATATGTTCAGCTTTAGTTTGGAGGAATTTTGAAACTTGATTAGTCACTAATTAAAATTCACCTTAGATTTTTAGGTTTTGAATACCCAATATTTTTGTGATAAGTATTTGTAACAATAGGGCATCATATTTTCCCAAATGTTTGTGTATACAAAGTGTAGTTTGAAAATAAAGGGCATTATTCTTCCTTCAAGGGATATCAGGATAACTCTTACCCCTATGCCAAGATGACGTTTTTCCCATCATAGTGAATGGGCCCATTAATATTTCATGAAGGAATAATCATCATCCTATTTAGGAAGTATTTATTGGTCTTTAAATATCTCAAACATGCAAATGTTAAGTATGTTAGCTAACCCCTCTTAGGATTTTGAGTCCTAAAATTCATAGATATAATGTTTTCCTACTACATGAGGATCGAAGAGGACTGTGAGGGGTTGATCCTTCTCTAAGATATTTATAATCTCACCCATAGACTTGATCGAGACAACTGTTACTATTATAGGGGTTTTTTAAACACTTTTTCCATTATTTTGACCCCTTTATCTTCAAGTTTTTCATTTAATAGGAGTTTGGGAATTTTAATGCCCCTCTTTAAGAAAATTAATTTTTTGCTAGGGGTTCCTTCACTTCAATCAAATGTGAGAGTTTCACCACACCATTAATGGATAAATTGTAATTAAAGTGAAGCCTTGGTTGTTTCTGCATGGTCAATTGAAGGAATTCAAAGGTCTTAGGATCCCCCCCAAGTAATAAAGACTTTCCCCAAATAGAAGAACCTAATTTGTCAAAACATGGTAGAAGGGATTACCTTCATCCTATGAATTCAAGGTCTACCTAAGATCATGTTGTATTTTGTATCTTTATTAATTATATAAAACTATGTCAACACAGTTTTGGATCCCAAAGTGATTGAAATCATGATGGTCCCTATTGAGGTCGAATTAAGGTTATCATAGCCTTGAAAAGTGTTTCCATTAGTTGAGCAATTAGTTTCTCTATAATCTAATTTATATAGAAATGAAAAAGGGACTATGTTAATAGCCACCCCAACATTAACCATTGATCTCTTTACATAGTTGTTATATATCCATAATTGTAGATGCAAATATGGATCCCCCCTCCTAACCACCTTAGCATTTTGGGGTAGGCTCATGAGGTCAAAGAAGTAACCAATATCTCTCAAGTTTTTTCTAGGTGGGAACATGTCCAAATCAATGTGATTGATCTAAAACTAGGGTGGAGGTTTGATACTGGTAAGGTGGCCTAGTTCTAAAACATCAAGTAATGTTGAATGATGGGTAGGAGAGTTTTTGAGCAATTCCAAGAAAGAGATATGATAAAATGTCTTTTTGAGTTCAAAAACCAAGTCATAATTAATAATAGTCTTGGGATTCATGTCAATATTCAAGATATTTGGTAAGTAAGGAGTTCTAGGTTGGCATTCTCTTATACAAGTAATAATTTTCACATCTTCTTCAGTTTCTAAATCTACAACTCCTATCATGCAAGTTTTACCTTGATGTACTAATTGGAGATCCACATTAGGATTAATTATGCTAAAGGTAGAGGCCTCAATGTCATAAATATCATCCAATATAGGTTAGTTGGTTTGGTTACCATGTGGCTAGATTTAAATGTTGCATTATTGATGGCCAAGAAATAAGTTTTTATATATGTGCAAATTGACATTATAAGGTGCCACATGATTTTTGGTAGGGCTAGAGGGTTTGAATTAGCATTCCATAATAATATGTCTAAAAATGTTCATCATTGGTCTTTAGGGAGCCTTTGAATAAAAAATTTATATTCCTTGTAGGCATGAGTATCGTGTCTAAAAAATATATGGAAAAGGAAGTAGAGATTGGAATATTAATCCTTAGGTCTCTGATTCTATTTTTGTTGAACAAATTGTTGTGGGTTATTACCTTGATGAAACTATTAATTTTGATATTGTGAATAATGATAAACATGTTGGAATTGGTTTTGAATAAGGTTATAAAATTACATGTTATAGGGTGGAGGATGGTTAAAATTAACCATTTAAACTTTAGGTTGAGGATTCTAGTTCTTTGCATCCACATTTTTGTTATTTTTGTTCATGAGTTGAGGAGAGTTGTTATTTACAATGTTTGGCCTCTTGTTTTTCTATCACACCATCCATAATGGTTTTTTAGTTCATGTTTATAAACCTTAAGACCTTGATTTTTGGGGTTGATTTGGTTATATATTTTATAACCCATATTATTTTGGTTTGGAATGATTAACTTCCCATTGGTTCTATAGGTTATGTGGCCACTATCGATGGTTTCCTAGTCAATTCTCAAATTTCTTTAGAGTGACTCTTCATAGGATTGATAAAGGAACTTCTATAAATCTTCCCTTGTTTTCTTATTAAGGGAGTGTAAAAATATATCACATATTTCTCTTTGGTCCATATATGGTGCACTGTAAGATGAGTATAAGACTTTCCTCCATCTCATAATGAAATGGATAACTGATTCATTGTGTTATTATTTGATGTGAAATAATTATTGTATGCCTGTCTTGAGAAGTTTATTAATATCAAAAGATTTGACATTTTTTGTCATGAGCTATCAAAAAGAATGTGTAGACCCCTCAAGGGATGATATTACTAGTCAATGGAAATTCCTTCGAGGATTTTTGGAAAAAATTTGACAACTACCCCATCCTAAGGTATAATATATTGAACAACAATCGCATATGCCTTGACATGCATATTAGGATCTCCCTCTCCTTTTAACTTAGGGAGGTCACATAGGTGATGAAGTAAAATAAATTCTCATGTATTCTGATCAATGGGATATTTCAGATATTTAGTGTAGGTCCCCATAATATTGAATTATTTCAAAGGCATGGTGGGATGGGCTTTAAGAGGTGGATTTGGATAAGAAGAGGGTGGAAAAATGATAGAAGGAAAAAGAAGTTGATAAGGTGGGGTATATTAGGTTGGAAATTAGTTGTTCAATTAGGTGGACTTGGAATACATGTGATATTAAGGTGGAATATAATTAGATGAAGGATTAGGATGTGGCATTTGAAAAGGAGAATATGTGGGTGGCAAATTGGTGGTTACATAACTCAAAGGAATGTAAGGTGTTAGTGTGTTTGTCACCACATTATTAAGAAGGGTGTAGATGTTCCCAATATAGTTTTGAAGATAATGTTGATATTATGGATGAATATTATAAGCTACAGGATTATATAATCCATAATTAAGGATATCTATTAGATACTAGTGTGAGGCATAGTTGACAACAGGTGGGTTAGATGGATACAACAACAATTGGTATGTTTTTGCTAGAATGGGAATATAGGAGGAATTGTCTTAGATAAGAGGGTTAATGGGAATCCCTTGATTCAAAGAGACTTTTTTAATATCTAGATCTAAAATATGACCCACCAAGGTTGAGATGAGTTCATTTAGGGAAGAAGTAGCCCCGGTTTAGGTGACCTCCTTAGTTGTAGGTTTAGGAGGTATGGTATGATGAGCACTGGTAAAATGATTTAGTTTAAGGCTATCTACAAGAGATTTTGGGTGTTGTTCCTATGGGTTGGTAATGTTTTAATTATTATTAGAGGGGTTAAAATGTGGATGTAGTCTATTTATCCCATTTTATAGATTATAGATTATACCAATTTACTAATCATACCTTATTGCAATTTTGGCATATAGGATTTTTAGACTAACTAGTGGTTTATTTCTAATATGAGGTTTGGTCCCACTTCCACTAGTGAATAGCATGTTTTTTTAATTATAGTAATTTTTGGTGATTTTAAATGGGTCCCACACCTTATGGAATGTTATCCCTGATCTATTTTGTGAGTTAAAGGGATGGTTTTGATATTGAGTTTTTGCATTTTATACAAAAGTGTTATTATTCAAACTATGGAGTGAGGATTCAACACTAGGTTAAAGAATCCTTATATAGGTTTTAAATTACATAATTATATCAAATATTTAATAAATAGACATATTTAGGGGGTATATAAATACCAAAAAATATGGAAAAGAAATAAAAGTGGAGAAAAGATAGAGAAAGAGGAATATGCAAAAGGATATACATTTCATGTTAGGTTCACCAGATTTTTATATAAGTAAAGTGACATGATTTCCTTTAAACACTCTAATTTCTAAGTTTTTATTGAGATAGCCAATTAAGAGATTATTTGGATGAGTAGATCTAGGGGTTAAGGGATTAGGCTGAGGAATTAGAATGGGGTTTTGGATGATGGTAAGAAAAAGATGCTCATGATGATAATAGAAGAGATATGTTATGTCACATTGCTAATTAAGAGTAGCTAACATATGCAAAACATAACTCCAAGGTCCCTCAGTGTAGGTTGGGATGATCAATCAGAATTCTTAGTTGATGTTGGGGATGATAAATTGGATGTCATTGGGTAGGATGACTCTAGGAATATGATCAACTCTTTTAGGTTGACTATGCCCGATAAATCTCATATGAAAATTGAATGAAAATATGATGATATTAATCTCAAAAAATAATAAAATAAGAGTTATGGGGGTCTAAAATTTCAAATCATTATATCGACAGCCTCACATATGAATATGTATAATGTTAGGTTGTGCATGTACACACTCTTGCTTATCAAGGATGTTGGGTTTGTAATTGATCAAATGTGGGATGGGAGTGGAATGGAAGAATTATATCTTAATATTATATTTCATATCACTTTCAAACTTACTAATAGGAATGAGATATCTAACCCTAGGAAAGAAACATGCTCTAATGAGGTATGGTTACTTTGGAAGTGTCATTTAAAGAGAAGATGTAAAGTCGTGATGGATGAATGAAATGTAAATATTATTTTTATTGTGGATTGAAAGAGTTAATTTATATTCTATATGTGTAAGATAAATTTTTGGGTTTTTTCTCATCTTGACAATGCTTAGTTGGTTATGTTTTTGGGAATTTTAAATAATATTTTGTAAAGAAAGTAAATTATGCTAATTGTTGTAAAGAAAAGTGATTGTAAGGAATGAAGTAAATGGAATTTATTTTTATATTTATAAATTATAATTAATGAAACTATTATGAAATAAAATCTTTCTAACATGAAAATGAAAATTAGATCTAAAACCTATAGAGCACAACTTTTAAGTATTGATACATTATTTTGCTCATGCAAGCTAGGAAACTAATTTTATAGCTTATAAATTATTTTTTGATGAAAATAAGTGATATAAATCAAAATGGATGAAATTTTAAGGTTATATTTTATTTATTTATAATATTATTTCTTTTAGTATGAAAAATAAGGGATCTAGATCTAACATGCAAATCTTGATTTGTCTAGGTTTTTCTAGGTTTTAGCATGCGTGTGTGAGAGTATGCTTGTGAATGAAAATTTGTTTTAATACTAAAAGTAAGATTTTTATAAAATTTAAAGTTTTTTTTTTTTTCCTATAATATACCCTATGTTTGAGGCAAGATTGCTACATCTGAAAGCTTTTATGTGAAAGCTGAATTGAAAGATATAAACTACTTTTTTTAGTGCAAAAGAAAGAAAGGAGAAGAGTTATTTTCATTTTATTTTAAATTTTATGAATATGAATTATAATATAATAAAAAAAAATTAATTTAATTTAATCTAATAAAATAAAAAAATATTTAAAATCCTTCAACCTGATCAATGGTGAGACCAAGCGAAGGTAGAGAGTTGTTGTAAGTATACTATCCTCAAGTATGATAGCACCTTGTTTGCTCAATAAGGTCCATTATAAATCTCAAAAAATAGGATGATAAGAAAATAAATCAAGAGTGACACAATCTTAAATAAAATATCAACTGATTAATGGTTGGAGTGATCCACAAAGGCAAAAAATTGGTTGCCAATTCATGGATTCTCCTCTCCAAACTTGCATAGAATAAAACAAAGATGATCCCAAAATGAAGAAAAGACTCTTTAAAAAATAAAATTATGAAGGCTATGTATATTTAAGACTTAAAATTTCCAATCTCTAATGCAAATCTTAGATCCAAAAACCTAAGTAAAATAGATACTTATAAAGGAAGAAAAAGGTGGCATGTGGTAGTTAACTAGAGATAAAACTAATTTTAGAAGAGATAAGAGAGATAACCTTTGATAAAAATAAATTTAGGGATGATTTGGGCCATCTATGAGGTTAACACAAGATAAAACAAATAATAAACATGATAAAAAATATGCCAAACACATGAAACTTGAATTCTCAAAGGTTAATTTTAAATTTGTACAAAATATAGATACTAAACTCTAATTATATATAGCATATTAGTCTTGTACACTTGAAAAATACCAATCAAGGCTATACCCTTTAGTCTTAGACCTTCCTATTGATAAAATTCTTGAATTAACCATCTCATTTTTCCTAACTAATTATTTTATAGTCCAAACCTATCATTCTAATAACCCAGATCACTCGTACACTACATAAATCTTAAAATATGATATATATCCTTCACTATTAATTATAGGCCTTTAACATTTTTATATCATGATGGATACTTATGTTTTCATAGGGGCACTAGTGTCGACACTAGTGTCGACACTTGTGTCCATTTTCATTATCAATTATTCATACCTCAAAAGTCAACCAAATTTGAATTCTTTTATAAATGAATGGGTTGACCCATTTGTCTTATCTAACACTTCTATGGCATATTTTTAAATGACACAGCATAAATACAAAACAAGGACCATTCATCATTATCAATCACACATGTATCAAATACCAAGCAAGTACCTATTCAATCTCATTCAATCAATCACACAACTAAGTTACACTACCATATTCTTCCCTATTTATATATCAGTCATAGGAACAGTCATATTATAGGTATAAAGCATTCACAGAAAAACCCATGAGCGATATTTGTCAAGTTATAATCTAGATCATTGTATGCCCTTGTATATAACATATTACACCCTTATGCACACATAATCCCACATTTATGAGAGAACTACATATGTCTAAAATCTTCCTTAGAGTATTGGTTGTGTAGGAAACACTCATTGATAGATGGGTCCTTGAGGTTAGCTCAACTTTGTGAACCCACTAACCCATTTTTGGCAAGGTAACCTAACCTAAGGTTAATAACTAGTGTTTTAACTATACACAATCATACTAATCCTATGTGCATTATCTATAGGAAACCCTAACAGGCATAGGTGGTCACTTCACCATACAATGATTATTTTTTATAGGACAAAACTATTGAGACACAGATAAAAACATCGATATAAGTCTCCATAGGTCAATGTGAGTGTCTAGGTCTCCATAAATAATATTTATAGAATTTGATGATTAGATCCTTAGCATCAAATTTCATACTTACACCTATATACAACTCAAATTCACCTACATATCTTAAAATAAGCTCAAAATTATCCCTTCCTTGTGATGCAATTATGAGAATATCAATTGGCATTACACTTTCCATAATTAGTAATTTTATAGATTTAGTATATTGTGTTATCTAAATAAATTTAATTTAAATGGTCTAGAATAGTTTTATTCATCCCTTTGATTAGGTTATCATACCCCTTTAACCCTCACCAAATATTTAAAAATGGTTAGACATAAATAGTGATGAAACCATTGCCCTATGTAGGTGGTGAAGATGAAACCATTACAATCAACAATGAAACCTCTATAGTTAATTATGAAACCACTATGGTAAATTACAAAACCATTTCTTATATAACATTTTTATAGTAGTATTTTATAAAATTTCCATGGTAAAAGTAACTTGGAATCGGTGGTTCTATCACACAATGCATCAATTATGTCATGGGAACTGGCGGTTTCATCATAGAATAAGTAAAGTCAAAACTAAGGTAGAATAACTTAAAATAAATGAAAATTTGACAATTATAGAGGCAAAGAAAAGGCATAAAAGATAAATAAGATGGATAGAATATTTGGTCTAAGCATATGAAGGTAAAGTTCCTTGCATCATAATTATATTTTTCTATAAATGTTACAACATGTAATTTTTGGGTGCATACAGTCACTTATAAAATGGCCTATATATGAAAGATAAACCTTCTCTCATTCTCTGTGGGATCCTAAACTCTAAAATTGTGTAATTTTTGACATGTCTCTTAAGATAGACTACTAGTTTTTAAGTGGAAGCGATGTATATTTGATTCATCATAATTCATTTTTTATTCTAAAAAATTCATGACCTTCATAACTATTATACAATAAAGGTAATAGAGTTTCAAAAGTAATGAAATTCAAATATGTCATCCCATGTAATAATAATAGTGGAGAGATAGATACACCAAAGTTAGGATAATTTAAAAATGTATAAAATTAAAATGACTATAACATGTACACAATTTTTACAAATAAGTCAAATTTGTGTGTGTGTGTGTGTGCGTGCGTGTGTGTGCGTGCACACGTGCACCCACGCACGTGTGTGTGTGTGTGTGTGTGTGTGTGTGTGTGTGTGTGTGTGTGTGTGTGTGTGTGTGTGTGTGTGTGTGTGTGTGTGTGTGTGTGTGTGTGTGTGTGTGTGTGTGTGTGTGTGTGTGTGTGTGTGTGTGTGTGTGTGTGTGTGTGTGTGTGTGTGTGTCTATGTGTGTGTGTGTTTGTGTCCAATATAAAATCCATAAAGGCATATAAAATGTGATCAGTATCAAATATTGGGTCAATATCATATAAACTTACATTGGCATACATGTGTATAAATCCATATAGGCATACAAAAAATGATAGAACACACATCCTAATAAGGAAACATCCTCTCTCTTCATCTTGTTCATAGATGGAGATCCTTTATATGCATATTTTTCTAAGCTTTGTTAAAGCATAGTCCTTTTAGCCTGAAGTCTTGTCTGTAACTGAACATGTTCATATAAATAAGTCATGGTCACGCAAATAAGTTTAAATTTTAATTTTAAAATGAAAAAACTAATTTAAACGTGCAATAAACACATATATATGATCATATTCAATTATCATTTTATGCTCAGTAGGGTCAACAAACTATTTTGGCTTGTATATAGTACTGTGAAAGGGATAACCATAAGGAGTCGATGGCTTTCTCTTTAAAATACAAGGTTTTAGACCTTACACACATATACAAAATAAAAATTCAAACTTAGATCAAATTTATTGAAAATAAAATTTTAAGGGCACATAAACCTTTAAATCAACTAACTAAATAATTAAAATACAATAACTAAATTAACATTACTTTGTCTCGTATAACTTTTCCCATATAAATAACTTCAATTGGAGTACCAAACATATCTATAAATTACTATGAAGATAATAAATTCACATCAGTTAATTTTTCACAATTACTAAGGAAAATTATGAAAAAAAACTATATTTACATTCAAAAATTACAAGTTCCTTTATGAGTTAATTTGGGGATGAAATCACAAACCAATACCTACATCTACTCTCACCCATACAAAGTGAGGACTCTCCACTTTTGTGATCAACTAAAAAAATAAGATATCATTATTATTCAAGTACATGTGCATACACACACATGTATGAACCATACCATTATTAAAAAATGGATGGCTTATAACATTTAAAAATACCTTTGTATACACATACATAGGGTGAGTATCAATAATATATGTGCTTGTGTCATCTAATATTTGCTTAGGAAACATATGGGACTGTCTACAACTAGAACATCATGTGGAAAGTTAGCATGTGAAAAAAACTTAATGTAATTTAATTTTAAAAAAAAACTTTAAACATTCAAATATACCTCCATATACATATATATAGGGTGAATAACAACAATATATGCTCTATTGGATGGTTACAGGATCTATCCTAGAAATAAATGGGACTATCTACTATTGGAACATTAAAAAATGTATAAATTATTGAATTCTATCCATAAATTCATTATTACCTTAAATATATAAATTTGTTATTTGACAGTTCCAAAAGTAATATTTACAATGTGTCAAATATAAAAGATACCTTAGAATATGTGGTTGACATGTACAAACAATATGTATGTCTCAATAACTCATCACTCATTACCAAATCATCTAGCCTAGTAGACATAAAACCATAATGAAATTGCATCAAATTGTCATCCTCCTATAGAATTACATGTAGAGAGCCCCATAGTTACTACAATAATGTAGTCGGGCATGAGATCTAACTAAAGCATCCCCATGTACACCCTTACAAAATAAATAAGGGAAAATTGTGTCATATGTTTGAGTGAGGGTGTCAATAAGCATATGTAATGTGTCAATACTTATATTCTCCTTCACTCTAGAGAGTATTATCATAGGCTGGAAAAAATTCACCCTCTCTATCTTGTGCATAACCTTTTCCTTAGCCTTGAAACTTTGAGTGATAAAACTAATTAGGTGTTTCATTGAGGATAAACTTGTAGTAGATTCTCCTCAAAAAATATAAAAGATAATTGTGGTTGTTACAAGGTGTGTGAATAATGAATATCCACCATCGGTCCCAAAATTTATTTTTTATCGCATCACGTTGGTACCAATGGATTGGGAAGCAATAACAATACAATGGAAGTTTTTCATTAGTTATTGGAATAGTGAATAATTCATATATTTGTTATTTTCTTACATCTAACATCATCAATTAGTAGTTTGTTTCATAATATGTCCTACATGTCTCCCTATATGCTTACCACCTATAAATTTGACTTGTCACTAAGTCAACATCACCTACCAATGATTCTATTTTATTTTCCAAATAAGCATGGTGAGGGTTGGCCGAATAGTGGTCCCTCAAGGTCCTAATAAAGTTTTTAAATTGTATTTTATTTTTGCATTATATATTCAACCAAATCCTCTTAATTTCCAAGGGTGCCTTGTGGAATCATAGGATGGTTAGCAGGGTTAGGAGCAATTGGTGGGTTTTTCTCTCATATGAAATTTACACATTTTATTATCTTGATATATCAGGTGGAGGGGTTTGAGGGGTTATACAAACCAAAGAATGGAGGGTTTTAATAAAAGATAATGAAAATAAAAAATATATTATGAAATTTGATTCAAATTATAAAAAGTAAATGATCCTTACCTCTTCTCATGCATGACATAATCAATTATTTCACCCATAAGTAAAAATAGGAAAATTCACAACAAAAATAATTGATTTTGAGAAACAAGTGTGTTTTTTGTATAGGAAAGTAATGCTTTCACCATGAGAATATAATGAAGACTTGGGGTAAGTGTAGGAAGTTGGGGGACCAAAAGTGGACATATTATAATAAAAATGTGATTTCAAAGAAAATACAGACACACTTTTGAAAAGTGCTTAGCTATTTTATGATTTAAGATTAGTAGCAACAAACCTAAATTACCTATGCACTAAAATGTGTACACATTATAGCATGTATGTACTACTATTGATTTAAAACTTGTAAGGCTTAGAAGCAATTCAAGGTGAAGGATCGAAAGGTAGATTGTGTATATAGTATAATTTTTCATATATATTTTTATATTTATATACTTATGCTTTAAATTTATTTTAGTCAATATATGAAATTAGAGCCACTCTTCATATTCTAGAACTGGTCTCACAGCTCTATGAGTTACAATTTAGAAGATAGTTTTTAAAAATCTAGTTTTGTCGATACTTAGTCATTCTAAGGATTATAGTATTGAACCTAAGGTTTTAATGGCTTAAATTTTGCAACTAATATCCATTTTTTAGGTGATTATCCAAAAATGAGGCTAAAATTATTTGCATTTTCCCTAGTCACAAATGGATATTTTTTTGGTGTGTGGATTTTGACCTAAAATGGACCGAATTGTAATTAAAATTGACATAAAGGGGTGGTTAGTTATACATGGGTCAAAATATGACCTACATTGCATCCATTCACACCACTTTGGCTGAAATTCAAACTTAATTAGGGTGATCATGCATAAATGTGCCCCAAATTATCCCCATTTACTTCAGTCATAAGTGGATATGGTTTTATTGTGCCACTTTTGGCCTGTAAGGGGCCTAATTACAAGTAAAATCAACATAAAAGGGTGTTTGGTTTGTAAAATTTAATTTTAACATAGTTAGAACTCTTATAAATGTTAAAAACCAGTCTAAAAGGCCCTAAAACCTTAAAGGTGATTATATGTTTACCAAAAACAAACATTGGTTGCAAAAGTCACACCCTAAAATCCCTAGGTTCAATACTAAAATCCTAAAAATAACTAAGTACTGACCATATTGGATTTTAAAAAACTATTTTGTAAACTGTAACTCATGGAACTATGAGAACAAATCTAGAAGATGCAAAGTGACCCTAATTTCTTATAATTCCTAAAATAACTTTAAAGTATAATTTGACATATATTTTTTATTAGATTGGGTAAAATAAGTTAGTTTTACAAGGATACAACAACCATCAAGTTTGAATGAAATAGTAAGACCTAAAATCAAGAAATTAAGCCAAAATGGGCCACAAAACATGGAATTCCTTCAGCAGAATAGTAATGAAAACATCCAAGAACAATAACCAATGGTAAAAAGAACAAAAAAAAAAACTAAACAAAAATAGAGAGCTCCCTTGAGCTAGCCTTGTCCTATGTGTTGGCTCATTTATTCTCCTTGGTATTTTCCTTCAACACTTCTTATGTCATTCTTTTATGTGTGTGTTTGCTCGATCCTTCTGAAAGACCTTACTTGGTCTTATTCTGAGGGGTCCTAGGGATCCTTTTGGCCTTAAGAATTAGTAGAATGCCTTCAATGGATTTTGGTTAATTTTCTTGATTAATATCCTTATTCATTAGGGGAATTTTAGTTTCCTTTCACTTATCTAAATCCTACTTGAGTTGGTCAGTCTCATGCTTTAAATCATTCCATTCCTTAATAAGATTAGACATGGCCCTTCCCATATCCATAACTTTCACTTTGAAGGGCTCGAGTTTTTTTTTACATTCCCATTCTATATAATCTAGATTGTAGAATTTTTTTCACTTGTTACCTTCTTCCTCCTTCTAGGAAATGGAGATAGTTTTCAAATTTTTAATCACAGAGGATGGGGTTATGGATCCCAACTATTTTTTATGGGATTTAATAGGGGTTTTGGTAGAAGGGGAGGTGATAAGAGTAATATTAGTGGTTGGGGGTCCTTCCTCCATTTTTGGAAGCCCAAAATCCTTAGATGGGTCTTCTTAAGGCATGTCAGGGATGGGTTTGTCGTGTAGAGGTTATCTATTTTAGAATAGCATGAAGATCAATCCTTGACGAATAATATCATTATTGTTACTAATCTGATAAGCTAGGGCTATGATTTCCAATGATTTGAGAAGATAAATTTGAAATATATGTCAACGTATACTTAACATTTATTTTAGTATATATATAACCTACCTTCTTGTCCTTCAGATTGCACTAATTCTAAGCCTTGCAAGTTATAAAACAACAATAGTGCATACATGTTATAGTGCATGTCCGTTATGGCACTATGAGATATATGTTTGTAAATTTAAAATTAAGGCTTGGATTTACACACAAATGTCCAAATCTATGTTTTAGACTAAAATAGTAAAGTACATGTTATACTGCATTTGTGTTACAGTTTTGGAAATATGAACCTAAGAATTTGACCTGCACACACAACCAAATATATGGTTGTGTGTCAAAATTAAATAAAAATCAACTTTAGACATGATAAACACTATGAATTTCATCGAGTGATTTCTTAAAAATATGGCTACAACATCGATCAATGTTCCTATTTCCAAATATTATTATTATTATTATTATTATTATTATTATTATTATTATTATTATTATTATTAGGTTTCCATATATATTGATTTCTAAGTATGTATTTTATGTTGTTATATGCTAAAACTATACATGTATATCTTTGTTTATGTGTCTTTTTTTTCATTCATCCAAATTGGAAAAACATTATAGGGTTGCAAACTAGGCCTAATTTTATACACATTAAAAAACTATTTTATTATTATTTTGAGGTAGATAGGGGTGGTGCATGGTCAACTATTCATTATTTATCATTTTTAGGGTCTATTTACTTGTGTGTGTGTTAATATTCATTTAAAAAAATAGGTTGCAAACTAGGACTAATTATATATACATTTTTAAAAAATAGTTTCATATTTTTTTGAACTAATTAGGGGGCGCATGGTCGACTATCTACTATGTTTTATCTTAAAAAATAGGAGTAATTCTTTTAATTTTAGTTATTTAATTCACCATATTCAAAAAACTTTAGTGGGTTAGAAACTAAACTTGAAATAATACAGTTTATGTTTTTATTTCATATTTAAATTTTGAAGGTATACATCTCAAATAATTTGTGCAAGATTAATTTTCTCATTTTTTATAAACTATACAATGCTTATATTTTACAATGTGTATGCATTGTAGGTTCAATGACTACCAAACCTAAATTATAAAATCATATATGTTCTTTTAAAATATTGTATGAATTTTATTTTAAGTCACATTTCAGCAAAAAAAATTCCACTTTGATCACCCCAACTTCTTGTACTTACCCTTTATTCAAACAAGGAAGCTTTCAATAGACTTGAATGGAGGTGTATTTCAATGTATTTAAGTATGCTTAAAACCATTCCCCCTCAAGCATGCATATACTATATATAAGAGAAAAATAAAAGAGAAACAAACAAAACATAAAGGAGATTGTTAAAATCCTTTAGATCTATCATTCAAACACATTTGTTACTCCTAAGTCCTTCATATTTAGAATAGACAAATCAATAAGGATGTTTATCCATTTTTATCATAGGAACTAGCCTTCCTAGTCTTATAGAATATTTGTGCACATATATATTTACCCTATTTGACATTTAAATAGTAGTTGTATTTTTACATATCAATATTTTGAATTCAATTATGTGATTGGTTTTCCACTAGTTAAATTACTTTTCGTGCACTTTTACAATCTATAACTTTTTTCCAAGCACAACATTTTCCATCGCATTATTTCCTAAACCCTATTGTGCAAATCAATTGAAGAACAACCAAATGATCTTAAAGGTAAAGGGTTTATGATGATAATTATTACAAAAAAAATAAGTAAAGCAAATCCCCTAGTCTTATCGAAACTACTTTAGATAAATATGGATTTGGATTGAAGTGTGTACAAAATGTGGGCTATAATGATCATGGCTTAAGAAAAATTAAGTACAGTATAATAGAGGTTATTCTTCCAAATTTTAAAAATTATAAGGAATTAAATATAAAAAGGATAAGTTAACAATGAAATAAAGTGAAGTTTAAGATATACACTTTGATGTGGATAATGGATATTTAGAAGCTCATAACCATTATTTTTTTATTAATAACTCACCAAATCCTATTCACAATAAATTCATTAAATCCAAAAGTAATTATTATTATGAAATTTAAAATATTATGCATATCTCATATCTCGTGGAACTAACAAACAAGAGGATTTGAAAGTCATATATCCTAAACTAATTGATTTTATGACATCACTTTAGATACATATCATCATAAAAAAAGATTCCATTTTACATTGAGCAACCATGCTTATGTTTTAGAAGTTGAGCCCTTGCATATTGATGAGGAAATTACCTTAAATAGTTTAGATACCCTACCAACTGCACCTATGTGGAGGATAGATCAACCTTATTGTTAGGACCCTTCATCCTAACCATATTTTTGTAATTTATTTCCTTAGTAAAAGGTTACATATGCATATGATTTATAAGACATCCTTCGACCCCATTTTAATAATCCCACATTCACAAGGATCAGTAGTTAGTTAGTGATAAATTAGTATAAATAGGAATCTAGATTAGTGAGATGTCAACCATGAATTATATTGAATTAAACTTGTTCAAAGGATGTTACCCCCTAAAAGAGACCATCAATATTTATAATGCAATTATGATTTATTTTTATACAATTAGTCATTTTTTATTCATTTCTAGATTTAATTTTGCATATTTACAATTGAGTTCTAATTTATTTCAAGAAGGGTCTTATCATCTAGTATTAGAGTACTTTCTAGGGCCAATTTTTCTCTCAACCTGAGTAAGTTAGATCTATTTACTTATGTCCATTGTATACTCTCACCTTATACTAACAAGATCATGGTGATCAAAAAATGGAAACAGAGTGGTGACACTAAGCTATCACCCTAAAATGTCATCATTGTGGGCCAATTTTTTAAACTAATAATCAATATGAGCCAAGTTTTATAAGTTGTACCTGTGACAAGATTTGAAGGTTTTTTTAATAAATTCATCATCATTATGAGCCGAGTTTTACCTATGTTATGACATTTTCTGTGTAGGCTCCCTAACTCACTATGTATGCAGCATATGTTCTTGTTGTAATGTCTATAATAAGAATTTGTGTTATCAGTTGTGTATTACATCATCAATGTGAAGCTTCAATAAGGAATTTCATTTGTAATTTGAATTATAAAAAGATATAATTCTTTTGTATAAGCTATAAATTTCAATCTAGTTTTATCTATAAGGCCAACCAATCTTATTGTAATTGTAATTGTTTATTATAATATCCCAAATTTTGATTCTGATTTGTCCATATGCCAATCAATCTCATTGTAATTTTTTTGTATAAGCTCCAAATTCTAATCTAGTTTTGTCTATAAAGCCAATTGATCCCATTGTAATTGTAACTATTTGTAAGAGTATATAAAAAATTTGGATCCCATAGGCAAAACACATCATTTGGATTTTCTCACCACACTGGTCATTTTAATGGGTATTTCAAAATTTATGAAAAAAATCCCATGTAAAAAAATATTTATGCTTGCAATCTGAAAACACTTTTTTGAATTTTTTTTCACTTATGTGGAAATTACACCATTGTGATCATCTTGTCAAGCCAATCAATTTAACATATAACTTCACTCAGCCTCTTTTGGCACCTCTAGACCCTCTGGTAAATGGTTGTTACTTGTGCTTGTACCCACACCATGGCACATGACATTACTAAACTCCAGACTGAATTTGAATCTTGAGTATATGAATTGAATGATCACATCCTTGGCATCCATGTTGAAAATAAATCATTCTAAATTAATGGGTATCATTAATAAAATGGTAGTTCTTCCTCTAGAGAACCATTGTGTGGCACTAAATTAGATTTTTCCAAATTTTATGGTATTAAACCCACTAGCTAAATTTATCATGCAAAAACATATTTCAACCTACATCCCATTATGGGGGAAGAAAGGGTACATATTGATTCATTCCACTTAGATAAGTAAGTTATCTAGCGGTAACAATGGTACTACAGGTCAAATATAGAGCAAGATTAAGTTGATTTTTCCAAACTCTTGCTAGTACATTTTGGGCCTATTGCCTACAATGATTTCATAGGTACCTTAACTAAACTTCATCAAACTAACATAGTTTTTGAATATCAAACAAAGATTGAAAAACTATCTAATTATACTGAAGACCTATCTAATGATTTCTTCAAAATTTGGTTCATCGGTGGACTCAAGGATGTGATTCAAGCAAAATTTTAAATGTTTAAACTTCACCCCATGATGGAATACTTTGGATTATCTAATCTCATAGAAGACAAAATCACATCATAGTGTCACGATTTTATTTAGTCACCCTCCAAGCCATATTACTTCCATCACCCCAACACAAACCCCCTTCTCAAGTCAATGCCCAACAAATGTCTCATCGAGGCAGAAATGCATTCACATCACAACAAGGGGTTATGTTATAATTGTGATGATAAATGGGCTATGGTAAATAAATGCATTGAAAAAAATGTATTTGATTGATGTTGATTACCTACTTGATATTAAATAATGAGATGATGCCATAGATTCCCATTTGGATGAACAAAAACATGAAACCAATTATTAAAGGCCCTCAAATTCACATCTATAAATTTCTATGCATGTCGTGGTAGGGGTAACCAATCTAAAAACAATGCATGTAAAATGGTATCTTAAGAAATAACCCCTCACCATTATTATTGATTAAGGAAACACTCATAACTTCATCAACTCTTAGGTGTCTAAGCATGTAGACTATTTTGTGCACCCTTGTTCTAGTTTTGAGGTGATGGTTGCCAATGGTGGAACATTGCCCTGTAAGGATGAGTGTCATAATGTCTACATTTTAATGGGAGATTATAACCTTAGGAATGACATGTTATTTTTTCCCTTGGGTGGATGTGATGTTGTTCTAGGAGCATAATCGTTAAGAACTCTTTGACCTATTCTTTGGGATTTTTCTGAGCTATGGATGTAGTTATTTGAGAATGGACATTAATATACATTGAAATGCCCTCTTCCTAGATCCACTAGTATCATCAACTCTCATCACATGGATAAAATTATCAAAAATAGATCCCATAGAATATTTTTCCAACTTTTTCACTTGACATTGGTTCCCCAACTAATTCTAACCAATTATAGTGATATAAAATGCAAAAATTGGTAACTTGAGCATGGCTAATGACACCCAACCCATATGTCCCTCTTGCTTACTCTCATGACCCTCATAGGCTTATTTTCACTGATTCCTAGTCATCCAGAGCCTTTAAAACTTGATCCTAACTAAGTTAAGAGCCTCTTTTCATGACCAATCCATCCCCCCAGGTCCCATCTACCTAGGACAATAGTGCCCAACTAGGATAGGAACATCAGTGCCATTGTTGTCTGCTTTTGGTGCTATTGTCCAAGCTCATTTCGGGTCCCAAAAATCAATTCATTTTGATTTCCCATCCTTATCCTTGTCAACCTAACATGATCAAATTCAATCCATGACCAATAGATCCCTATAAAGGCCCATTCAAAGATCATTTGGAAAGGGTTGGCAAATATTATCAAGCAAACAAGAATACAAGTGAAATCACTCAAGCAATCTTCCCTATTCTCTACATACAACCATCTAGTATAGTCCTAAGCACCTCTAAATATTTGCACCATTCCCTCTCATCTCAATCACCCCCAATTTAGCATTTCCTTGCATTCTCATATCATAATTGCACTAGGCACTTTCAAAAGGAGAACTACATATGGCTTGATCCCTCTTCAAAGTATTGGTATGTAGGCAGCATGCCCACACATGGGGTGTGAAGCATGTTCAATGCATCTTACACACACTAACCCCCTTTCTCTATTTTCAAAATTTTTATTCAATTACATTGAAGGATTATAAATAAATAATATCAACTCTATAGGTAGCACTACTAACAATGAAGCTTCATAAATTTAGAGACATTGTCACACAGACCTGTTGAACAAAACCCAGAAGCTCAGACTCTTAGGACAACAGCATCAGACAAGGACTACAGCACTAGTGCCACTTATGTCCACTTTTGGTACTCCTATTCAATCAAAAAATGAAAGCCAAAATCTTGTTTTTAATAGTGTCCTAGGCTTGCACAATGAATAGCAGACCTTATCTCAGTCAAATCAGCACAGTTTAAGCTAAGTCTTGTTTTCTCCCTATTATTACTATTTTTAGAAAATCTCTAATTACAAATAAATTTCACAAATCAATAGCTTATTTATTGTATATTATTTACTGATTTATCAATCTAGAAGATTTAACAAAATTAGGAATAAAAATCCAATACTCCCAAAATTGTTAAATCATTTGGTGAACCTGACTTCATTTGTGCACAAAAACCCTAGAAACCCTAGGGTAAAATTCTTACTAATTTTTCCTATAAATTTCTAAATTTTTAATTGAATATTTAAATCAAAAATTCATTTCAAATTTTAAAATTTAGTAGAAATTTTTAATATAATTTTCTTTCAAACCCTAGTTGCCCATACTATGTCTTAGTATTTTTCTAGTAATTTTCCAACAATTTTTTGAATTTTTACTAGCATATTAAAATTAGAAAATCCATTCAAATTTGAAAATTCAATAGTAATTTTTAAAAATATATTTTTCTCAAAACCCTAGTTATACATACTAGGTCCTATTCAATCAAGCATATTCTAATAATTTTTTGAAATTTTAATTGCATAATTAAATCAAAAATTCACTTTCAATTTCAAAATTTCATAGTAATTTGTCAAAATCATCATCTTTCAAATCCTAGTTGCATATACTATCTACTATTCACTTCTTGAGGTATCACCTTACATGTTTGTGAGCTTCGTATCTTTTTTATGCAATTTCTAATTCACTATTTTTAGAACTTTGCATTCTCTATATTCAGTACTTGATTTTTCTAGCACTTTGCCTATTACAAATTTTTGAAAAAACTTTAAACATATTTTAAATTATTTTCCTACCTTAAAAATGGCCCAATACATTAGTTTTGATGAAACTGATAAAAAGGAACTTCAAGAACTCCTAACCAAACACCCTGACATGCAAGATGACATATTCAAAATACTCCAAGAAGAACAACAAAGAGTAAACAATGGTCAACCTTCTCAAACCATAGAGCAGCCAGTTGTAAATGATAATACGGGAGAAACTATGTCTTAAAAACCCTCTATAGCAACCCAACCTACCTCTATGCCATCAGCAACAGCTAGTACATCCCTATCTTCTAATATTGTAGCCCTTGTGTAAAAGATAAGATCTCTTCAATCCAAGGTGTTACATCTCGAGCAAGGTGCCACTAGACCTATGCAGGCTTTGGATTATTTTGCTCTTTTGCATACGCCATTAGCATGTCACATTTTTTCTACACCCTTGACAAAAAGTTTTGTTCAACCCAAGCTTACTTTATATGATGGGAAAGGTGATCCAGAGACACATTTGAGAGATTTTCATATAGCATTCTTGGAGTATGTACCAAATGACTGGTTACCTACCAAGCTCTTTCCATAGAGCCTAAAGGATTATGCTTTACAATGGTTCTATAGTTTACCAAATCAATGCATTCAATCCTTTAGCCAATAGGTTCCTAGCTCATTTCAACATTAACATTTGTGATAAGGTTTCATATGCTCAAGTTGCACAATAGAAATAAGGGTCAAATGAGCATCTCAAAAATTATGTTCTTTGATATAAGACTATCTTGGCTAAGATGACTAGCCCCATAATCGATCAAGAATTATAGGATCTCTTCAAATAAAGTCTTCTACCAGCTTTGCATGAATCAATTATGTTCAAAGATTCTCTTCACTAAATTATGTCACACACTAAAGGAAAGAGAAGTCAAGTTAATTTCAATGAGCAAACTCAAGTACACGAGTATCTCAAACACACAAAAAAAGAGTAACAAAAAAGTCCCATACAAATTAAAGGTCAATGATAAAAGAGTTAGAATCAACCTACAGTTAATGCAGCTTCAGAGCCCCCTCGATGAGTGGTTTTATCAGCACCTCCTCGGCATACATTTACCAATCTACTAGGTTATCCAGCCAGAGTTTTACAATAGATATTGGATTGTAACATCATATCTCTCCCTCTTATTTGGAAATTTGACCCAACAAATCCACTTCCACAAGGATATGATCAGCATGCATTTTTTGAGTTTCATAAGGCACCAAGGCATACAACAAATAGATGCATTAGTTTGTGACACAAGATATAGGATTTAATAAATATAAATCATATTGATCTTGGCACTTCAATTGAGCCTATTCTAATAAAGTAAACATAAGATAAATAATTGAAAATATTTTTAGATCCTTTTTCATAGCATTACAAATAAGAGATAGGGGACACATCAGGGGTTCACCATGCACATCCACCACTAGATACATACAGAATACCTTTAGTTGAGACACATCATTTGAGCAACATGATTGGTGTATACAATTTTAGAGTTTTAGTTAGACCTTCCATATCCTTCTCAGAGCAATAGATCATTAAGGATGATTCAGATTTTCATGCACTACTTATTAGAGCTCACATTCATAATCATCATATTCATATCATTCTCATAGACAACAGATCCAGTGTAAACATGTGCACTATGAAATTATTACAAAATATATGATATTTAGGGTAGGATATTACACTGATAAACATAGTTATTAGCATATTTAGTGGGCATATACAAAGTTTATTGGGTGAGATTGTACTTCTTCTATAGGTTGGTCCAACACACATCGCCACACCATTCACTATAGTTCCCAGTGCAAGACTTTTTGATATGTTACTTGGTTAACCATGGATTCAAAAACTTCAATCATTAGCTTCTAAAATTCATAGATGCATGAAATTCATTCACATAAATTAGGTTATTATAGTTGGTGGAGTTCCATATGAGTTCCCACTCCCCACTTTAGAGACATCTTCTACAGTACAATCACCAATTTTAGTACAGCTTCTAGTTCTAGTTTCTCCACTAGTTATAGTTCTTCCTCTAGTACAAATTTAGACATAGTTGAGGCATCCATAACCAACATAGAGGGTTCATACACCTCCATATATTTAGGATTCTAGACAGGTTCCAGCTATAGTATTCACACACAGGGTAGTCTCATTGAGATCTCATGCATCTACATGTAGAGAACATGTTTATAGAGCTTCTCCTACTACCAGATGGGTCCCTAAGATCCCTATAGTTTCATCCACTTCTCAGAGTTACAGGGGGACCCCACAGTTTGTTTCTAATTTAGAGATTTTATATCATTTATATTATATATAGCTTTCAGAGCCACAGTCTCAGCATTTTCATTGTGCTTTATGATCATGCACAATCCCTCTCCTTGATATAGGACACCATGATAGGGAGTCTCTCATGAGACTCATTAGTTAGTATCATCCTTTCCCCACTTACCTGTACATAGTTTCTTATGTTTGATTGTACATAGCTCAAAAAAATTCAAAAATGCAAAAACAATACAAAATTTTAAAAATGCAAAAAAAATACAAAATTTCAAAAATGCAAAAATAATATAAAATTTAAAAATACAAAAACAATTCAATAATTTAAAAACACAAAAACATTTCAATTGTATACATCATCCATTATTTACATTTCTACTACAATGCTAGACTTACATTTATTGTTCTATGCTTATTGTTTATCGATTTATCTATATTACCATGCTTCACTTGATCTTCTGTGAGTGTGTGTAGTTACATCTAGCTCTTTGATTGCTTCACTCTACCCATTGAGGGGGCATCCTACTTCTACATTCAAGACACACATTGATATACATACCCATTGGAGGCATCCTCTACATGACTACACCATCCAAGTTATGTCATTTTTACACTGCACACTCTAGTTATCATGTTGGTGTACATTATTTACTAGATTACATAGATTACTCTATCGACACTCACTAGTATTTAGCACTTATGTATTTCTTTGCATATACCTAGTCTTATACTGACATGTCTTTCAGACATTCACTTCTTGCTTTGATTAGTTAGATGCATTTATAATTCTAGTTTCTTACATGCTTTCTTTTCTTGCTCAACATTAGCTTGATGTGATTGCATTTCTCAATTCTTGTTTGTCTTGTGTATGTGCCTTAGGTAATTTATCAATGATATTTTATTCTATTTATGTGTGTGCCTTAGGACATTTTCCAATGTCCTTTGCCTATACTCACTTATGTGATTGTGGATTTCATACCAACTTGCCTATTTCAACTATATATATATGTGGCATTTGAACATGCCTTGTATGCTTGCTTTCTAGTTTGAGTGATATTTGACCATGTCCTTTTTTTTCTTTGCCCCTTGGCCACTCTTGTACACTTTTTTATTCTTTCTTTGTGTGTTTTTGGCTTGATTACTTTTGATTGTATGCAATGCCATGATCCATATCATGCATTATTCATGTTTTCTTGGATGCCATGATGGACATCATGCTCCATCCCTCCAACTAATAACTAACTAGACTTTAAATTATAGTTTAGTATATTACACATGATATTACATTTTTATATCTATCTAGGCATACCTCTATTGATCTAACAATCTCTCACTACAACCCATGCTATATCTTGAGATATCTTGTCGATTATCATTATTTTATCATGTATCCATGCAACATAACATACTTACAGGGCTCTTTCTTATAAGGGTAGTCATTATAGGGTATTTATTCCTACCCTGAAAAGAGGGGGAAACAAATAGAGGTTTTGTCATAAAGATCAAAGCTCCTATCAACTAAAAAATTCTAGTTTCAAAACACTCAGAACAACAATTAGACATCAAACTAGTTAGAACAGACTAGCCAGATAGTCAAGAATCTAGAATAGTCATCATATTTGGCCTAAGACAATAGCTCCGAGACTAGAATACAACACTAGTAGTGCTACTGTCCATTTTTATCACTCCTATCCAAATAATAGAAAAACTAAATTCTCTATAAATAGACAAAAAAGTAAGTTTAGTTATAGTTTTGTTAGCTACAGTTCAAACTAGAGTTAGTAGTTTTAGTACAGTTTTGCTTAGAGTATCCAGATATAGGTGTCATCATGTACATCATGATGACTCTCATTTATAATTTTAGATAGGGTAGTTGGTACAACTTCTAAATTAGAATCCATGTTTTAGACACCAGTGATTGGGGGCAATGTGTGTGGCACATTTGTTTTCTTTCTTTCCTAGTTCAACATTGCCTAAACATTCTCAGTAGTTGTGTGCCTTACTCCATCTGTAGGTGGTTCGCATCATTTTTAGTTTGGCTTTCATATAATACTAACTTCCAAGTTCTAGAGTTCTTGAGTTCCTGAGTGGCTTCCATATAAGCTAGATTCTTAGTTTCAGAGTGGCTTTCATACAAGCCTAATCTCCATCTTTTAGAATAGCCGAGTGGCCTAGTTTCTAGCATTCATTCAGCTATCCACACCAACATTTTTAGACCACATTACATTCATGGGCTTTAGGATATATCTCATATGACACACATTCCATACCAGTATTAGTTTACAACTTCACTTCATGAGGCAACAATGGAGCCAAAGGTCTAGCTAGCCTTTGTATTCTTAAGCCACCTATTCAAAGGGATTGGACACACAGTCCAAACATCAATCAACTCATGCATGACCACCTAGATTCATTTATTAGGTGACAATGGAGCCAAAGGGACAACCTTTGCATTCTTGAGCCACTTCTAGGGAATTGAACACTCAGCTTTGTTCATGATATTACTCTTGGTATAGCACACATCCAGCATCACTCAGCATCACAACAAGTTTTGTATTAGTCTATGTACTCAGTGAGGTGTATTCATTCCTTTCTCTTCCTCTCTTTTACCTAGATTTATACATTCTTATTTTAGATATAGCATATCTGGTAAGAACTGATCTCTTTGTTTTCTCTTGTAGATTTACACTTTACAGCATACTCTCTATATGCACACCTAGCATCACATAAGCTTCATGAGCTTCACCCTTATAGGTAAGTTTAGGTACGCTTTTTTTTCCTTTAGCTTAGTATTTCAATTTGATACATCACTAAAATAAAGGTGGGAAAATGTAGTCATAAAAAATTCAAAAATTGGTAACTTAAGCATGGCTAATAACACCTAACCCATAGGTCCCTCTTACTTGATCTCATGACCCTTATAGGCTTGTTTTCACTAATTCCTAGTCATCCATAGCCTTTAAAACCTGATCTTCACTTATCCAAGACCCTCTTTTCATGACCAATCCACACCTTTAGGTCCTATCTACTTAAAACAATAGCACCCAACTAGGACAAGAGTGTTGGTGCCACCATTGTCCACTTTCAGTGCTATTGTCCAAGTTCATTTCTAGCCCTAATGATCAATTCCTTTTGGTTTCCCATCCTTACCCTTATCAGCCTAATGTGAACAAATTCAATCCATGACCAATATATCCCTATAAAGGCCCATTCAAAGATCATTTGGAAAGGGTTGGAAAATATTACCAAGCAAGCAAGAATACAAGTGAAACCACTCAAGAAATATTCCCTATTCTCTACATACATCCATCCAGTATAGTCCTAAGCACCTCTAAATATCTGCACTAGTCCCTAGTCATCTCAAACACACCCAATTTAGCATTTTCTTTCATCCTCATATCACAATTGTACCAATAACTTTCAAAGGGAGAACTACATATCGCTTGATCCCTCTTCAGAGTATTGGTATGTAGGCAGCGTGCCCACACACAAGATGTGAATCACGTCTAGTGAATATTACACACATTAACCCCTTTTTCCTATTTTCCAAAGTTTTTTTCAAGTGCATTGAAGGCTTAGAAATGAATAATATCAGCTCTATAGAGAGCACTGCTAATAATGAAGCTTCACAAATTCAAAGATAATGTCACAGACTTGCTAAATAAAACCCAGAAAGCTTGAACTCTTAAGACAATAGTGCTAGACAAATAATATAGCATCGGTTGCACTCTTGTCCACTTTTCAGTGATCCTATCTAATTAGAAAATGAAAGCCAATATCCTATTTACAATAGTGTCCCAAACCTGTACAGTGAATATCAGACTCTATCTTAGTCAGATCATCATAGTTTAAGCTAAGTCTTATTTTCTCCCTTTTATTACTATTTTTAGAAAATATCTAATTACAAATAAATTTCACAAATTAGTAGCTTATTTATTGCAAATTATTTATTCATTTATCAATTCAGACACTTTAACTAAATTAGGAATAAAACCCCAATATTCCCAAAATTATTAAATCACCAACCATCAAACTTGAAAACAAATTGGTCAAACATGCAATAGTTTTTTAAGAACCAATAATATTTTTGCTTCATCGCCTTAAATACCATCACATCAATTTTTTTCCAAGAAGTTCACCCCTACCATTTGGTCATACCACTACCCCTTTCTTCAAAATGTTGAGATTGAGAAGATAGTTTAGGACCTCCTATAAGTAAGAGTCATTCAACCTAGCACTAACCCATATTCCTTCTCAGTCTTGCTCATTCATAAAAAATATGGCTCTAGGTGGATCTGTATTGATTTTAGAGAACTAAACAAGCTAACCATTAAGGAAATTTTCCCATCTAGGTAATAGATGAGCTCTTAGATCAACTCCATGGTGCCAAAAAAAATTTCAATTTGGATCTACACTCTGGCTATCATCAAATCTACCTTCATGTAGTAGACACTCCCAAAATGGCCTTCTACACACATGATGGTCAGTATGAGTTCCTTTTCATGCCATTTGGTCTTACCAATGCCCCTTCCACATCTAAAGGCTTAATGAATAAAGTATTTTTCCCCTTCTTGCATAAGTTCATCTTGGTCTTCTTTGATGGCATCCATGTCTACAACCAAACTTGGGAGGATCACCTCAACCACCTCAACATTACCTTGTAAATTCTTGTTGAGAACCACTTATGTGCCAAAAATTTTAAATGGTATTTAGTTAAACTATAGGTTGAGTACCTAGGACATATTATCAAATCAGATGGTGTTCCTATAGACCCTACCAAAATTGAGGCTATAAAAAACCAGATGAAACCTAGGATGCTAAAAAGTATACATGGATTTATTGGTCATAGGTTATTACCAAAAAATTGTCAAATATTATAGTAAAATCATAGATCCATCAACAAATATGCTCAAGAAATAATCCTTTATATGGTTGACATCATCTAAAAAAGCATTTGATCACCTTAAACAAGTAATGTGCACCACAAATGTCTTGGTCATGCCTTATTTCTCCAAGTTATTTATTATTGAATGTGATGCATGTGGCACATGCCTTGGTGTTATGCTCATGTAGGATAAATGTCCCATTGCCTTCACCATCAAGGTTCTCATTGGCAATAATTTGGCACACTCCATGTACAATAAAGAGATTATAGTTATCCTCCATGTGGTAAAAAACTAGGATCCATACTTGGTAGGAAGACACTTTTGCATCAAACCTGACCACCAAATCCTCAAATATTCTATAGATCAATGATTCTCTTCCCCAGATCAGCAAAAATGAGTTTATAAAATCATGGGGTATGACTATGAGATCACATTAAAAAAAATGAAATGAAAACTTGGTGCTTGATGCCCTCTCTCACTAGTTTGAATAACAGGCATGACTGTGTGTTGTATATGTTCCCATTTCCACATGGATACATGATATTCAACAAGAGTGGCATCATGACAACCCCACCCAATAACTCATTCTCCAATTACCATTTTTTCCTCGACTATACCTTGATCTACTTGTGATGGCCAAACATTACAATATAAAGGTTGTCTTGTATTAATCACAGGCTCCAAGTTCAAATAAACTATTTTTTAAGAGTTGCATTCATCCCCTTTGATAGGTCATTTAGGTTTTCTAAAAACATATGAGTGAGTTTACCACAATTTAGTTTAGCCCAAAATAAAGTAGTGTATCAAGATGTTTATTTTAGAATGTGATACTTTCTAATTCCATAAAGGGGAAATAGTTACACCACCTAGTTTACTCTAGCCACTACCCAATTTTTAATGTCTTTATATTGAAATTTCATTGGATATGATAGAAGGCCTCCCCAAATCTAGAGGAAAATCAGTCATTTTAGTGGTAGTAGACTGCCTTTCTAAATATGCTCATTTTTATACTCTGGCCCACCCTACATTGCTTCCACCATAGACTAGACATTTTTTGATCAAATATTCTAGGTCCATGGCATCCCTACCTCCATTGTATCTAATCATGACTCAACCTTCACAAGTCATTTTTGGTAGGAACTCTTCAAGAACCTTGGAACACATCTAAAAATAGTTTAGGGTATCATCCACAAAAAAATGCCTAGATATAAATTTTCAATAGGTGTTTGGAGATCTACCTTAGTTATTTTTTCATAGAGAAGTAACATCAATGGGTAGATTAGTTACCTCTTGCTTAATGGTGGTACAACATCTCCTACCACACAGCCACCAAGTTGACCCCATATAAAGTTGTCTATGGTCAAAATCCTCCATCTCTTCTCATTAGGTAGATCTCAAGTACAGTTTATTGATACTACCCTTAATGCACGTGACAATATCCTTTACCTCTTTAAGTATAATCTCCACCTATCACAAAATCACATGAAGTAGCAAACACACCAACACCACTCTAAACGATCCTTTCAACTTGGAGATATGGTTTTAATTCACTTAAAACCTTACAATAAATACTATTTGAATATTAAAGGCTGCCAAAAACTAGTTCCTAAATTCTATGGGCCATATAAAATTCTATAGAAAATTGGCCCTTTGCCTACAATTTGGAACTTCTACCTTCATTATGCATGCACCTTATTTTTCATGTCTCTTATTTAAATAAGGTCTTTGGCTAGAATGTCAACACCCAGACAGTGCTTCCAGAGATTGATGTAGAAAGTTGACTCCTTTTATAGCCTAAATCTATACTCGACAAGTGTTATCATCAGCTCTCTAATTAGGTCATGTCAAGAAAGTTATAGTTTAATGGCATAGGATGCAACCAAAATATTCTACTTGGGAACCTCTTCTTCTAATTCAAAAATAATTGCCTCACCTGTAGCTTTGAGGGAAAATATTTTTAAGGTGGATGGCATGTTAGGACCCTTTGTCCTAACAATCTTTTTGTAATTTATTTCCTTAGTAAAAGGCTATAGATGCATATACTTTTTAAGATGTCCCTCAAGCCTATTGTAATAAATCCACATTCATGGGGAGTAATAGTTAGTTAGTGATAAATTAATATAAATATGAATCTAAACTAGTGAGAAATAATACAAAAATTGTATTGAATTGAGCTTGCTCAAAAGAGGTTTCCCCCTCAAAGAGGCAAGCAATAATTGTAATGCAACTCTGCCTTCCTTTAATACAATCAATCAATTTATGTTCATTTCTATTTTTAATTTTTCATATTTTTAATCGAGTTATAATTTGTTTCAAGAAGGATCCTATCAATTTTTGAATGAACATATAATCAACTTTAACATTGGCACTAGTGACAACCTAAGATATTGAAGTTATAATCCATACTATTGCCATGTGGTGATTTTCTAAATGGAATTTTATTTAATTGAAAATATTAACCCTCCATCTTTAGAAGATCATAATTTTAGCATTAAAACAACAAAATAATTTATAAAGTGAGTTGAAGTTATGCCTAAAAACCATCATAGATGAATATATTTATAGATTTCTCATGACACATTATTTCAATATTTGGCATACCATCTTCAATCACTACTGATAATATTTCATCTTTCAATAATTATATGATTAATAAGTCTTGTGACATATATAAGATTAAGCATACATTATATACTCTTTATTTTCCACAAGGAAATGGCCAAGATAAAACATTTAATAAGAGTATTATTAATATTTTATTGAAAACAATGAACGAGCATCTTAATGATTGGCATAATCAAAGACATCAATCTCATGGGAATACCAAATAAGTGTATGAACATGTACAAGGGAAACTACCTATTCACTAGTTTATGGTGCATAAACAATGTTTCCCTTGGAGCTTGAGATTCCCTCATTAAGACTATCACTTAAAGTAATTATTGATGATGACATAGATTAAGAAAAAATTACATCAATTAGAAATATTGGATGGAACATGCATTCAAGCTAACTTAATATGTGAGATAAAGTACCAAGATAAAATCATTAAAATACCAACGCAAATATATAATTAAAAGGTAAGTTTAAACCCAGTTGGCTTGCCCCTTCATTATTACAGAAAAATATGGATTGGGGGCATATCAGCTTCTTATATTAAAATGAAATCCTTTGAAAAATCCTATCAATATTATACATTTGTGGTATTTCTTTGTTTGAGCCTCACCTCTTAATTTCCATTTGCGTGTTTTATTTATTTATGTGCTTATATTTTATTATGATCGACTGGACATTTCTTTACTTCAGCTTCTTTAATTGTTTGTACCACTTGCCCCTTTCATTTGGCACTACTTGTTACATTTTTCCCCTTAATTATTTGTTATTATTTTTAATCATTCTTCTTAGGAATTTCTTTTCTTTTCTTGATCACTTTTCTCTTTTACTTACTTATACTCTATTGTCGCTTCGCCTTTCTTTACTTTACTTTTTTTTTTAGTCTTGTGTTGACACATCTTAGAGTCACTTGATTTACTATGATCTATAGCAACCAAATATTTTAATGTTCTTGTCTATGTTTCCATGATCAATATCATGTACCTAATAGTGGAAAGAACCCACATTCTTACAAAATAAGTGTAAGAATAGGTATAAGGGAAACCACCTATTATTTATTTTATCCAATACATAGGTAATGTTTCCCTTGGATCTTGAGATTCTTTCATTAAGACTATCACTTAAAGTAATTATTGATTATGACATTTATAAAAGAAAAAATTACATCAATTAGAAATATTGGATGGAACACAAATTCAAGATAATTTAATATGTGAAATAAAGTATCAAAATAAAATCATTGAAATATCAATGCGAATATAGATCAGAAAAGTAAATTTAAACCTAATTGTCTTAGCCCTTTTTTATTACAAAAAAAATGGATTGGGGGCATATCAACTTCATATATCAAACTGAAATCCTTTTAAAAATATTATCAATACTATACAATTATGGTATTTCTATGTTTGAGCCTTGCCTCTTGCTTTTCAATTGTGTGTTTTATGTATTTATATGCTTGTCACCTTTTATGATTGATTGGGAATTTGTTTACTTCAGCTTATTCAATTATCGTACCATTTATCCTTTTCATTTAACTCTACTTGTTATATTTTTTTCTTAATGATTTGTCATTATTTTTTAATCTTTCTTCTTATAAATTTCTTTTCTTTTCCTTTTTTTTACATCCTTGCACTTTTTTGTCACTTTGCCTTACTTTACTCTATTTGAATTTTTTTTAGTCTTATGTTGGTGTCTTAGAGTCACTTTATTTTCCATTATCCATAATATGTAAATATTTTTAATATTCTTGCCTATGTTTCCATGATCAATATCATGCACCTATTGGTGAAAAGAACCTATTTTTACACTTAACATTTATATAATTTATACTATTGGTACTATTGTCTCCAAAGCTTTCACCCTAGAAGAGAGTGTTTAGTCCTCTTTCAGATTTGGGTAATGTTGGAACATTTCCAGGCATGTGGGTATGCTTATAGAGGAAATGAACCTCTAGATTTAAAGGGGATAGCTCCCTGAATATATCTCTGCAAAACAACTTTTGTCTAAACTAGTTTTCTTGAAAGGAAAAGAGTTAGAGATTACAAAAAATAAAACCTACTTTAAGAGTGGTGATACACAAATATTATCTTCCACATGAATATCATATTCTAGTGCACAATACAGTAAAATACACATACCATTCCCAAGGATTTATAACACAAGTATTTTATTATAGAGGCAAGATGCATGAAATGACACAAGGAAAATGAAATGAAAGGAAAATTTCACATTCCAAAAAAATCTATATACTTAAATGAATTCAACACATTTGAACACACTGTATATGACCTGTTAAACTAAGAAATTTTGCTCAGGAATGAAGGATAAAGGACAAAAGGATGGAAAATCATCATTTACTATCACTATACATCTTTTACAAACCCAAACAATTATTCAAAAAACTTGAAAGAAACAAACTGGTACCTAATGCTTAAAGGCAAAATATGACATCAATCCAACAAGGCTTCACATTACACTATGTGGTTATTTTTACACTAGCCCAAGGGTTGTATTTATAGCAGAAAGGAAGTGAGAAGAGGAGGCCTTTGGTGCCAAAAGGAAGAATCCATCTATTAGGATTCTCCATCTTTAGCTGCAACCATCTTTGTAAATGATGCTTATTTGGGCCATTCAATTTATCCATGTCACCTCAAGTGGTTACACAGCTAGCTTGATCTCTCAAAGATGTTTCCCAATGGTTGCACTAGCAGAAACAAGATATTTTTGAGATGATTAATAGCATCAATTGGTTATGCAAATGAGATTCCACTTGTTGTAGATTTGTCCTGATGCTAACAACTTCTCACTGGCTTGCTGAGGTGTGCAAGGTGTAGGGAAAAGTCACTTTCATTCTGTTTGGCCTTAGAGAGGCAGTCACCTGAAGTCTACGTGTATGATTTCATGGCATTTGTTAGAATCTTTTGAAAACTTGTTCCATCTTGACCAAGTTGAATGCTCAAATCCTGTAAAGCTCCTCAACATTTTTTTTCCTTTAATTGGCCATCAAAAAATGATACAAATCATGATCTGATCAATGGTGAGATGAGCCTCATTTGCATCTGCTTGGGACCCATTATTTAAACACCAACAACTAGCTCATCACCTTGAAGGTGATGTCCATATAGCTATCACTCTACTGGGACCATTCCTTTGGACTTTTTGTTTCAGACAAAAATTTTGAAACAATTTTCCCACAGACCCTTTTCTCTGAAAGAATTAACCTCTCGGGCCCCTTCTCTTTTCTCTGAAACAATCTTTCTTTCAAACTTTCTGCAAGTTTCCATTAGGACTTTCAAAGGACACTTCCATGAGAAATAATTCCTTAAAAAAACCTAAAAAGGACTAATTGCTTCGGGCTTTTGAAAGTGACCAATTCCTTCGGCAAAAATGAAGTGACCAATTCTTAAGAAAAGACCCTTCGAAAATACTGAAAATGTCCCTTCACTTGAGAAATGACCCTTCGAAAAGATTATTTTGAACAAGAAGTCTGAAACAATTCCTTCAGAAAAATGTTTAAGCTAATTCCTTCGAAAAAGTGCAAGAGACATTTCCTTCAAAAATCTTGAAATGTGCCCTTTAGAAAACCTAAAATGGACCAATTCCTTGAAAGAACAAACCCTTCAAAAAAATTACAAAGGACACTTTTCCTTCAGAAATCTTGAAGACGCCTTTCGGAAAGCTTGAAATGCACCCTTTGAACTTTTTCTGAAGGACACTTCCATGAGAAATAATTCCTTCGAAAAACCTAAAAAAGATCGATTCCTTCAAACTTTTTGCTTAAGACAAAAAGTCTAAAACAATTCCTTTGAGACTTGGATAAAAAACCCGAAGCAAAACTTTGCCGAAAGAAATAACACTTGAACAAAAAGACTGAAATAACACTCGCAAAAGACCAAACAAAGGCTTCCAAAAGAAATAACACTTGGTTTTTTTGGCTATGGGGATAAACTAATTAGGAATGCTGCACTTAGCCAAAATGAAAGATACAGAACCTGGGTGTGAAAAGTGGCTAACATGTACTACATTGTACCTTCATATGGGGCATCTTTACCAATATTTCTTTTTTACATATTTCTCCCATTAAAGGAATATTACTTTTCTAATTATATTTCTTGCATGTTTTTCATGGGGGTTTATTACTCATATGCTTTCATTTCCTATATTCTTTTCATATAGGAAATATGCTACTTGTGCTTATATAAATTACATTACAAGTCTACTTGGATCAAATTATTTATAACATACATGCTTCTAAGATGTTATCTTATTGCATGTTAGACATCTATAATTTTATTTCTTATTTTACATACAATATTGTATGTAATGATTTTATTCTAAGATATGTGTTTCACATGTTTATCTTACATTTAAAAATAGGGGCATATATTCCACTCATCTTCATTTCTAGTCTTTAAGACTTTAGACATTCAAAAAAAAATTTACTCTAAATAAGGAAAATTACATGTTATTTATTTCTATACATGTACACCACATTACACTAATTCCCACCATGAGATACATTCAAGATATTCTTTAACATTACTCTGTTATATTAGACCAAACTTGTCTAACATTATTTGACATAACATTGGATATGCAAGGAACTACTACTGCCCTCTCCTTTCCAACAAAACTAGAAATATTATTGCAAATTGTCTTTTCTAGATTTCAACAAATTATTTTCATGAGCATTTACAAACCTATGACTATTTTTGTAAGTTTCACATGGATATGCATATATTTTATACACATATTCAAATATGATGGGGGATTCATACAAAATCCATCATCATGCCATCAAGAAACCCAAGTTAATAAGTTTTAGTTTTTTCCTTTTTAGATTTCAACAAATTATTGATTGATTAGGGATTTATCCACATGCATTTATTTTTGCAACTTTTCTTAATAGCATTGGAGATGTTACAAGATCCTATGAAGCATAAAATTTTGTATCCACACTTTAATTGTTTTACTTTGATATGTATGTATACACACACAAAAATAGGGCATTATGTAGACACAAAATTTTGTCTAGAAATATTTATTAGTTATAAAATTTTATTTTTCTATGGTAATTGTATTATTATTGGTATAGATTAAGCTCTTACTGACATATTTTTCCATGTTCTAATTGTTTCCTATTGTGTTCTCCCTATTTTTATCTTCTCTCTTCTCTCTCCTTCCAACCTATTCTATGAATTTCTAGAAAAAAATTTAGAAATGTACATTATATAATTTTGGGCCCTAAGAAAATTACACTTTATGGTTCTAAGAATGGGCCCTTCTCATTCTTGTTTTGGGTCTCCTAGGGATTGTGGATTCTTCTTTGTTGACTTTCTCACCTTTAAAATGTTGACTTATGTACTAATAAGAGTCTAATTTAAAATCAAGAAGTCTATAAATATGTGTGTACATTATTACATTTAAGACATATAGTAAATGAGTAAAAGCAATCAATTCAATTATTTAAAATAGAAAATCATAAATATAAAGAAATACAAAATATTTATTATTACATAAACATTCATTATAACATTGAAAGTCATAGAATAAGTATTGCATTGCATTAAAATCATATAGAGTAAACATTACTTTACATTGGACTGCATAACTAAACTACATTTTAACCATATTAACACAAGCGAGATTTACACTTGACCTTTGTCTCAATATACAACCCTCTTCTACTTAATTACTTAACAAAGTAATAACACAACGATATGATTCTTCAAACATTTGCAAATAGTACTCATCACAAAAAGAGCTTATACCATTTAATACATAAAAACTTCACTTGAAGAGAAAGATATTATACCATTTAATACATAAAAACCTCACCTGAAGGGCACAAAGGGACTCCTTGCCATATGTTCATTAAATGGGGGAATGAAGAAAATTCATATATTTATGTGAAAGGCAATGGGTCTATTGATATGGAGAACAATACCAATACAGAACATTGAAGTTCTGTTACCTTGATTAATTTTGAAGGTGTGGATATCTTTTACTCATGTTTAAAGTTGTGAGTCATCATATATTTCAAATATCCTATGACTCAGCGACTCAATTTAATATTCTAATATTCTATATAACAATGTTCTATATTTGCAGAACGGCATCAGAAGGGCTGCACTGGTTAATCAGAAAATACTGTGAAAACTGAATGGCTGATCAATATGGCTGATCAATATTATAAAGGGCTGCACTGGTTAATCAGAAAATACTGTGAAAACTGAATGGCTGATCAATATGGCTGATCAATATTATAAAGGGTGATTACATGATTTTGACGAATATTATTATAAACGTAAATATGACAAGAAGGTTGTTCCTTTAAAGCTTAAATTCATGAAAGTAGAAAATTCCTTGGTGGGATCATAACCCAATATTTTTCAGCTCACTAACACCGTGTGCAAAGTGGCAGCCATCTCCAAACTTGCATGAACCAGGGCCATTAAAATTTTCGCATAGCTTAGTTTTAGGATGCTTTGCAGGTTGTCCTCTTTGTTTTCTCGACATCATTTCAATATTCTCAATCAACTCTCTCACCATGTGTGTGGCTTCCCCAATCCTGTCAAATGGACCCTCAAACTCAATAGATTTCAAACTAGGATCAGACTTATGCTCTTTTATATACACCTTCACTCCGGTTGAATTATATATTTGCTTCATATTTCCACCACTCTTTCCAATTATGCCACTGGCTAGAGAAGCACTGAAACTAATCTGTCCCTTAGAAAATTCACCAAAACGTGTTGATTTTGCAGTATGAACATCTTGTCTAAGCTCGTTCTCTCCATGGGCAAAATGGCACTTTGTCTCCAAACATGCATCCTTCATCACTAATATAGCGATTACAAAGGAGGGTCTTGAAGCCTTGTTGGATTTTTCTTGGATTGTGTGTCACTTTTAATATAGGATTGTAAGACATTTCAGGATCAATGTAATGAAGGTAATGGCAACTGTCACCATAGGGGCAACCAGATGTACTGAAAAAACTCTTGCATGTTGTCCTTGATTTTCTGTCTTTTTCAGGATTAAGGGTTCTGTGCTTCTTCTGAGGAGGCTCCATGCTACAAGATTTTATGATCTTCTTTTTCTTTTTTTTTTTTTTTTGGGAGAGAGCGCAGGTGATAATGATGTTAGAATAATGGTGAGAATTCTAAAAGAGTGCTGATGTTTTATATTTGTTTTTTGGATTTCAAATATTGCGTCCTTTGGTTTGATTTAGCTTTTTGTTGTTTGGTGGATTTAGATCTTAAATAAAAGTATACTAAGGTCGGCGATATCCTTAAAAAAACACACACAAAATTGATGTTTGATCGTAATTTACAAGGTAAAGACTTAATTGTGATTGATTTTGGTTTATAATATTGATTACTTTTAACATTCTTTTAGACCCATTTGATATGTAATGCTTAATAAAATGTGTAGTACTGATAGTAATTTATAGTTTTTGGTTAATATTATCATTATAATTTTTGGACTCTTTTTAACAAAAATGTTATAGCAATTTTTGATCTCTTCTCCATTTAAAATAATAGTGATCTTTGGATCCTTTTTATTTAGTTTTTAGTTTTTATAAAAAAAAGATTTAAAATTAATAATATATCAAGATAATAATTTGAAATAAGATAAAATATAGTGAGAAATTATTTTTTATATCTGAAAATTTGAATAATAAGTAATTTTATTTATTTGTGTAGAAAGTTAATTTTATAAATATTTATATTTAAAATAAAATCTTAACTGAAATAGTTATAATTAGATTGGTGAGGATGATGGTTTATTATACTATCCATTAAGTTTATAAATTTTTCATAATATCTAATCTAAAGAGTAAAATGGATAAGGCCAAAATCATTTCTGAAGTGACTTTGACAGATTCAATACTTCTAATCATAACTACTGAATCGAATGAATAATATAATTTAAATACACTTATTCATTAATTGTAATCAGTTACATATAATCTAAAAATATGAACAAATATACTTATATCTATATAATTTTAGACTTTTCAATCTAAAAAATAAAATAAAATCATTAAGATTTTATTAATTAACGTAATTTAAAAATTTGTGAACCAAACTATGATTAGAAATATCACTATAAGTATCTGTTATAACATTATATAGTGGTCATGTTAAAATGACCATCAATCTTATTTTCATTTGAATTACATATTTTGTAACATGGTTTTTTCTCGAAATGTTTGACCTGAATGAGATTCGACTTCCGCTCCACTCCCATTCCTACCTACATCTCCATTTGAAACCATCTCAACCCTGGTGCGCGGAATTGCCTTGATCCTGTTGTAAGCCCATCTTTTCTTGTGATCTTTTGCTTTTTATTCATTCGAATTTGTCAACCAAGGGTTTGCATGATGGCTAAGGCTAAAGCTGGAGAGACTCACGTTGTGGATCCTCTCAAAACCTTTCTCCAGTTCCGCGATCTAATCAAAGCCTTTTTGTAGGGAGACGTTTCACTAACATTTAGTTGTTTCTTCTTAATGTTAAGTTGTTAGGTTGGTCTACTGTTGGATGGACCAACGTCATGTTTATTTTTCTACGAGATTCAATGCTTAATCTTTTTGGATTTGTAATATGTTTTTGGGATCCTGTCAAAAAAAAAATGTGTAGGTTTAGGATTCCAGCCAAAATCCTTTTTGTTTATTGTTGATTGGTCTGTAACTCTTATATTCAGTGTTGAGTCGGGTTTGTTGACAATTTGTTGATAATTTTTTATTTCCGTCGTTGGTTTGTTGTTGTTAGGTTGTTTAGGCTTTTTTGTTTTGTCGGTTGTTATTGAGCTCTTTTGAATATTTTTTAGAAATTTATAACAAATTGAAGGACATGTCAAACCTCTCATTTCAAGTTTATAGCTTTGGTTTCAAAAGAATTTACCCTCGACAAAAAAACATGACTTTTTTCTCATAATATTTTTATCAGAATTCATTTATTAGTTTCATTATGAAAATCATAGATTTAGTTCCTAGTTTTTGCAATCATAATTTTTTTCTTGAAGTTGACAACTTTATATGGATGTGACACATGTTTAAGCTTGGGATTTAATTATATCTTTATATTTTATGATAGCATTCTTTTATCTTTGATATTTTCATTTTTTTCAAATGTAATTCAAGTACAATATTTTCTATTTTTTATTTTAGATTTATATCACATAAGAGGATTATTTCATCAATGATGCTCCAAAATTTTAACTATTCATCAAAGTCTTTTTTCCAACCTTTTTATAGATGAATATGAGTTATGAATAATTATTCAACAATGATAGGAATTCTATCTTGCTTTAGTTTTTCTAACTTTACGTTTATATAACAGTTCATCCTAATTATAGATTTAATCAAAAATGGCTAAAAAAAATTATATTAATGAATAAATCTAAAAAAATCATTGTAAAATATATAAATCACATTTATTTTAGTTTCTAAATTAAAAATGATTTCAATTGTAGCATAACAATGATAATTACAATGAAATAAGAGTGAATAGTATAACAATGATAATTATGATGAAATAAGAGTGAATGAGCTTGAATGATCACACTTTGACTAATTTATGAAAATCTAAACATGGGTATGGAATGTGCAAATTGTCTTCTACCTATGTTTGAAATCAGAGTTACTTGGGTGAACTCATCACTATGACAATGATCGTTGAGTCTAACTTGGGTAGACTTGTGACTAGGAAGATTCATGCGCTAATTTTGATTATAGTTGCTGAGTCTAGCATTGTGCAAGGTTTCAAGCTTCAATTTTTCTGTAGATGCTTCATTGTCATGTGTCACACCTTCTTGTATGTTCATTTTCCTATTTCATGAATATAATTGAATTTTTTTTACTTTCTTCTTGACCTAGTGTAATCATTTAAAAATGACACTTGAGTGCTAAGAGTGTTACTTGAGACCACCCATTTTTAGCTTAGCCCTAGACCTATTTTAAGGCCTATTTAAAAACTTATCTAGCTTTTGTACAGGCCACACACATCCCTAGACATCTCAAAATCAGTCCTAGACCCTTCTTTAGGCATCCAAGCCCCTATTGCCTTAAGTTATGCCGCTAGACACTAGCATCATAAGTGGATAATAGCACCACAATGCTATTGTCCTATTTGGGCACTATTATCATTTTCCCTCTTTTGAGCTCCAATGAATATCTTTTCAATTCTTTAAGCACCTAGGGTCAACCTAGACTTATTTCAAACCATACACAAGCACTATATCAATATATGCATGAATTTTATCATTTTATCCACTAGATGGAAATTATATGCAAATGCACACAAACAAGCTTAGAATAAGTTGTGTATAAACAAGGTTATCAATCCCTACTCTACCCTACTTCTACATACAATCATCTACAACCTTCCTAAGTTTAGAATACTCAATTTTTTAGTCTCAAGCATCACTCAAAAGCACTCAAACTGGAATTCATACTAGCTTCACTTGCACTTGCACTAACACTTAGGTGGGGAGAACTATAACGAGCTTGATCCCTCCTTAGAGTATTGGTGTAGGCAACTCTCATCACAATAGCATGTTGAAGATGTCCAGCCTACCCAACTAACACCACATATTTACTACTTGTGCCATGGCAAATTCCCTAATCATATAGAGGTCTAGGATTTATATACAAAATTAGTCACAATAGGTCATAAATAGTGAATTAGAGTTTTTTCACATAGAAATAGGCTTGGTAGACTCAAACACAGGTGTTTCTAGAAGGTCATAATAGATCTTGCACAAAGGACACTAGTGTCATAAGTGGACACTAGTGCCATAGTGCTACTTTCTAAGGTAGAGCACTATTGTCCAGTAGGAGTTTTGACACTTGGATCCTATTTAAAACACTCAGACCAGCTCTTGTATAAGTTGTCGACCTTTAGATCATCCATCTTAGTCAGTTTTCAGCTAAATATTTATTTATGGCATTCATTGCTATTTTTAGAAGTATCATATTAGGTCAACTCTTTCACAAATTAGTGGCTTTATTTATTGCATATTTCATACTCTAATTTACTATATTCAGACCCTTTAACAACCTAGGGCTTACACTCTATAAACCCTAAAAGTTCAATTCATTTGGTGAGCCTAACTTACTTCAAGCACATTATTTCAAACCCTAGTGCACCATTAGGGTTTTTCGTCTTATTTCTACAACACACTTAATTTTCAATTTACAACCTATCATCATGATTATCATGATGAATGGAATTTTCTAATCTTTGGTACAAAGTCTTGTGGTTTATCTTACATGCCTATTACCCACAATTTGTAAAAATATGCACATGTATGTCACTCCTCTCATTGACCATGTTAGAACTTAGCTTATTTCACACATTAGCCTAACCTCTCTTGATTCCCCCTTAAATGAGGATCATTGTTTCATGGTTCACTTTGAGTTACCTCTAATTACTACTCAACGATAAAGAGCTTAGAGGACTCCTTTTGTTCTACCTCCACCTAGACCAGTTAATTACTTTTGATCACATCCTACCTCTACTACTCACCCTTGATAAATAGTAGATCTTGGGGTTCGAGATATTACTAGATGAAACATGATGCTTCCTTAGCCTATATAAGAACAACTTAACCCCACCATCCCTCCTCATGCCCAAAACATTAAATAAGACCTAGGGATCAGCATAGAGTATTTGAAATTTTGGATCAGTGAGAAACACACTAGCTAAGATCTCCATATTGGAATTGATTCAATTTAGATAACTATTTTCAAATATATTTTTTATTATGCACTCAATCATACATCTTTGCCTCGTGACACAAATCTAGCTTACTTTGCATCTATCATGAACACTATCAAGGACATTAAGGATGTTATATCTTTTTCCAATGAGGATTTTCCCTCATAGTCAGTTATTGATCAGAATCTACCACTCTTCATTCAAGCACAAATCAATACCATCATTATTAAATGAGTTTTTATTGATAGTGGTTTAGGACTTAACATGTGTGACCTCATATTTCTACAGACTATCAAGGTTGATATAACATATATTCAGAAGATATATAAGAACATCAGAGGTTTTGATGACATCCTCAACAAACATTGGGTTCTATTACATTGGATATTATGGTTGGACCAAAAACCCTACCTACATAGTTTCAGGTTATGCCTAATCATTTGCACTTTAACCTATTACTTGGGAGACCTTGGATATATGTCATGGAGTTTGTAAGCTCTACCCTGCATAAATGCATTAATTTTTTACATGATGGATACTTATACAGTTGTCCAATAGATATTCAACTATTCAAATATTATAGATTCATTGAGCCTACCACCCTAAGTATGTTTTTAGATGTGATACCTCATGTTCTTATAGAGTCCCCATCTCAGAAGATTTTGATTAATCAAATGCATATATATGAGGTTGGGAAATCCAACACCATTATTCTTACACCCATTCTAGATCCTCCTACAATAGAGTTACCTTCATCTATTATGGATGAGGACCCTCCTATAGTATATTTATACCCACCCATGGTAGATGATGGGATTCTCATAGCACAGTTACCATTACTTGTTAATTCAAAGGAAGTATACATCTGCAACTCTGATACAGATTCCCAAGACACCACAGAGGATGATCTAACACTCAATGACATTGATGATTACTTATGTGGATTAATCTTCATACTAGTTATGGAGAGTAAAAAGATTATTCTAAGGCACTCATGACTTTTTCCACACTAACAACACCACTAGTTCATAGTCCTACAGCTACAGGCCCACCCACTCAATTACGGTTAGAGGTAGGTCCATCTATTCACTTAATACATATGGTTACTATTCGCCAAAATTGACCTACATATAAAATTTTTGCTTGGATGGATCAAGTCACTCTTTTGAACCCTTCAGTAGCCTTCTACAGCCTTGACTACTCCCTTTTGGTCCTATCTTGGTGATGCAGTGTAGTATTTTGGGAGGTCCTAGTGTGATGTGAGAAGTTGAGCAGAGTTCTAGTTGAGTGAGTGATCCAATGGTGGAAGGATAAGACCACATGTCACTTGCAAGATTTTGAAACGCTTTAAGCAAGCTTTAAAGTGGTTTTGGTGATTTTGAAGAAAAGGCCTAAAAACAAGTCTAAAACTGAAAGTGAAGGTCATTCCCTATAGGTTATTAAGGTAATAAAGATGGTTTTGAAGCTCAGAGGTGTCTTCATAAATTTCCAATGCCTCTTAGTGTCTTTTTGAATAGAAAACGTGACTAGCATAAGCCTAGAGGAACTAGACTATTTTAGCACATCATGTAAGAATGAACAGGTCAGTTTGATTTTGCATTTAATAAGTGTACTTAAGAAGTCAACCAAAGTTGAATGATTACATGAAAATGATGTATTTTGTGTCATGAATATCCTCTACAAGTTTGGTGTCTTGGTGTGTTTCCTATATCAAGATATAAGCCTTCAAATATGATCTAGTAGTGTGGGACGTGTCAGGGGACATCAAATTAAAGCCACAAGAAATAACCATTTGGATTCAAAACATCTTCAAGGTATGAATTGATCACAGGGTGCCAAGTGTCAAAACCTCACTTGATCAAATCAAGGATCAATGGCATGTGGGTGAACAATCAAATCAATAAGTCAAGATGGATCTATAGTTTACATTCAATCATGTAAATGGAGATCTAATGGTGAGCATGAGGTCAATAGGTCAGAGTATCCTGAGATTGAATGCGGAGCTACCATGTGTCATGATCACAATGAATTGTTAGTAGATCAATGGCATGTATTTGATTGTATGTTTAAAATATCAACAAAATGTGTTTGATCATGTAGATCAAATATTGATGGTGTGAATTAAGTCAATGAGCCTAGATTGCATGCAAGGCTATTGCATGGTATAAGAGTGTTAATCGGATGGAGATTGACAGCAACGTTCACAGAAGGCATGCAAGGATTCCAAGTATCACAACTAAGATGTAGATCAAATATCAATGGCCAATGTTGAAAGTTAAGGCCAGGAGACTCTCGAAGAGATAGACAAACCAAATTTGATCAAGTTCTAGGTGGCACAAGATGAAGACACGTGTCTGAAGTGACAACAATCATATTTTTTAAAAATAGCATGGTAAAGAGATTCCACATAGGAAAATATGTTGAGGTTAAAATATGATCTAGATTTCCAAATCAAACACTATAAATTCGTATGCTACCATTAAAGCTCAATTCTATTCAAAGGTCTACACAGTTAGGTTATGAAGTTTATCTTAGGTTTTGAATGTGGATCTTAATTTTAAATTATGACTTTATGAAAACCAATAAAGGGATTGGTTTTCATCTATAGTAGACCTATGTTCATGGTTTCTATTAGGGGTAAAATTATGATTGTGAAAGGAGTGTCAGAAGGGACACGAGATGAATGAGTTCAAGTGACTACCTGATAATGTAAAGAACATATCAAAATGAAGTTTGGATATTGAGAAAGTCAAGTGGAGCATTCAATGAAGTTTCAAAGTCTTTGGAGACTTTTCCTTCTTAGTAGATCATGACATCATCATCCTCAACAAGTTCTTGTCTTCTAGTGTGTTTCTAAGCCAATAAGAGGGCTTGAAGGCTATTAAAGCTAATGAAGGTTAATTGGTTGATGAAGTATTAATTATAATTGATCCAAATGTGGTTGAGAATTCATAGAGGGTGGTTGTATTTCATTTATTGAATTTTGATTACGTGCTTCTTCTCTCTCTCTTCCCCTTTTCTCCTATATCTCTCATTTCTTCCCCATTTTTAAAAAGAGACTCTCATTTGACAAGGCAAAAACCCTATCAAAATTTGTAAGAACTAATTTTTTTAAAAATAATATTAATTTTTACCTATCTCTTGCTTTTAACTTGTGTTTAGTAAGCTTGTGCATGATGGCTTTGTGAAGAAGTGTTCTTCCACATCCATTGTCCTTATTTCTTGCCTCTTTTTAGGTGTTTTCAAGCTAATCACAGGATTAAAATTGAGCTCTTTCTACCATTAATGGAGGTTTGGTGTGAATCTTAGAATTCCTCTTTGATTCATTCATTGCTTAGTGAGCCTAGTTTAAGAAATACTTATGAAAATTAGCTAGTTTGTGAGGTTGTGTGAGCAATTATTATCTTATGTTGAATCAGTGTTGGTTTCAATCTTGTTGAGTCTCATTTAATTTTGTGCATCACCTTTTTATCTCTCTTAGTTACCCTATACCCTCTCTATATCTCTTTTCCAAGCAAAAATATTAGTTTAAGTGATCTAGCAAGAGGAAGTCGGCCTTCTCCAGAGGTTCAACCTCACTACAGGATACTCACAGCCTAAGGTTACTCCAATATTGTGGTTGGGAGTGGGAGGGCATGAATAACTCTCCCATAAGGGTGAAATTCCATGCCACAATAGTTACATCTATGGATATTGACTTAGTTATATAGATTCAAGTAGGCGGTTCACAAGATAGACCAGATCAGATTCTACAGATATTACTTGATAGAGGATTGATGGAATTACCCATAGTTCATCATAGATCCATCAATATATTATCAAAACAAGATGGTAAACCCTTTTGTCATTTTCATAGGCTTACGAAACATGATATAAATACATGCTTAGCATTACAACACAAGATGAATAATTTTAAGACTCAGGGAACTTTTTAGATTACATAACCTCTAGCTGTACTAGTATAGGCACCATGATAGAATATTCACCGACATAGATATTTTTAGACTGATCCCTTGACTATCTAAGTTTTCATCTAAGATCGTCACATCCCTCATGTTGTTATAGATGAGGATTCATATCCAAAGACTTGCACATTGGCATTCTTACAACACATAAGACATGAGGAGAGTGAGCTAAAACATGCTATACATTATCAATATTCCTTAGGACATATCACACTACTAGTTTCATATGGCCCAAAGGTGTCCAACACATTAATCTTCATCATGAGCACATACACTCAAACACAGGTTACCCTTGGTAGTAGATAAGAATCACAGATACCCCACAGTCCATGATGGTTTACCCTGGGACCACATGGGAGGCTTCTTATACAATAGAGCAACATGTTATTTAGATGCATAGAATCCAAACTAAAACCAAGGGTAAGGATAAACTTATACAAATAGCATGGTATGATGATCATAATGATGACGGTTTATTTGAGTTTGGTTAGATTCAATATCTAACATTGGATGACCACCCACCAAATCCTCTATTTGATTATCCACATCCCATGGATGTGCTCTTAGGTCTATAGAAACATTACACTTCATTTGTACATTATCTCATTTATTTCCAACATTTAATTGTGCATAGATTCCTTTATTGTTACTCCTTGTATATAGTTTCATTTTCATGTTGCTTGTACATAGCTTGTATCTGTAAAATACAACATAAAAACAATATAATATGTCAAAAACATAAAAATAATATAATATGTTGAAAACACAAAAACATTCAAATATTTACTCAAAAAATACAAATTATAGATTGTATGCATTTTCATGTTTACATTTCTTATACTTTCTAGGTACTACATATGCTAGTTATCTTAGTATTGTCAATTTTATCACACATACATGCTTCACTTGTTCTTTTCAAGTGTTCACATATACTTACAAGACCCAGGTCCACTACACAGATCTAGATTTACTACTATCAACCCACTGGGGGCATATACATAGATACACAGATTCCTCATTTGATACATTCACCCATTTGGATCATCCTATACATAGTTTTGATTGCCATGTTACATCTTTATATATTCTATATCACAAATTTAGCATTGTTATATCTTGATATTGACAAACCTATACTAAACAAATTTATTATTTACTACTACTGATCTAGACTCATTTTATGTACATCATTTTTATTATTTAGATTTATACCACATGTTCATGCATACTTTCATTTCTAGATTTACTAGTTTAAACTTGATTGTGCCTCTATTTTTCTACATCTATTCAAGGGCATTTGAATATTCCATTATTTTACGGCTCTACACCACTTCTTTTCATTGTATATATGCTTTGGACATATGCCCATATCCTTGTGTGTGCCTACCTAATTATGCATGCAGATATTTAAACATGTCCTTCCATGTGGATCTAAGCCAACTTGCTTACTCTTTGTGTATTTGAACATTTGAGCATGTCCTTGTATGTATTAATTTCTTAGATTTAGTGGCATGTGCCCATGTACCTTGTATTGTGACCCCTTGGCCTACTTTGTGTGTCTCATGTGTGTTATATGTATGCTTTCATGTATGTGTCATGGCCATGACACTTGCCTCTTACTTGTTACACACCCTAGTTTTAGATGACATGAGTGACCTCATGCATCTCCCCTTCCTCCCTGGGTATCGTGATGGACATAATGCCCCATCCCCCTAGGTAGTTACTTAGTTTATTACTTAGATTTATTATTCATACACATGTTTATTGTAGACATCTAAATTACATTTAGTGTCAAAATGCATCTAAAATCCTACTAATTATTCTTCCTAAATTTGAATTATAATTCATGGTAATTCCTTTCTTGTTTAAATAATTTAATAAAGCAGATTTAATCAATTTTACACACTTTTAATCCAAATTTAATTATTAAATCTAGATTTTACACATCACCCAACATCCTCCACCTTTATATCCCTCACATGTTAACTCACCCCAACGAATCCCACAACTTCCTTTGAGTCATCCCTTCAGTTGTCAAATAGTTTGGCCCGTTCTTGGTGACTCAATTAACCATCTCTATATTTCTTTCAACAATTTGAAATGGTTATTATCCTCATGGATGAGGACTCATTAGCCATTGTAGATTATTTGGATTATTTAAAATATTCAAATAATCTTCCATTGTTAGATCTTTCCTCCAAAAATCTATAGATAAGCACAAAAGCCATCACTTTCATCATCCTGACTTATGTTAACAAAGTGCTATCAAATTCATAAAAAAATCAACATTATCAAAGAGCATTTTGCACCAAAATACAACCCAATTTATCTTGCATTGGAAAAGTGAGCAACCACAATTCAAAGAGAGAGAATCAAATACACATCATAATGGAAGAAGCTTTTGCAACTAAGGTATAAGTTTATGTTGTTTCTTTTGTTTGTTGTTCTAGCTTGGTTTGAAATAATTTAGATTAAGATTTCTTAGTTTAATTTGTATTTCTAAATTTTCTTTAATACATTTTGGCATGCCTACTGGGACCATTCTCTCATCTTTTTCATCTCATATTCATCATATGTGCATTTAGAAGTATTTTTCCATTGATTAATTATGTTTTTCTTTTGCATGTGTATAATGTGGGTCTTGAAAGTGTTTTTTAAATTTACAGGTTATTTTTTGGTATTTTCCATTTTATTATACGTGTTTGTTACATAAATATGGATTTAATGACTTTAACAATGAATTTGTCAAGGACAGTTGAGAAATCATCATTCTGAGTTGAGAAATTGTCATTCTGAGTTAAGTTGAGAAATCATCATTCTAAGTTGAGATCGAAATAATTCTCAAACTTGAACCAAACTACATCAAATCCACATTTGTTCACAAACCCAACAATTTTAAATCTGATTAACTTCCCAAATCCAAATCACCCTGTTAATATGAATCCATCGACATCAAGTCCATCAACATTTATAAATCCATAAAATCCAAATTTTTTCACAAATCCATCTAACTTTACAAATCCACCAAATTTGAATACATTCACCTTTAACACAGATCCAACAAATCCATCCTTCCAAGATCAAGCTACCTCTCTATCCCACTCCATTACTATGGAATCCCAAAACATTCCACATCAACATCACCTTGTCCCTATTAACCTTATTTTCTAAAATAAACAAAGTCTTGCATCCACTTTTTATAGTCTTAACTCCAAAATCCCTCATTACACTAATAAATGGAATCCAATTCCAGCACCCATACCATCTAGTATCACTCCACCCCCAAAGCTACAACAAATCCAAAACTCTCAACCTATCAACAACATTATTATGCCTATTAAGTAAAAATTCACCTCTTTAGGGGAACCTTATGATGTATTATTTAAAAATTGGTCACCAAAAACTTAGTCATATTTCTAAACATCAAATAATTTGAACTAAATGTCTTAAAACCATAGTGGTATAAACCTAATCAATATTGTGAATATCACAAAATTTAATGTCATTATACAAACCATTTTACAAGACTAAAGCATCATATCCAAGATTTAATTGACAAAGGGTACATGAAGGTAGATCCAAGTGCATCCACATCTAAAAATCTTAGCTTGGGGGCATGCCAAGATGTCTTTCTTGAGCTTAATCAAGCCACTCCACTTCTAAGTCAAGGTCATAAACTTCCATCCATTTCTCACAAACCTCTTTTTGACACATCCATTTTCAACCAATCCATATTAGACCAACCCAAATTTGACAACCATGGTCTACCATCCATTTTTGATGAGCATATCTTTGTTGAAGAGCCTATCTTTGACCAAAAACCTATCATTGATCAAGATCCCATTTTTGACAAAGATCCCACCTATGACCAAGATCCTATCTTGGACCACACTTCCTTTAACTAACATAGCATATCATCCATTGGAAAAACACCCAACCCATTAACACATTTTGAATCCCCCATCACCCTATAACATATACCCCAAGTGATAGAGGTACTTGTAGACAACTAAATCCATTAGCAAGGAATTATTGAACCCATCCATTTCGAAGTAAACATTGGATCCTATAATATCAACTACAAACTAATTAAAATTTAATATAAATATGTTAGTGATACTTTTGTGGTTTCTAAGGTAACTTCATCCATAATTGAAATAGGATCCATTCATAGTCTCTACAAGGACCGTGTTGCCACCACTACTTTCCTCAACATCACCAATCGTGCCTTCCATCTTGTAAGCTAGTATCCTACACCCTTTGATTGGGACCAATAATATTACTTATAATTAATTTACTTTCATGATAATCAAATAATTTCAAACTTCCTAGTTGGTCTCCTGCCATAAGAGCATCCAAAAACATATGCATAGTCTGAGGAATAAATAACAAGTGTACTCCAAAATGAATCCTATAGTCTAAATCCAAATTTAACATCTCATAGTGAAACCCTCTTCGAGGCACTATTGGATGATCAAAATTAAACTTGCGAGCAAAATCCAAATCGAAATCTAGAAAATAAAAATGTGAGTGCCTTAGTGAAAACCTCTTTGAGGCACTATTGGGAAATCCACATCTAAATCCTAATAAAAAACCATAAGATAAGAGTGTCTTGGTGAAAACATTTTTATGGCATCAATGGATGATAAAATTAATACATCATCTACATCAACATAGTTGGAGGATGGATCCCCATCTCAAATTGAAGATATCATTGATGCAACATTAAATTCTCAAATCATCCAACTTATTGTTATTCTAAGTCTTGTTGAATGTGATATTATTGGTCATGTTCACCATTTACATCATGACACATATGCTTATCCCCATATAATTCTATCCCTCCAAACCCTTCATACTCTCAACACACATCCTTCATCTAGCATACTTTCTGCTTCACTGTGATTGACAACACCTTCTATCATAGGGCCTATGATAGTATCCTAATAAATTTGGAAGAAGCCAACTTGGAAATCAATGAAGTTACTAGGGACATTTATAGAGTGCATGCTTCTCATATCCATAGGGGTCAACATCATGCATCTCAAACCCTTTCATATTTGAGATGTCAAAAATCAAAAAAATAATAATAAAGGGGCAAATAATTCATCCAAAGGTGAAAACCATTTTTATGGTACTTAGATAAGTACCATGATGAAAACCAATTTTTGGTGCTATATGTAAAATAATCCATTTTCTATGCGTACTCTACACTTGGGGTCAAACTCATTCCATTTCAATCCTAAAGTATCCTTCACCATCCTAAGCCTATCCTTCACCTATCTTGAAGCATCCTTAATTGGCCTTACCTATCCAAACCCATCCTTATCCATTTAATCCCAAACACATTGAAACCCATGCTTATTAATCCAATATTTTCCATAATAAAACCACCTTTTTCCCATTTTTGACCTTGATAAGGAAGTGTAAATGTATAGAAACATGTTATTAAAAATATCTTGGTGTATCTTTACAAATCTATTTTGATGACTAGACACTTGGTTCTTACCTCACATGTTCCTTAGAGTTATCATCTTAATTACCATCCATTTTATTCATCCATACTCCATCCATAATATACCCCTTACATCCACTACTATCCATAATAAGGTTTTCCCTTTGCTAATATTCCCTGTATATAAATCCAACAAAAGCAAAAAAAAAACATTATAAAATCCAACAAAATAAAAGAAACATTTGAAAATCCAAAAAAAACCAAAAACATTAGAAGACATAACAAAATACCAAAAAAAATCAAAAAATCCTTTGTCCTTAGTTACATACCCTAGTCCTCCCTCATGTGGATTACTCATTGGACAATTTAACATTGTCAAAAATTTCATATGCCAAAGGGTTATACTCTAAGCAAAGACATCTAAAAAATCATTTGCTTCCTTGTTTGTTAGTCATTTTCTTACATGTCACTTACTTTCCTCATTTGTACATTCGTTTACTTTCTTGTACATCTTGAATGTTTACTTACTTCTGTAATGTTTGGGTGCTTCTTGTTTGTTTTCCTTACAAGGTTTTCATTGTTTCAAACATTTCTTTTTATCTTGTCTTTATTGTTTCTTCTTGTGTCTAGATCACTATGTGCATTACAAAAGGTGTTATTATGATCTTCCATAATGTGATGCACTAAGTTTTGCACTTGTGATCTATCAATCCTTACAAGTATAACATAATATTCATCATGGTTTTTCCATCCCATTGGTGCATATTGTCCTGAGCAATATCAAAACCCAAGTTGATAAACTCTTACTCGATTGGTATTATTATTGGAAATCCAAAACAAAGCAAATAAATAGTGGTTCTATCAACTCATCTCACATCCTTGGAAGAAGCACATGTGTGTCATCTTGGATAAAGTCATTTTGGTGTACTCCTCAGAGGACCTATGACAAGCTAAGAAGACTAATCCATAGAATACTCTGAGGATGTAGTAAAACTTTTATCTTCCATGCTTATTATCCATTTCAAAAACACTCATTAACATTCACAATCACATCCAAAAGCACTTCAAATTATCAAACAACATTCTTCTTATCCAACCTAATGTTTCCAATTAATTTTTCATTTTCTTCAATGACTTATCCTAAACCAAAATGTAATATGTCTTCATGGTGCATTATCCTTTCCAAGACCTTCGTTTTTGTGAAAATGAGAGCTCAAATGAGGTCTAGAGTCAAAATTTATGCCCTCTAGAAGATGGTCACTTATAGTGTAGAACGGACTTACAACTACCTTGAATGAATTCACAGTTATACATGCCAAATTCATAGTTATGAGAATTATAAATTTGTTTTCTTAACAAATTTTCCACTGTGTTCATTCCAAATTCATAATTTTGTTAATTTCAAAATCATTTTCTTAACGAATTCATCATTGTGTTCAATGAATTCACCATTATACATGCCAATTTCTTTATTATGCTAATTATGAAATCATTTTCCTATCCTTTTCTAATTATTTAATTGCACAAAAACTAAATTTATTTCCCCATACAACCCATAATCACCTCTCTCTTCCATTTATCAATTGAATCCATGCTATCGAATCATTTAATCCATCATCATTAATCCATGTAGTCATTTCACTTCCTTATTTAAGCTTGCACATCAATCATCCATGTTTATTTCTTACTCTTCCCATTTAATCTCCTACACATATCGATAGGGACCGATAACATCACAATATCCATCCTTTCTCCATCCATCATTAAATCAAACAATCAATTATTCAACTCATCCAAGGTCCCACATCTTTTCTTAATAACTTTATGATTGGATATATCATTCCCATGTATGTTCCTATGAACCCTAATTTATAGGGCACATCAAAGCATGCAAATCATCTCAAGATATTTCACTTCCCAATCCACTCCTTGCATATATAATTGCTTAGGGTAAAATAAATCCATCATCACATCCAATCACAATGTGTAATCAATAGCTTAAGTGGGTTAATAACATCCATGTGTCAATCTTACATTATATCATCACTTCTCTTCTCATATTAGGAGAACTACATGCGACCTGATATCCCCACTTAGACTTTGTCCATGATGTATTATGTAGGCAATGCTTAGAGACACAGGGTCTCTAGGGTTAGTTCGACCACCATCATCCATCTAAACCATTTCATCCACATTTTCTAGTCATTTAATCAAAGTGTTATATCTCCTCATCAATGCTTGCAACTATCAATTTTGTAAATATTTATCACAAATCAGACAATCTATACTTTTTATTTTCTGCCTTGTGTCTTACCATTGTTGGGATATATCATTCCCACATCCACTCATGAGACCAGTGAGTCCGAGCACAATCTAAGTATGCAGTCTATAAGGTGAAAATTGTACTTTTTCCAATATCTTATATGGTATTTAACATCTAGGGGTAAATAGTTTTACATGTACCCTTTATAATATTGTGGACATTAGTATTAAGATAAGTATATATAATATTGATGATAGTTTTATCATTTCCCTCTCCCATTCCTTTTTCATTCATTTTAAGTGTTTTTATATTTTCTCCCACAAACCCTCGAGGGGGCATCATCACATTCATTCTCATTCATTTGGGGTAAATTTTTCTTCTTAATCATTAATGCTCTACTTTTTTCTACTATTATTTGAAATGATATTGCTTCACAACACCATTTCAAAGAGCTTAGAAGGGTAAATGTATACACCTAAATTACATTTAGTATCAAAATGCACCTAAAATCCTACTAATTCTTCTTCCTGAATTTGAATTATAATTCATGACATTTCCCTCTTTATTTGAATAATTGAATAAATCAAATTTAATCAATTATGCACACTTTTAATCTAAATTTAATAATTAAATTTGGATTTTACACATCACCCAACATCTTCCACCTTTAACTCCCTCGCATGTTGACTCACCCCAACCAATCCCACAACTTCCTCAACTTCTTTTGAGTCATCCATTGAGTTGTCAAACCTTTTGACCCATTCTTGGTGACTCAATTAACCATCTCCATGTTTCTCTCAACCATTTGAAATGGTCATCATCCTCATGAATGAGGACTCATTAACCACCATAGATTATTTAGATAATTTGAAATATTCAAATAATCCTCCACCGTTAGATATTTCCTCTAAAATATATAAACATGAATGAAAACCATCACTTTCATCATCCTGGCTTATGCTAACAAAGTGCTATCAAAATCACAAATGAATCCAAAATGAATCAAGGTTATAAAAGAGCATTTTTCACCAAAATGCCGCCCATTTTACCTTGTATTGGAAGAGTGAACAACCACAATTCAAAGAGAGCTAATCAAATACACATCACAAAGGAATAAATTTTTGTAACTAAGATATAAGTTTGTGTTGTTTCTTTTTTTGTAGATCTAGCTTAGTTTTAGATAGTTTAGATTAAGATTTATTGGTTTAACTTGCATTTTAGATTTTCTTTAATACACTTACATTGTTATATCTATCTTGATAGCCTTTTGAATGCTAAATCTAACATACATCATATATAACAAATATATGCTTGGATTATCTTACATTTTAATGTCATGTATACACCTTATATTTGTTTTTTATGTAGATATCATATATGTTCAAGATAATATATATCATACAAAGCTTTTTATTTTGAGGATAGCTCCTACATAGGTTCAACAACTCCCCTCAAAAGAGGGGGAATTCATATAGGTTTGTCATAGATATTAGGCCATCTAAATGTGCTCATATTATAGTTTCCAACATACATGAACATAATATAGAACTTAGTTTCAAAAAAAACATAGTGAAAAATAGTTAGACAAAGATCAAACTCACTTGGCAAAAAAATAACACAGTATGACACTAGTACCAAAAGTGGAAACTAGTGTCATAGTGCTACTATCCAAGATATGGAACTATTTCCCAATAGCCCTAAAATCATAAAAATATAGATTTATGATAAAGGCACAAAAATTATAGTCCAGGTTTACATAGATTCAATTAAAAATTACCAATGTTTGCTTAGTTTTGCTAAGTTTTATATGAAATCATACCAGTTTGTTCAAATTGGGGGTATCATGTATGGCATGAGCACTCCCATTTTAGTTTTAGATATTTAAATATAAATTATTATAACTCATTCCAAAATCCATATGCTTGGATATTAAATTTGGGGGCATGTGCATGGCATATTATTTCTATGTGCTCACTTATGCATCAGTTGATCAAATAGAATAACAAACTCCATGTCATTCTCTATGTTCTTAATCTAGATACCATTTGCACTAGTTTAAACCAAATTTGATGCCTTACTCCATCTTTATTAGTTGGCATTACCATGTTGTCCCTGAGTTACGTATTCGAGTGCCCGAGGAGGCCCCTAGGCTGATTTCATTCCAAAGTTCCTGAGTGGTAATAAAATCATTATATACAATTTTAGTTACAATCATATATCTTAAATTAAATTGTAAAATTAAGTTATAAATTAATTTACTACACATGGGTAGGCAATGATGGATTCATAGTCTACTTGAATTCTTGAGCCACCTACATAAGAGGGTTAGATAAGCCACCAATCCAATCCAAACTATTCACAGGTCATGATCTACCAAGTATGGGTGGGAAATGATGGATTCAAGCCCAACTTGAGTTATTGAGCCACCCATACATGGGGATTGAGCAAGCCATCATTTTATTCCAAGTTATTCATCAATTTATCATTATCTACATGCACACACACATGATGTCACCAGGTTTATGCATTAGTTTACATACTTAATGAGGTGTATTCAATTATTTTCTCTCTCTTATCTCTTTACATCTTCACTTTTGATATTTGTTAAGGATTGAAATATGCATGTTTTATTTTCAAGATACATAATGGAACATGCTTTACATACTCATATCCAAATTCATAGACCTGGCCTCACTGGTAAGTCTAGATACATTTTTTCCCCTTTATCCTAGTCATTTAATTTAGATGTATTTCTATAATAAAGGGGGGGAAATGTAATCATCTAAAAATGACACTTGAGTTCTAAGAGTGTTACTTGAGACCACCCATTCCTAGCTTAGCCCTAGACCTATCTTAGGGCCTATTTAGACACTTGTCTAGATTTCATATAGGCCACACACATCCCTAAACATATCAAAATCAATCCTAGACCCTTCCTTAGGCATCCAGGCCCATAGTGCCTTAAGTTATACCACTAGACACTAGCTCCATAAGTGGACAATAATGCCACAATGTTATTGTCCTATTTGGGTGCTATTGTCTTTTTCCCTTTTTTGAGTTCTAGCGAATATCTTTTCAATTCCTAAAGCACCTAAGGTCGGCCTAGACCTATTTCAAACCATGCACAAGTACCAGATTAGTATATATACATGAATTTTATCCCTTTATATAATAGATGGAAATTAGATGTAAATACACATAAATAAGCTTAGAATAAGATGACTTCTACATATAGTCATCTATAGCCTTTCTAAGGTCAGAATATTCATTTTTCTAATCTCAAGTATCAATTAAATTGGCATTCATACTAGCTTCACTTGTACTTACACTAACACTTAAGTGGTGAGAACTACATCAGGCTTGATCCCTCCTCAAAGTATTGGTATGTAGGTGACTCTCATCATAATGGGGTGTTGAGGATGTCCAGCCTATCCAAATAAATCCACATTTTTACAAATTTTCTAATTCAAATGCCCTAATCACATGGAGGTCTAGGGTTTGCATACAAAATCAAGCACAACAAGTCATAGATAGCAAATTGAGGCTTGTCTTCATAATAATAGGCTTGAAAGACTCAGACATAGGTGATCCCAAAAGCTTAAAATAGTTCATGCACAGAGGACACTATCACCATAATGCTACTTTTTAAGTTAGGGTGTTATTATCTAAGAGCAATTTTGACACCTGGATCCTATTTGTGTCACTCAGACCAGCTCCTATACTAGTTTTAACCTCTAGATAATTTGTCTAAATTAGTTTATAGCTAAGTATTCATTTGTGTCATTCATTTCTATTTTTATAAGTTTCATATTAGGTCAAATCTTTCAAAAATTAGTGGCAATATTTGTTACATAATTCATACCCTAATTTATTGCACTCAGTCCCGTTAGGGATTACACTCCATAAACCCTAAAAACTTAATTCACCTAGCTTTGCATTATGAGATTTTAATCTAAAATAATGAAGGGAAAGGTAGTTGGGTTGGATAGCCACCAAAGTGGTTGCAATATATATATCCCACATGTAGGAAGTAGACCCCTCATAGTTCATATAAGGTGTAGATTATGTATTTGAGATAGGGCTTCCACATCCTCTACCTAGATAGATATGAAACTAAATTTTTCTTAGGCCTTATTTTGGTACAAGATGCAATGATAATGATGCAAGTCCTCTGAGCATAAATAATTTTTATATCTACCTAGACTTGAAATGGAATTTAAATTAATCCTTGTGTGTATCTCTTTGTGATGATTCTTTTCTTATAAAATTCCAGTAGACTATTTGCATGTATAAGCTTCTCATATTTGAGTTAAGGATTAATTAGCAAGCAAAAACTGATTAAACAAAAGGAAAAAAGACTTACAAATAGATCCAAACATTAAGAAGATGTAAAGATGAGTAGAAGGACCCACAAAAATAGAATGGGTAGACTCTTAGGTCCTACAAGTCTACCTAGGTCAAACTCGTAGTAGCTATGGGTCTCCCAAAAAGAGAGAAACATGCCCATGGATGCATGAACAAATTTATAAAATGAAAAATAGAGGAAGAGAGGAAGAGAGGACCACAAGATTGTACAAAGAAGAAAATATGCATATATGAGAACAAATGAGACCCTAAATTAAGGTGATGACCCATATATATAAATAAATATAAAATATATTATGATAATTAAGATTGTAACAAAATTAGGCATCTACATAATGTCCCTACTTTGATATGGGTATGAGGTGGTGCACACATACGTCAAAGTGAAATGACATAATTTTAAGCATTTACCTTGACTTATTATAGGAAGGATAAGGGGAATATTTTTTTCATACATCCATATACACTTATATTGTAAAATTTGGTGTACCTATTAATAATGGCCAATTTCTAATAAGTAGTCACTACTGACTGTAAATATTTGTAATAATTTGAACTTTTTGAAATTCTAAGTTTAAATAGAAGCATTGGAAAAAATACACTTGTTTGTATTTTCTCCAAATTTTATAACAAACTTCTTCTAGTACTAAACTTTTGACAAGTGTTGAATCATAGTTTAAAAATATCTAGGAGTTTCTAGTGCCCATTACTCAGAGTATTAAAATTTTGACAAGTTTTAATTAGGGAAGCACATAAACTTAATTTTAAGGAGAGGCTTTAAATAATACTAAGAATTTTTGCTTAGCAATCTTCACTACTGTGGTGGTAGCATAATAGTAATCATGCTTCACTACCAGGTCAAATCTCTAAAATTGTTATGGTGTATATATGCCCCCCTTTTGAGATGAGGGATTTGAACATGTTTTTAATATATCTCATCTCAAAATAAAAAATTAACTACATCATAAGCTAGAAAAATTATATGGTTGAATCATCAATCTCCTAATAACATATGTCTGTAAAATAGTAGATGTAATGATATGACTCCCTATGAGTCCTTTGTGGAAATAATTGTTACGCCCTTTTTAACCCTAAATTGAGATATGTTGGGTTAGGGTTAATAATATATAAATATTTCAAGCACAAGGGTGATAAGCTAATATATAATAGGATAATTAATTGTAAACTCAGATAAATAAATATTCTTGATTATAATACTGAGATATGCTAAATATAGAAAGTACCAAATTTTAAAGATGTTTAATTGATTGCAATAATAAATATAAATAATACTTATCTTAGTTTTAATGTGCATAATCAAATATTAATTAAAAATAGGTGTAAATTATACAAGATCAATATATTTGATCAATCATTAGATTTTAAAAATTATACTTTTGTAACTGTAGACACAATCGTCAAATTTAGACACTACCATCAATGCTAGTGTCTGACTATGACACGTGTTTAGCACAAAATCATCACTAGATCTTGATGTGACCAACTTCATTATTTTTAGTTTTTGTATTGTCTTTCTACTGGTGTATTCATATTTGTGATATAGGTCATCTCTCTTTGTTAATTAATCAAACCCTAGCTCTTCACCCTTCTTCATGTTTAGAATGAGTTTGATAAAAATGGGTTAGTGGTTTTATGGTGTCAAGCTGAACTTAATGACCCCTATGTCACTAATAATAGCCTACATAGCCAATACTCCAAGGAGGCCCTCAAACTTATGTATTTTTTCCTATGTGTGGGAGTGTGTGTACACAAGGGTGAAATATACTATATGAAGATGCATGTAGTGATCTATCTTGTAACCTAAAAAATATCACTCATGGGTTGCTATTTGGATGCTTTAGGCATTTTATATGAGAGATATTATGGTTGATAAATAAATTGTGATGAATATGGAATAATAACTCAGTTGCACGAATGATTGAAAGATCTTTGGTAGGTACATGCTTGGTATATGAATGAGAAGGCTTAGACTTGTATTTATACCATACATTTTGAAAATATCTCACAATAGGGTTTAATAATATAAATAAGTTGACCCATATGTTTGGAATCATTTTCAATTTGGATGGATTTTAGAAACTAGACACTAGATAAGGATATGGACACTCTCTTCGGTGATAGTGTCTCTTTGTGGCCAATAATGTCGAGAAGGATAGAAAACTAGTATGGATCTTAAATTTATAGTTAAGGATCTCTTTTAGGGTTTAAGCTTTTTGTGCAGTACAAGAGTCTATGTCATAAAAATGATATGGATTGGACTAAGAGATAATTATTTAAGCACAATGAGATAGCAAATACGAGCCTTTCAATAGAAAGGAGGTCTAGAACTAAAGGGTAGATCCCTTATTAATATTTGTCAAATGTATAAGACTGAGATGATATAAATATTTAATTTTAGTATCTAAATTTTCCCCTCATTTAATCTAGTAAGGCATAAAGATGAAATTACTAGTTTAAAGGAAATAAATGTGTATTTGGGTATGTACAACACACCTTACCTTTGCTTGAGCCCACTTTGAGTGATTTATTGGTATATAACTTGTAACCAAGAGCATGTTATAGTGTAAATATGTGAATACAATATAAAATTTTAAATAATTGAAATGTTTAAAAAGAAAGAGAGTAAGGAAGGAGTACACATGTGTATCGATTCAACCATGTTGCCTCTTGATGCTTTGACTTGGTAAATATGTTTCCTTATGAAGTGTTGGAGATAAAATAGGTTCAAACCTAAACCATGGATAATTGAAGAGGGATATTGGAAGGTATTATGAACCAAATCTAGTGCAAAATGAATTATGACATGACCCTTGAGATCCCTAAATCTCAATCACATAACTCAAGTGTGAATATGTAATCTAGTGAGGGTGAATGATTTATTTGACTCAACACAAAGGACACTAGCATGACACAAAGGACACTAGCATGGTGTGTTACTTTCCAAGGAACCATGCCACTATCTAGTATCCATAAAAATAGGAAAATATAGATTTGATAGAAGAATGCAATAGTTATAGTCCATAATTACATAGTTTCAGTCATAGGTTATCAGATTTGATAAGTTTATGCTCAATTTTGAAAAAAATCATACCAATTTTTCTTAGATTGGGGGCATCATGCATGACATGATCACTCCCATTTTAGTTTTAGATATACAAAGACATAAATTTTTAAAACTCTATCTAAAATCCATATGCACAAATATAAGAATTAGGGGCATGTGTGTGACACATTATTTCCACATAATCAGTTTTTTACTAGCTTATCTCAAATATAATGACAAATCCATGTCATTATTTTCATTTTATACTTTAGACACCAGATTTATGCCTTATTCCATCTAAAATGGTTGGTATTTCCATGTAGTATTTGAGCTACATTCCCGAGTGCCCGAGAGGCCCCTTGGTCATTTTTCATTTCAGAGTTTCTAAATGACCTCAGGGCCATCCTACATAATTTTAATTACATCCTACATAGTTTCAATTACATTTTTTAGTTTAAATTATATATGCATCTACTACACATGATGGGAAATGATGGAGTCATATCCTAATTGAGTTCTTGATCCACTTACATAGGAGGGTTGGATAAGCCATCAATCCAATCCAAGTTATTCATAGTGTATGATCCACTGAGCAAGGGTGGGAAATGATGGATTCAAAATTAGATTGAGTTATTGAGCCACCCACACATGAGAATTGAGTAAGCCATCAGCTCAGTCCAAGTTATTCACCATTTTATCACTAGTTACACACACAAGATGTCACTAGGTTTTTGCATGGGTTCATGTACCTAGTGAGGTGTATTCATTCCTTTCCTCTCTCTCTCTTATATCTTTAGTCATTTTTGTCTTTACATTTGATGTTCCTTAAGTAATTACTTATCCATACATGTTTTATTTGTAGGACACATAATAGAGCACACTTCATAAACTCAGACCTAGATTCAAGGGCTTCACCTCTTAGATAAGTCCAAGTATGCCTTTTTTTCTTTTGTCCTAGTCATTTCATTTTGTTACATCTATAAAATAAATAGGGGGGATGTAGTCATGTAAAATGTCACATGAGTTCAATGAGTGTCACTTGAGACCACCCATCCCTAGCTTAGACCTAGACCTATCTTAAGGCCTCTTTTGACCCTTATCCAAACTTTGTGTGGGTATTACATGTCCCTAGACATCCCAAAATCAGTCCTAGACCTTCTCCTAGGGATCCAGGTCCTTATTTCTCTAGGTTTTGCCACCTAGAAACTAGCATGCCCCTTTGGACACTAACCCATTTCACTAGTGACCAAAGGACTGCACTAGTCTTCCTTGCCTAATTTTAACCCTAATGAATACATTTTTAATTCTTAATATACTTAGGGTTGGACTAGACCTATTTAACACTCCGCACAAGTATTAGATCAATATAAATACATGATGTTTAGCCTTTCACCCACCTAAATGGAAATCAGATGCAAAGACACATAAACAAGCTCATAACAAGTGGTGCATAATCAAGGTCATTGATCCCTATTATATCCTACTTCTGCATATAGTCATCTACAGCCACCCTAGGCTCTAAATATACATATTTCCAATCTCAAGCCTCATTCAATTCACTCAAGTTGACACTCATACTATCATTCATTTGTATTTTCACTAGCACTTAGATTGGGAGAACTACATCAGGCTTGATCCCCTCTTGAGGTATTGGTATATAGGCAACTTTCAACACAACAGGGTGTTAAAGATATCCAACCTATCCAATTAACATCACACTTTTGCTAATTGTGATTCTTAAATACCCTAACAACATGGAGATCAAGGGTTTGCATATAAAATCAGTCAAAAATAGTGCACAAACTGAATCAGGTCTCATCCACACAAGCACAAGCAAATCAGACTAAGCCAGAGGTGCACCTAGAAGATCACATAGTTTCTACATAAGGGACACTAGCATGGTAGGGAGGACACTAGCATAGTGCACTATCATCCAAGGTATTGTGCTAATTTATAGGAGGGTTTCTAACACCTAGATCCTATTTTAGACATTTAAATCAACTTCTACACCATTTTTTTAGCCCCCAAATCACCTATCTCAGTTAGTTTCTAGCTAAGTGCTTATTTATGTCATTTATTACTATTTTAGGAAATATCAGATTAGGTCAAATCTTGTACAAATTAATGGTTGTATTTATTGCACATTTATTCCTTGATTTACTATACTCGGACCCTTTAACCACCTAGGGTTTAAATTCCATAAATCCTTTAAAAGTTAAATTAGGTTCTCTAGCACAAGAGATGTTAACATTGACCATGTAATATTGTAATAAGTGAAATTCATGGCACATAAAATTAGGTCAAGATGGAAATGACCCACAAAAACACATATGATGGATTCAATAGGGCATTGAATTTGTCCCAAGAGAAATAGATGTTCAAAAATAAGGCATGCAAGTTATAAAATGAATGACTAAGACTCACACACTAAAAATAGATAAATATAATGGAATATTGATAACATCTATAAGACTCAAATATAGTATAAAGTATAGTGTAGGCTAGGAAGTATTCAAAAATAACCAAATATACACAAGTGGACCAAGTGTGACAAAACAAGTAAAAGACATAATGGAAAAAGATATTCAACTAAAATTAAGTGTCTAGACATACATGCCAACCTTTAATAGTTAGGAGTTAAAATATTTGATAGATTAACACCAAGATAAGGATGATATAAACAAATATACCAAAATAAATATAAGACTAATGAAAAGTTAAACAAAATTATACAAAAAAACTTCAAAAATGACTATAATAATTCAATAATTAGTAATTTAAACCAATTATCTATACATAAACAAATACACATCAAACAAATAAAATAATGCCAAATAAAAACCAAAAAAACTATATTAAAGTGTCTACATTTTTATTAATTGATAATTTCATTAGTACTTTAGAAGCTAAAAACTTATAATTATGTTGGAGGCGTTCTATATTGGGAGAACCATAGCTGAGATTTGTCCACAAATCTTTTGATATAGTTCACATCATATTGATAATTGTTCATCATTATCAATTATCAGTATTTATTATGTGGAGATGGTCAACAAAAATAACGATACCATAAAATCCATGGAGAAAATGGGAGAGGAGGTTGCAGGAGATAAATGTCAATTGGACTAACAATTAGGAAGATTTAGTCAGCCTTAATAGGCTTGAGTGCAAAACATCATCCTATTATGTCTTCCATCATATATGATTCATGTGTTTTCCATAAAGACCAGGTAGAGTGTGTTATTGGCACTCTTTTGAGCTTTGTATCCATCAATGACACCGTCGACATTTGCATTTCCTATTGTGCTCCTCATAATGAATCTACTAATTAGGTTATGATGGGTATTTATTACCATCACAATATATATGAGTTTCATCCACTAGTGAATCCAAAAGAAGTTAATTATGGTCGGTATGTAGAGTGTGGGAGGACAAAGGATGTGTCCAAATGAAATGCAATGTCTAAATCACTTATGTTTTTAGGATATGCATAGAAGGGGCTTGAGGTTGAGGTCTCAATTTTGTTTAGGGATATGCCTAAATGAGATTTGGAATCTTGTAAGGTCATGGTTATAGGATTTATGCAAAATAGATATATTGAAGAAGATTTGGAACATTATGGAATGTTGTTTGAATAAGACTCAATGTTCTGGATGTGTTGATTATAGGATTGGCACATAGTATAAAGAGCATGGAGGTCTTGGAGAATTATAGAGAATTTCTATAATGTTGCATTTGGATTGATTGAAGCTCTAAAAATGTAGAACATTAGAAGTGTACTATTAAGAAGTGCAGTTGTGTTTGTAACCTCCATGTCTACCACCACTTAGTTACTATTGTGCAATGTGTTATCCACCACTTTCAACTTGTCTTCCTCAAAAATTTCAACTACCACCTAAAATAATTTTAACATTAGCTCATTTTCCTATTACTAATGCACTTACATTAAAAAAATTAATCATGCCCAGCGTCCCTTGATGAAATCTTTATTTTTGAAATCTTTATGATATTCCTTGAAACACCATGTCATTTCCCTCACCGTCACCACCCATTTCATGTTGAAATATTTCACCACTTGCATGTTCTTTGTCACCTTGCCCTTTCTTCTTGGGGTCTGAGTTTTGTGTTTACATATGTTGTTAAGCCATATTTAATTACTCCATATGTTAATATATCTGTAGCATGGATGAACATAAGCTTCAAGATAGACTATGGTACCTTAATATCTTATCCACACATAAACTGCATTATAATGTGGATTCAAGCCACTCATCGGATGTGGAACACTATCACAATCAAATCAGCACTCATGGGATCCTCATCCACTCTTAACAATATAAAATGACCAATCAAAGTTATATTCACTTTACAAGCTACATGCCCCTTTAAAACATGTGTAGGTCATGTAAATCTAACAACTAGCCTAAATATGGGTTTGCAGTGTGATATGGGCTCTATGGTGTATGATATCAAATGAAATAACATGTCATTGCCCCTCACCATCACCACCCAACTCACCTTGAAATCTTTCACCACTTGCATGTTTTGTATTCCCTAGCCCTTCCCCACCAATTTTCCATTGGTCAATCTCTTAGAGAAACAAAATGTCTCCTCCCCATATAACTCATTACCACATCGTATGAAGGAACACACAAGGTGACTGGTTTATATGTTCTCAACAATGGTTGTTGGATTGATGTACAACCCACTTCTCATTTAATAGTCATAGACATTGGAGATCAATTGGAAATGATAAGCAGGGGAACATACCAAAGTGCATGACATCGTATTCTACTCACTAAGAAAGGAAATCATTAATTTGTGACATCATTTCATAATCCATCCACAACAAAACCTTGTGTGATACATGTTATCAACGTCCTTCAACTGGTCCACACCTGTCATCAACCTCCTTCAACTTGTCTACCTTTCTTCCAAGTGTCAACTGCTTTGTGTCATAAAACATCATCCGTTTCTCAAGAGGGCATTTAGTTTGGTGTTATTTAGTGCTAATTGGGTTTTAATTAAGATATTTCATTCTTAACTAATTTCCCAAATTATTATTTTTATTATTAATCTATATTATAATATATAAACTATATATATATATATATACATACATGTTTAAAATAATAAATTATATATTATAATGTATTCATATATTGTATTATAACATATTAATAGTATATATATTTACTTAAATATGTAATATTATTATAATATAATTAATATAGTTATATTATATACATTATTAGTTTATGTTATATAATATGGTTATATTTCCTATAATATCATTAATATACCTAATTATAGAAGGAAAAAGGTCATATAACAACCCTGAAACAATTCCCACACTCACATTTGTCTTTAGAGATAAATATGGTGTCCAATTGTTATTAATTATATCTAAAGTATTTTTTTATGATCTCAGAGTATCTACTAAAGTTGTATGATGCCCCTTCACAACATTCTATCCAAATGGAAGCCACAAATGTTGCAGAAAATAGAATACAATATGTAGCATGGATAAATGGAAGATACAAGATAGGCTATGAGACCTCAATGTATTGTCCCCACATCATTGGCATTGCATCGTTGATTCGAGCCACAGATAAGATGTGGAGCTATGTCTCAATCAAATTAGTTGCACTGAGTCTGGGTTTGGTGTTTGATATGGACCCCTTGGTGTATGATATCATCATAAATACATTCCCCACCACTTTATTATTACTTGAGATCCTCAAGAAATAAAATGTCTCCTCCCCACACAATGCATTGCCTCATCATATGAATTAACACACAATCTCATTATGTACAATCTCATTATGCAGACATGTAAATACAAAATTTGCATTGAATTTAGGTTTGGTGATTGATATGGACCCCTTGGTGTATGATATCATCATAAATACCTTCCCCACCACTTTTTCATTGCTTGATCTCTTTGGGAAACAAAATGTCTCCTCTTCACATAATTTATTGCCATGTTATATGAAGGAACACACAATCTCATTTTGTACCATCACCTATACTAGGAATATATGATTATTATTACTAATCATTATGTGCCCAAAAAGTGAGGTGGGACCAGTGGCCATGTGTTTCAAGAGAGGTATGACTATGATCCCTTTGGGGTATAATACCATCTCTAATATATTGGCATTTCCCCTCACCATCACCATTCAACACTTATTAAAATATTTCACCACTTGCATGTTTTATATGGCCTTGCCCTTTATTCTAAGGGTCCAAGTTAGGCTATAAGATAGACTCTGGTACCTCAATGTCTTGTCTACACATAAACAACATCATAATGTGGACTCAAGCCACTCATCAAAATTAGTGTTCATGATGTCCTCATCCACCTTGAACAATAAAAAATGGCCAATAAAAAAAAATCCAAAGAAAATAGTATAACTTTTATTCATTGGAAAAAAATTACATTATGTATATGCATATAGCATTAAGACTAAATATCCTATAAACAACCCCCAAGGGCCAAATAAACCAATACAACCAACTATATTTGCACTCCATTACCAACATACATGTTCTTCTACCAATCTCATATGGATCAGTCCATCATTTTTCCCCTTCTACTTTTTCACCTCAATCCATCCCCCTTGTGGAGTCCTCGCCACCACCATTTGTTAGTCAGGATGATTTATTTATGAATATCCAGCCACAAATAATTTCTTATCAAATTCTGAGTTATTGGACTCATGTAATCTCTTGATTCCTCTTATGGAAGTTTCATAATTAACTGTTCCTCTTGTGATTGGTTCCCCAAACTGCATTCCTAGATCATAATTCTCCATTGGATGTTTTATATCATCATTTTTATCTTCCTTTCCTTCATTGTTGTCTTCCTCTTCCTCTGTAGTGAGTGAATCTGATTTGCTCTTATTTTCTTCCTGCTTCAAAGCTTTAGGATCATATGGTTGCTAGCTTTTTGGTTTGATAGCATACCCATTCTTCCCCTTTGATTGTCCTCATGCTTATGAACAATATTCCTAAAGATGCCATGTTTGATGACAAAAATGGCACCAAAATGTTGTATTCTCATAGTTCAGACTTTGTGTTACATCTCGATTTCACCTTAATTATTATAACATTTGAATCTGTGGATTATTGGGGTAATCATTTGATTATTATTGCTTTAATTTGAGATTTATAAGATATACTGATTATGGGATAGTGATATGTTAATTTATTTGCATAATAGATTAATTATGCGATAGTTATACTTTATTATTTTTATACAATATGAAAGTATATTTATTAGTTATGCATCATAGTTATATATATATATATATATATATATATATATATATATATATATATATATATGATGCAAACTAACTACCTATTTGTATCGAGAAGGATGTAGGATTGATTCTTCCCTTAGAGCATGACGAAGGGAGAGCATCATTAGTGAGGATGGTGTAGATGGGATGATTGGTGGATGACAAAGGATCTAATAGTTACCCAACACTCACACCATAGTAGAATAACTTGTTAACTCTTTGTTTGATTTAGATAGTTAGTTGTTTTTTAATGCTAATATTTTTCTGCTATGATCATGTTTTGGTTTATACTTATCGTGATTTGATTATGTGATCTCAAGTATATTAGTAGTGCATAGATTTATTCATATAATGTTGTTTTATGTTCATGTTGTCAATTTTTAAACAGGATTGTCTAAACACAGTGACAAGTTTAAAATAATATTCAGCAAATATCATTGTCTTGATTTGAATGTCTTTTCATATAAGAGTTTTTAATAATTACGTTAAATACTTAAGATAATTGAGTTGTTTTGGTTATAACTCAAATGGTAATTAATTAAATAGTTATTTTTTTATAATTGAATTATTATTTGGTTTGATTTATCTTTAAAAAGATAATTACCTTTTACCTTTAAGTTAAGAAAATATAATTATAATATTGATGTTAACTTAAGTGATAAAGGCCAATGCATGGAATACGAACATAAGAATACATACATAATTAAAGGCCTAAAAATATCATTTTTGACTAAAGTAGACTTAAGTTAGAATTTAACTCGGTATTAAACTCAAGTTTTAAACATGCACGAATTATGAATAAAATAAAAAGCTCAAGGTTAAGTTGATGATATGGAATTGGAAACAAATGAGGCTAAAGTTAAGTGGAGAGTAATAAAGCAAAATAGAAAAGCAACAATTTATGCATGATTTTAAGCTTAAATAGATAAAAGGTAATTTTTGCATGAATGAGGAAATTTTAAAAAGATGAGATTTAATAATTATAAAAGGACAGCGAGAGGTTGAGAGGAAAAAAGAAGAAGAATGATCTTAGAGAGAGAAGGGGATATGGGAAATTTATAAAAAAACTAGCTGACAAGAGCCCCAATGGCTTGAAAGTACTAATATTTGAATAACGGCTTTATTTGCAAAAAAAAGGAGTTAAAGAGGAGGTACACTGATGACAGAAAGGAGAACGCAAAAAAGGATAGAAGAAATACAGTGAAGGAGAATAGGAAAAGGACGGCGATGAGTGTTTTACCAAGTATGGTTGCTAAATAAAAATTGTTGAGTCATTATTTGATGATTTTAATTAAATTGTTGAGCTTGTATAAAATCTAAATCATTGAACTTTTAAAAAAATATAAAATCACTGAGTATAATGATTCAAACTAATAGTTATACATGAGATAAATCTTAAGGTATATATCGATTGGTTGGTTGTGCATGCAATTTTTTGTTAAGACAATCATTGTATAGATTGTGCATAGACTTTTGAAGGTAAACATTATGTTGGTTGTGCATTGGTTTTATTGATTGTATGGTTATATTAAGTCTGAGTTGAATGTTTGGCTTGGCTTACATTGATGCTTGTGAGACAAGGGATAAATAGTAAATGTATGAAAGAAACTATGTTTCTTCTTTAATGCAAGATCGAATATTAGGCAGAACTTTATTTTTTATGCCTATGCTTTTCCTCAACCCTTTTCCTATGTATGCCTACACCTCCTACATTTCACCACCTCACAGAAATGTCAGACCATTGTTTCAACATTATATCTCACACTATGTCAGAGCCTAGAGTGGTTTGCCTTATCCAATCAATATCTACCAACATGTAATCTATGAGTCCACATGTCCAACAAAGTTGATTACTATGTGGCACACCTGCAGAAAGAGGAAGAGCATTCACAGGGTTCAAATGAGCATCATCCCAATGGATTCAGGGAAAGCGTTACTTTGCATGCTTACAGTCTGTACCACATTTGCTCAGGTTATGGAAAATAATACAAAGTGGGGATCTTATATTTCAGCTCCCTTGATTTTAATGGGCATAACTAAGTTTTTTTGTCTAGCTTCTAGTTTATCCCAGTTGCCTCTCAAACATATAATTCTATAGGTGATTTATGCTTCTAGTTTATTTTGTACATTTATTCTTATACATGAGCATGATTATCATGGGATTCTTATGAGAATCATGATACTTTTGATTCTTAAATTGACTCAGGAGAATGGACTCACTAACTATAACATTAAGCTCAATAATATTATCAAAATTGTGATCTTTGTGTCAGATCAAAATTTTCATCTTCGTGTTAGTCTTCCTTGGGACACAATTATACTTATTAAGGATTATTGCTTTTTAACATTCATTACTTTCAATTCTTTAATGTTTCTGGTGGATCCATTTTTTTAGTTTGTTTACATATTTTCATCCAATATTCTAACCATATATCTATAAATGTCAAACTATAGAATTTAACATCACACACAGTTTTGTGTTTGGCTAAAACTTTATTACCCCCCCCCCACCCCAATCCGAAATCAATGTTAGAATGTTCTATATACTCTGTTCGGAAAGATATTTGTTAAAATCATACAACTTATATATTCCACTGTAGCAACTTGTGTTTAAATAAAGGTTGTGAATTAAGTATTAAATCGTTGAGCATAGGTAATTAAATGATGAGTTAATAGCATTAGAGAGTGGAGTGCATGTGATTAGCGCTGAGCTTGAAGAGATATGCATGGTAGAAGGTGTGAAATTCAATACATATATAATATATATATATAGGAGATAAATATATATATAATTATATATCTATTTAATTTGAGAAAAATAAATTATTAAATATATATATTATTGAGGTATGCAAATAATTATGCCTCAATCAAATCATTATTAATATCTTCTTGGATAAATAATGGGTCTATAGTAGGTTTTATCTATATTTGTATGTAGCTAAGACGTGAAGCTAAAACTAGGTTCATATAGATAAGTATACATACTTTAGCCTTATAATAGTAGTGGGGCAAAGGTGAATACTTCACTAGTTGGGACTCCCATCAATGAAAATAAATTGTAGTAAGGGGGTTAGGTATGTATTTTAGTAATATATGTTATGTGAGTGTGTAAATATATAGAGTATGCCTACACTTCTTGTGTTATTGACAGTGCAATCTATTTTATAGATTTATGTATATTAGATTCTTACTTATGCACGCCTATTGCATAGTTTTGTCTAGTATGTTATCATGGCTTGAGAGGGATTTATATATCTGTGTTCTTGATGAACTATCATGTAGCATATACAATAGTTAGTATAATTTTGTCTACTCATACGCAAAACATATACAAAAGACTATGTTGACTTGAAAACTTGTGAAAAAGTTATGTACATTTTGATTGTGGGAATCTGTCTAGTTAGGGATAAGAGCTATAAAGTAGTATTACATTGAAAAATCCCTTAAATAAATGTCATCAATATATTTTGTGAACAGGAAAGTGTAACGATTGAGTTCTTGATTTATGGGTTATCTGACTCTTTAAGAATAGCATGATTGAATTGTTGAATTATATCTTTACATACTGTAATGAAAACTTGTGTGCATTACTTATTGTGAGTATATTATGTGCAAGTATATTGACTTTTATAGTATAAAATAGTCTACCGTGATGTGTGCCTAAATATTATGTTTCTTCTAATTGTTAATTTGCAGTATCAGCCTGTATTTTATTATTACTTATAAATGTAAGATTGTTTATTCGTGATTGAGTAGGGTACTCATGCATAATGACCTATGATATTATCGGATGTCATAGAGTCCTACTATATTAAAATATGTTTATCCGGATGGTACATACTGTAAATGTTATGTTTAGACCCATACCTACATAAATGTATGCATGTTGGTTATTACTTGAATAATATGTTTTTTGATAGTTAGTAGGACATGTATGTGTGCATACGACCTTAAGAGTGTAATGAATGTTAGGTTAGACTTTTATGTGTTTGTGGAAACTATGACTTAGTTATATCTAGTTGCTTCAATAGAAGCTAATGATTCTATGTATTTAAGACTTCTTTATATGACTAATTGATAAAAACTAGTAGTTATTCCTTAGAATACTAGACTATGACAATATGAGTTATCTTTGGGTGTAGTTTGTATGAAACTTATTGTGGTAGGTGAAATCTGTAGTTAAATCTGTATTTTACCTAGGTGGTATAAACTGTAGTCATTATTTTTAGTATGAGTTAGAGAATAATGTAAGATTCATTCATACGTTGATGGAATAAATGTATAATTTGTTTTATTCTTATGTTTATCATGTGATGTGATAGGATTGCTAGTAGGATGTAAATTGTACGAATCTTGGGGTTAAATAATATATAGTGAGACATTATCTTTTAGTGTGTATGATTTACATGTTAGTGCGATATCTTGCAATAAAATGAGTTTTCTATGATACATTGCATGTTTAGTTTTAAAAATCATATAGCACTTGGGTACTTGCTTATTACTCTGGATTTTCGCACTGTCACTATCTACTCATCCATGAAGGGAGGGTAATTCCTTGATAGGATTAGTGTGGGGTATCATTGGTCTGTGGTTGGTGTGGAAAAGTGCTTGAATGATGCTCTCTCTCCCCACAACAATACTAAATTTGAGATGACTCTTGAGATTGCCACATACTGAAGAGGTCGAAGAACTCATGCTCCAAGGAGCCTTGTATCTTATTTTTTGTACTTGGTATAATATTGTATTGTTTATTATAAATATTATCATGTAGAATTGTAATTGCCTATCTACTATAGATTGATAGTAGTCGCTAAGTATTGTACCAATAGTGGTTGAATATTTGTATTTACTTCGAAGAATGTATTATGATGTGTTTCATATATTGATAGTGATTAATGACTATTGATGTCACGTCATTAATTACATTTATCACTCTTGTAGTAATTTTGTATGATATGCTTCGATTCTCATGGTGTAATCTATTTATAGTTTATGTATTTTTTTAAAAAAAACTTTCACGTATTTTCTAGTTAGAACCCGGTGGGGTTATTACACTATGACTCCATGTCATACCTTCATATTTTAGTATTATTCTCTATCGTAATATTTTAATTAGATCAATCTCCACACAGACGTGTGCATAAGTAAAAAGACCTAGATGTGTTTGATCAATATCATCTTTTAAATATATGCCCAAAACATTCCCAATATTAGTGGTTATTATCATGTGCCAAAAAGGAAGAGGCAAATTTGGGTGCCGAACCCACTTTGGCATTTTGGATACAACCATAGCATTAGGATAAAATTCTAAAAACCAAGGGGTGATAAAGAGTCCTGCTCTTCCCCAAAACCATGGTCCCTATTCGAATATTTTCTGGGAATCTTCAGGTTTATAAAACTATACTACAAAGAAACCTTTGGAACACAAAATAATCTCGCATTGTTTGCACCAGTGCATATAAATCTACTGATACAACTCTTCAAAGTGAGGCAAAAAACCAATAAAACAACAATTTTTTGCACCTAATTTAAGAGAAGTAAATAACTATTTCACCTCGGGATGTTTTACCTCCATTGTTGGTACAACATCCAATTTATCAACAATGTAGGGGCTTGGTTTGTCAATAAAGAGTGTTTAATGGGTAGGTGCCTTGGAATGAGCTACATCCTTGTATGAAACTGACTTTAAGGTTGAACGTCTATCAAATCCCACTGCTCCTCCATGCATATGCATCACTAAAAAAGAGGGAATCCTTATTGATGTAATAAGCCTTCAACTGCACAAAGTTGTCCAGTTGTTTTCCCTCATAAAGAAGATTGCAGCTCCACAGGAATTCCTTATATCTGCTCAAGTTGTTGTTTTAGATCCAACACATGATCTGATTGTTTAACCCAAAGGCACAATGTTTTCCCTTGAAGAGATCGAATCAATACCTGATATCCTAACTGCTTGTCACATAATTTATTACCTACTATCATTTTGTTAGCCATTTTGAAAGCCATCATTTTGTCAAACATATGACCACCTACCTCAATCCCTTGGCACTGATACTATAACAAACAATCCACTTTCTCAAACAAATAGCTAGGCAAAGGGGTATGTGGCTTGTAAGGTGGCAGCGTCTTTGATTGACCATTTTCTATTGTCAAAGGTGGATGAGGTTGTCATGAGAGATTATTTAATTGTGGCAGGGATCCACATCTCATGTGTAACATGAATCAATGATGCAATGTTGTTGATCCTGAGACAAGATATTGAGGTCTCAGAGTCTATCTTGTAGCTTCCATTCATCGATGATGCTAATATATTGACGTCTAGAGAAATTAGATCAGGGTTAAGAACATACAAAAATGTCATATTGAGACCCCTAGAATAAATGTTAATGTCATATAGAACTTGAAAATAGTGAAATATTTCAAGGTGAGATGGGCAACGATGGTGAAGGGCGATGACAGGGTATTTCATACTAGATTCAAGGCAGCGATTGGATTTACATGACTTGCACACATTGCAAAGGGGCATGTAGCTTGCAAGGTGGAAACGTCTTTGATTGGCCTTTTTCTATTGTTAAGGGTCAACAAGGACATCATGAGCACTGATTAGATTGCAATAGGGCTCCACGATCGATGAGTGGCTTGAATCCATATTACAATGTTATTTATATGTGGACAAGATTTCAACGTGCAATAATCGTTGACGGTGAGTAGCTATGACAAGGTATTTCAGGGGATACCATATGTTGGAGGGGGGGCATTTTGTACACCAAACCCGGATTCAAGGTAGTGGTTGGAATTAGATGGCCTACATCACCTATTGTAAAGAGGTTTGTAGCTTGCGGGGTGACAACATCTTTGATTTGTCGTTTTCTATTGTTGAGGGTGGGCAAAGATGCCATGAGAGTTGATTTGGTTGAAACATGATGCCACATTTGATTGTGGCTCGAATCAGTGATACAATATCGTTAATTTAGGAACAAGACATCGAGGTCCCAGAGTCTATCTTGTGGCTTCCATTTGTCTATGTCACCAATATATTGACACCTAAAACCAAAAAAAAACCTCCTTCTAGCATTCCTTACACCATAAAAACAACTGCTAATTATTTCCAATATCCAAAATGAAGTGCATACTCACATAATTTTTTTTAATAAATAATAATTAAGTGTCCCATATTTAATGAGTAGGAATGTACACATACAAATTTTTTTTAAATGACTTTATTAATAATTTAATTTATTCGTACCATATATTTTTTTAAATAATAAATTCTATTTTTTCATAATATTAAATTGATCTTCTTGGATTTAACGAGTCTAACAACACTTGGACCCAAATTTAGCCTTCAAGAACCTCAACTCCCTTCTGCTAAGCTTAAAAGCCTTGAGCAAAACCTCGTCTCTGATACCCGACCCGAACAGCGTGAACGGCAGCTTTTCCAGGCCGGGATTCTGGCTATTAAACATGCCCACCACCACAGCCGGCGTGGGACCCACATTCATCTGAAAATGCACCAAACCCCTCGGGAAAACCACCACGTCGCCCTTCCTCACAACCTTGGCGAAAACCTTGTTTTCCGAATCAACAAAACCAGAATACAGTGTCCCCTCCACCACGTAAGCCAGCTCCGTGCCACGTGGATGCAAGTGTGGCGGATTTACTCCCCCGGCTTCAAAATCCGCCCGGACGGCGGACATTCCGAGCATGTTGAGACCCCCCAGCTGGGGTACGTTGACGTACGTGGCAACGAATCCCGTGGCGGTATTGTTGCCAGGGTGGCGGATTCCGCTGTAGACGAAGTCTGCTGCTCTGACGTGGCGCGGGTCTTTGCAGGGTGCCGTGCCAGATGGATGGGTGTGTTTGGGGTCCGCCACGCAGAAGTCGTACAGAGGATCTGCGTCCCCTGCTACATATACTGCAATGGAAATGACCATACACAAAACTGCCCTTGTTTTGCACAGAGCTTCCATTATTCACGATAAAGAAAAAAAGAAAAAGGCCTTTCTGACGCTTACAATGTCCGGCACCTCTTTTGCTCACTACGTAGCATTTATAAGATCTTAAAGAAAATTTATGGTTTTGTTAATGAAAATGTGAGGAGCAAATGGAGGAGTTATTATATAAAACCAGGCGGTAATACGGGAGGCCAGAATACCCACATAATGAATTTAGTATTATTGCAATGTACATTGAACCCATCTTTAAGCAAGCGGGATTTTCTTTATTAATATGAACTGGTGTTCAAAGGACGAAAAAAATCATGCCTTACTGATAGCCTTTGTGTGAAGTTTTCTTCACACTCTTGCATGATGGGTCTTGTGTGGACTGTTTTTCTTTCTCGACATGATTTGTGTGGATATATATGATTTAGCATTTACTTTCATTCGAAGGAATAGTTTGATTGAGAATATGATGGATGTAGTTCCAATCATGGACATTTTACTATCATAATGGTTATTCATTTGCAAGCAAGGAGGAGGTGGTAAGGTGCCAGACCAATAGACTTTATGGTCAAGCCATTTTTTCAAAGTTTGCTTTGGCTAAGAGTTACTCTATGCTGCACACATTTTCCACATTCGTTAGGAGTGGCCCCCATTCATCCTTTATGGAATGATATTTTCATGAAATTCTCTCTTAGATATATTGGTTTTTCACTTTAATAATATAAAAATTGTTGTTTATCTTTAAAAGTTCTCACATAAAACCCCTTTTCAAAATCTTTATATAGGTGAAATGAATGTTTTTTTTTTTTTTTTTTTTTTTTTAATATTTTATGGTGAATTATATATATATATATATTTATTTGTATTATTTATAATATATATTATAATCATATAAATTAATATTTAATGTATATTATAGGCATATAAATTAATATTTAATGTTGAAGTAATGTATTTGTGACCATCTTTTCAAATATATTCCTTCACTTTTATAGAAATGATTCTTATTTCATAAGTAAATTCTAATATTTCTATTTCATATTCCAGACAACCTAAGCCCCATCTGTAACTTAATTTGCACTTCTAGCTTAGTTGCCTCTGTTCTTCAGACAAGACCTCTCCTTTATGACTATCCCGACCATCAGTTGAGTCTGAATCTGTTGATCGCATGCTCCCACTTAACAACAACTCTTTGCTCGAATTCAAATTTACCCAATGGGTTATCCCACACATTCATCAAAAAGAATTCTAAAATGATCACTATAAAAACACATTTTCCATTCATTTACCCACTAGTGGTGAGAGCTTAAAACTCCATTACAAAGCACCCAAATACTTATTGCAAGAGGGTGCAAAGATATCTCAAGTGCAAGAGGTTTATGTAACACATATTGCAAATCAATAGCATGAGAATACTTTAAAGTGTTTTGTTCAATGTTTGTGACCTTGTACTCCAAAGTCTTTATAACTTGAAGGAGTGTTTGAATTGTGGACCCATTGAGATTTAGATTCCCAAACTCAATAGTCACCAAAGGGGATGCAATCATGGTTTGAATAGGCATAGAAATCGATATTTGAGTTGAAATATTTGTTAGCCCCATGGTAGATGTAGAAGTAGTAGTTTCAGGAAATATATGTTGAAAAACATATCTCGTGCCTCCACTAGATGTAGGTAGATTGTTTGGTATGGAATCAGTTGTAGTACCTTGTAAGGACTCACCATCACTAGGTGAAGAAGTCTTAGTTTTATCATGTTTACTAATTTCATCTCTTGTAATATACAAAAATGCAGCCAATAATCTCTTATTATTATTGAGATAAGTAATCAGCTTCTTTATCTTTCATTTAGAATTGGGTTTTTGCATTAACATTTTTCATTGCTTTTAAAAATAAAAAATTTAATATTTACAACAAAGTACAGTAATCAAAAAAAATTAGAAAACCCTAATTTTCCTAGGGTTTGATGTTCAAAGATCGAGTTCACCAAATGTTTAACCCTAAAAATAATCTAGATTTGATTTATCAAGGTTTAAATGGGATATAGATAGCCTAAGGCACAATGGTGGTAAATTATATCTATAGCAGGCCAATTAGATGCTAAACTCAGATATAACATATGTTAAATTTATTAAACTGAGATAGGCTCAAAATAGTAAGTACAACTATTCTAGATATGGAAATGATAAAGAAGTAATATACTTAGTTGGTTCTAATACTGACACAATTCTAGATCTAAAATAAGAAGGAAGCAAACTGAAAGATGACTTTAGAATAGTCATCAAATTTTGGATTAAGTACCTCTAAAACTATAGACACTAGCATTAGCCTTGGATAGTTATGTTGACGCTCTTATTTAAACCTGACAGAGGTGTCCTATTCAGAATACCTACTAAAAAAAGATGTGACCACTTAGATGATTTTGTGTTTTTCTTTGTCTTTGCTTTAGTGCATTTAGATCTTGGTCATGGACTATCGCTCCTTATGAATTTGTAAAACCCTAGTTCTTCATCTTCATATGACCTTGGGAAAAAATGAGTTAGTAAGCACATGGTGTCAAACTAACCTTAAAGACCCCTCTATTAATCAATGTTGCCTACATAGCCAATACTCTGAAGAGGGCCTTAGACTAATGTAGTTATCCCCTACACATTGGCTCGTGGTGAAAAATGTAATATGTGGAAAGTAAGTACAAAAGTGGCCTAGTATGTAACTTAGTAAATCAAACTCTTAGGTTGTTCCTTTAGTACTTCATACATGTGTATGTGTTGTCCCTATGATTGATATGAAAATAGGAGAAAATAGAAAGTTTTGTTTTGTTGAGTGCTTGCTTGAATGTTTTTGTTAGGTTGACTTAGTTTGTGTTAGGTGTGGAATGAATGAGGATTGATCTTGTATTTATAACAATCAATTTAGAGAAATAAATTGCATTAAAACACTTACGTTGACCATTAAAATACATTTCATTTGTAAATTGGATGACTTTAGGGCACTAGATACTAGTATCTGAGTAGGACACCTACATCGATGTAGGTGTCTATTTGAGACACCAGTGTCCAAGGATCAAGAAAGTAGGTACAAACTCTAATCTTGTAGAGATGGAAGATAAGCAGGTTTTAAGCATTTTGGACAAGATAGAAGGTTTGGATCATCAACATAAGACTGGTCAGACCAAGAGATATTCTAAGAGGCATAAGATAGAGTAGATGCAAGATTTTCAAAAGTAAAAAATGTCCAAAATTGAGAAGAAAAAGTAAGGTCTGAGTTTGCCAACTGTACAATACTGAGGTGCTATATAATCCATAAATACCATCTACACCTACACAAATTCAATGTCCTCTTTAATTTGGGAATTTCTCCCTGAGTCTTATGTTTCATATCAACAAGGAGAAAGAGGATTTAACCTAAGATATGGTGCTAATGAGGAGGAATACTCTCCATAGCAGATAATGTTGGAGTCAAAGACTTTTATGACTTAAAAAATCTTAGGGTTAGAGACTCTTGAGACTTGAACACTACATTAGATACTTATGGATTATTTTACACTATTGGATAATGGTAAACCTAGGTTTCTCGAGTAACCAACACTTGAGCCACTAATGGTAGGTTTTGACTAGTGGTGGCCATGGTTAACTTAGGGTTTGTAGAGGGAACTTTATTTTTTATTTACTTTGATTATTTCATGGGTCCATGGATTTCCAACCATCCTTGGATCCTTCCAAGGTTTTTCCTTACTCAATCATGGTTTTGGATGGAGGATAGGTGGTGGCCATGCAAGGATGATATTTTATATTTTTCTTAGCCTAAATGTATGAAGCACCACATTGTTATGTCGGCACCACAATTGGAAAGTTTCACTAGATGGGAATGGAAGTGAATAACCTCTAATTTTGAGACATTAAATCCTCCTAATCTAGATAATATAATGTTGATTGGGGGTGAAAAGGGATACTAAAGCTAAAAATAATAAATAAAAAGGAGGGTGATGTGTGTCATGCCCCTTTTATGCATCCTCTTATGTATTTTAGTGTTTTTGGATACCATTAGGTTGTTCACATAGTGTTTCTATTTGGGTGTGATCAGTAGTGATATTTTCCATGTCATTGAGGGTTTCAGACATAATTTTAATTATTGGCATTCATTCTAGTCCTATAAATTATGTTGATCTACTTAATTTTTGCGGACCTTCTTTAGGTACGTATTGAGATGATTCTCTGACTACATTATTAAGTGACTCAATACATCTAAGGAAATAGCTATTATTATCTTCAATGCATACATAAATTGAATAAATCCATTTTGATTAGCTATGATATTAGTATCTTGTCAACAATAATGTATGTTACTAGATTATGGTGATGTCAATTTCCTTGATGTATTGCTCTTGGAATTATTTCAACTACATTATAGATTGTACTCATTCTCTCTTTGATATCATATGACTTGACATGTAGTTCATAGATTTTGAATATTGAGACATACCTATGTATGGACATGATATTATTGGATGTGTTATGGTTAGTTTACATGGTTATAGCATTCATGTTTTCTACAGATTTTATACATGATTATTGATGAACATGGGTTATCTTGATGTGATATCTAACTCTATATGGAATATTTATACGATTCATTTTGAGTTGGATTTGATGTATTCATGTAATATTCCATGGTTGTTAACACTATATGATTCACATATGTTATTTGGTCATTATACTACGACATGTATAGATGATCATGACATGTGCTATATTTTGCTAGCTTTCATTACTAATTATTTATGTGACATGTGATTTTAATGTATTACCCATGGTACTTAGGTGGGGATTGGGGCCTGAGTAGGCTACTTTATGGCTTCCTTAAGGTCTTAAGTGTGGGATTGGGGATAGAAGGTTGCATGTGTGTTCCTCTTCATGTGATTTAATTGGGATAAATATATCTTGGATTATGTAATCCTAATTTAATTCATTGATTTATGATTGGATATTTTGTTTATGGACACAAAATGTGATGTATATATCTTAAAGCATGTGATCGTGCTAAGACTTATAGATTGGTATGACTATGTTGTGGATGCATTAACTTTCATGATTACTATATTTTATTTTATCATTGTACAAATGTTCTAATAGGTGTAATTAGTTAATAAGTGACATATTTAATATGGAAAAAAAGGGACAAGGAGGATTGACCATGACCAAATGAACCACTCCTAATCCTAGGTGTGTGTTTAACCCTTTTAAATTTAAGACAACTTAAACTAATTGAATTAAACTATTGAAATGGAAATGTTGATATCTACTAATATGATAATGAAATATAGTCAATATATAATATAATATGGAATTTATAGAAAAATAAAACTTGATAAAAATATTAAAATGCCAAGGATGTGAAAACCTTCATAAAACAGAAATAGATCTGACTATGTAAGCTCATTATAATAGGAAACTATGTGAAATTGACCTGCAAATAAAGTTATGATAAAAATGGTAATCCATAATTTATGGGAAATTTTTAGGGGTGGATAAGGGTGCACTGCGACTACATCTTGGTTGACTATATTCTTGATTTTCAAATCTGAGTCTATGCAATCACCTGTAAGGGTTTACTATTGAAAATGGTGTTCCCTGTTATCACATGAAAGCCCTAAAAAATATAAAACCCTAGATCATGTATATGCACTAGATGATAATTAGATAAAAAAGGGGGAATAAAAATGGGTTAGTAAGGATGGTCGAGGTGACCTAAAAAATCCCTTCTAATTGAGCATTGCCCACATAGCCAAAATGGGCCTCAAGCTGATGTATTTCTCCCTCCTAGAGTGATTATGTGATCTGTGATGATGCAACTATAATGACTATAGCTAGAATATCAATTGAAGAGATTGAATATGGAAGTCCTTTATGTTTAATAAACAATATTAATAAGTAGTGCTCTTTTGCTCAATGTGCAGTGTAATTGCTAGAGAGATCTTGTGGGGTTACAATGAATGGCTTTGATGTCCCTTTATATGATAATATTTATAATAATTTTGATAAGTGACTTTTCTAAATGTGTGAGAGATCTATTTTCAAACATCTTAATCTGAAAAGTGATCATTGGAGTGCAAGATCCAAAGTCATAGTACAACCATGTCCATATGGTACAAACTTGTCATAGAACACCAGAGATAGGCGGCAGGTCTGATAAGAGCCTATGGGCTAAATAGAGATGAATACAATTGAAATACGGATGTTTGTATAATATTTTCAATGCTTAAAATATCATGAAGTCTCTCTCATAGATTGTGAGTTAGTGAAATGGTGAATAGACCAAGTAATGGTAAGGATGTCAAGAATAGACATTGTCAAATACTTAATGATTAATTTATGTGTTTATAGTGTGGCATAGGGATCACATGCCTAGAATAGATGTTACCTTACCTAAGTCATACATTTTCAAACCATTTAGTGTCTTTTGAAACATCACCATGTGATTTATGAAACCACAGGTTAGTGGGCCACATAATGCCTTAATAGAAATTTTATAATAACCATTAACCAATGTGTGAATTGGACCCATTCCAAAAATATTGTAAATTGAATGGAATTAATAATAAAATATTAGAAAAGTGTAAAATCTCCAAAAATTGTTTTCATTATTATCTAAGGGACCAATTGTAACATGTGCACCATTGGGACTTTCTAGGAATCCCTTTACCTAAAAATGGGGTCCTTATAAGCTACTTGGAAAGGGGTGGAACTACATATATTTCAAATGACACATGTCCCTTTTAATTTGGTTGCAAGATATGTAACCCATTAATAATTTTGGATTGTAATCCTTCTGTAGGATCTCTCTCTCTCTCTCTCACCCACACACACACATTCATTCATTTTAGCCACAGTAGAAGGTGTAGGTAGATGAAGAGAGTAGAAATTTATAGGAGTAAAGGACAAATAATGAAAAAGATTCTTGCCAAAAAATTAGGCAGGATCTGTACCATGATATTTATTTAAAATGTGCAAAATTAGTATTATTGTGTGAAGTGTCATAGGGTAAGTATATATTTGGGTAAAATTCAAAGAGGCTCACGAGGAGTTTGGGGCCATGGGGGTTTCATGCTATCTCTCCTTCATATATTTTTGTTGTGATTTTGTGTATGTAGAAGTTAAATCATGCAACTTATTTTATTATAGTTTATGCAAAATTGAATCCCTACGCTCATATCCTTCCCTCTATTTACTTTCCTTCTCAAGTACTTCAACTACCCATTAGACATGTGTTTAATACATATTGTGTGATTTTACCACCTAAACCTAAGCTAATATGCATGCAACCTTTTTATGGGATTTAGGTTACTAGGAAACCCCTTATATTTGGGGGTTGATGAGGGCGATGGATACCTAATGATATCACGTGGTTGGGAGGAGAACACTCCATTTTTATTCCAACAGAGTTGTAGATCTCTAAAAAAATTGTAAAAAATATGACTAAAATTTAAATATTGTTGAGTTTAAGTATTGAATAAATATATTTATTTACTTGTTACAAAAAGTTGGAAAGAAGTATCAAGTTATCCTTGGAAATTATAAAAAAAAATTGGTGTTAGAGTTTCATAATTTAGACTTTTTATAAATAGAGATTAGGTATGTGTTTTACTCAGTTTGTATTTATATTATTATTTAAGTTTGTTGAAGTTGAAAAAGAAATGAAATTGATTTGGCTATATTCAAAAATGTTGTAAAAAAATTATAAATTACTTATCTTTAGTGCCTTCCCGATTGTGGAAAGAACTAAAAATGTTGTGAATTAATTACTCTTAAAATGTAAAAAAATATGTTATTAATTTATCAAAAGTATTTATATTATAAGTTGTTTGAGAAGAAACTAATATTCTTATTATTATAATTAAATTGTAAAACCTTACCATGTAAGGTTATGTAAGAACAAAAGTAAGAATAATAAATTTCAGCCTCTATCTTTTCTTGATTTGAATACTTTAAGTGATCAATTGTGCATTGTCTTCTCTTCTTTTTCCTTGAATATTAGGAAAATCATATTATATTAAATGAATAAATTAATATGGGACCGGGTCCCTCTAACTTAAGCATTAGAAGGTTTTAAATATATTAAATATATAAAATATGGTGTCCTCTTATTTTATTTTATGTTTTTTCTTAAATTATTATATTTTTATGAAATTTATTAAATATAAAGTAAAATTATCTATTTTATTTCATTGAGGTAGGGTGTTAATGAGTGTATTACACTTTGGTATCAAATTCTAAGTTATAATATTGGAAGTTATGGGTGATGTTTCGGGGATTGAGTTTTTATAGGTAAAATTTTAAAATGTTAGTTTAATTTATTAGTATATTTATAGGTTGTGTAAATGGGAAGTTATATTTCAATAATATGAAATAATTATATTTAAAAAATATGTTTAAATATCAAATCTATTAATGCCTAGTTATTTAAGTTACATATGTTACTTTAACGCATGAATGAATGAAAATAATAAGAAATCTTTATTGAAAAAAAGTTACATAAATTTTGATAATACAATGTGTTCATTATGAAATAAGCCATTTAGAGTTGGGCTATATAAATATTAAACTATTAAGGTACAAACTTAGATAAATAAAATAAGGATAGTGTATTGCAGATAATTTACTTGTTTTCAGTTACGCAAGTCTTCCCACCTACACATTGACCAAAAATATATACTGCATTTGTAGGAATGTAATTTTTCTTACTCTAGAACCCACCTAAAAATTGAAAGAGAGCTTGTTAGATTGAATATTGATATAAATTATGAATCTACAAAAAAAGTGATAAAATTTTTATAAGAAATTAAAAAATATATGTACTTTAAAGTAAAAAAAAGTATATGTGTGTGTGTGTGTGTGTGTGTGTGTGTGTGTGTGTGTGTGTGTGTGTGTGTATGTGTGCGCGCGCGCGCGCGCGCGTGCGTGCGTGCGTGCGTGCGTGCGTGTGTGTGTGTGAAGATACTCCCCTCCAACATATGATTATGAAATTATAGAGTTAAATTAATAAAAATCAAAGTGGTAGGAGGCAGTTTCACCACCCCCACTCCCTTAAAATTATATGAATGGTTGGGAGAAGCTTCTCCATTCCCAAACCATTGGGTTTGGGATGGATTTTCCATTCCCTAACCATTGGGTTGGGTAGTGGCAATGTCAAACAACACCCCTCTCCCACCTCCTCTCACTCTCCCTCATATCTCTTGAATGTTACGATTGGGGTGTGACATCCCAGTTGGCCTCATTAAAACACAATTATGACTTGGACATCATTCCCTTGCCTCCTAAAAACTACTATAGTCCATCTACAACCAATATGTCACTCACTGACTACCAATAATAAATATAAGGGGATTGATCCCTTCACCTTGGTATAAGTCATGTAGGCCAGGTCACCACCCTAATCAAACACTATAAAAAATAAAAACACAAAGAAGAGGAGGTGGGAAGAATAGACCAATTGGAATAAATAAACTAATCTATGCCATTTTTTTGAAAGCTAAGGCCTTTTCACCAAAATGTAGGCATGTAATCCAAGGCATTCCCAAATAAATGAAACAAAATAAGGGTTTGGCCAATGAGGAAAAGAGCACACCCAACAAGCCAATGTAACCTATAACAACAGATAATATGTACATAAAAAATATTAAGTAAATAAATTTGAGAAAATGAAATCATCACTGTGCCCAAAGAATAGTATTTTCTTGTGCATAATTAGTAAAGTGTTAGGTTTAGAATGCAATATTAGAAAATATAAAAATGTGGGATCTAATTTATTAATACAAAAATAAAAACTTTATAAATGAAAAAAAAATTAAAATTAAAACCTTAGCATGAAAAATAATGAAAGAAGCCATGAAAGGTATGGTGAATGTAAGAGAGGAAGCAAAGGCATGGGATTTTCCCCCTCTATTCTCTTCCAATGTGTGTGTGTGTGTGTGTGTGTGTGTGTGTGTGTGTGTGTGTGTGTGTGTGTGTGTCTTTAACTTTCAATTCAAAAATGAGAGGATGATACTAGTGAAACTCTTTTATAATTTTTATAAGGAGTTTTGAGGAAAATTTAGAATTACCAAAGATTGGAGGGCCTAGGTTGAATGCATCTAATCACTTTTTTTAATATCTTGTTAAATTGAGTGCTTTTAAATACTTTTTTAAATTATATATATGTTTAATATTTACATTAAATTTATTGTTTAATGAAAAAACTTTTGTTTTCACATGTAAATTAAAGCTCCCATTAATTATGTTTTTTCTAATTTAAATTAGTTAAGTGAACTATAAAATTATAATGTTTTTATTAAAGTGATTTAAATAATAGTTAAGTGTAAGATGAACAGAAATTTAAAATTGTCATACCTTTATTTAATTATGAATATAACCTTTGATTAGGCCTTTTTTTTAATTATCTAAATAATGGGCATTACACTTTGGAATAGTGTTGATCAAGGTCTCCATTAGAGTTTATAACCATTTTGATCAAATTTTAGGAATATTATTTATATTGTGGCCTTCTTATTCTTACTATATTATGATGTTATCTTTCCTAGCATTGATCTAGTGGTTTTGACCTATACATGTTAGTATTAAGAATGTATCTATTTATCTCTTGGAATCTTTGGTTTGGGTCATTTTTGATGATATTTGTTAAATAATGGTATGAATATTTGAAACCTTGAATTGGAAAGGGTACACAATGTTGTTTCATGAGTGTCTATGATGGTATTAGCTCATGTAGCTACTGGAAAAATACTATTCAGAAAGTCAACACTTGATGAAATATTTAATCATAAAATTTGAACACATTATTATTAGTATCTTTTGGCTTAAAATAGTGTGTTGGTTGATAATGAGATGGATTAAAGTTGTTGAACATAACTTCAGTGGTTATTATGATTACTTACTATTCTTGGAGTTCCACTAAATGTGTATTTTCTTGTCCTAGCAATACATTTTAATGAAGATCAAAATTTCTAATGTATAATTTGACTTATATTAAAATTTATGGTTCCAACCTTGGGAAAAAGGCAAAAATTTTCCAATAGAAATATGTTGTGTAATGAAACATTTTAGCTTAATAAAGAATGGAATTGTTGAGTAGGTTATCATGTAGTTAGGTGATCTAGATGGATGGTTGTGTTAGAGATCACAACTATTGATATATTATCATTTTATTATGATTTATTAATCATGGCCTAATATATTTTCAATAATTCTAAACTTCATTTGAGGTTATTCTCATCGAGAGTGAATGATTGAGAAGCTATATTTGTGTAACCTAGTGCAATAGCCTTTTGGTGGGTATAGTGTTGTTGTGTTTTTTGAATCTATTTTAATTGTCCAAACCTTTACCTTGTGAGTAAGGCACTCTTTTATAAGATTAATAAAATTACATGGGAATAATTAAAACATTTTGAAATGTGACTCCATAATTGGGCCTTGTTTTGGTTATCATCTAGGGATGTTATTAGACCATCCTTTTGGGTTTTTAAAAAACTTGGTGTGATATAAAAAAATTCATGAAATGAATGCTAATTTGAATAAAGGGGATATGTCACTATACCTACAATTAGTATTATTCTTAGCTAATCTTAGTTATTAACCTTGTGACAAGACCTTATGTTATTATTTATGGTATTTTTTATATTTTTTTATGATTGAGCTTGAATACCTATTTGATACTCATCTTAGACAATGGTGTCACATTATTTACTTATAGTCATAATGAGAAATCTTGATTGGTTTTAAGTAATTTTAGTTCTTCTTATGAGACTCTTGCTTGAGCCTTCCTTGTTGATAGCATTCCCACTAAATTACATGTTAATATGTGACTTTTTTTCTCTTTGTTGGATTATCGAATCCCTACCAAGTATTGATATATAATCTTGTAGTGCGTATTTGTTTAGATTTTTTGCTACATATAAACCTTAAGTGGTGCACACAAGAGGAAACATGGAATTTTATGATTACAACCTTGTCAAGCACTAACCATTTGGATGATTTATCAACTAATATTTTTATTTTGAGTGACTTTTTATGATTGTAAATATGCTTTGATCAAATTCTCACCCCATCTTATGGAAAGATATGTTCAATTTTATGTTTTAATTTGAAATCGTGTTGAGGGAATTGAGTTTCTTGGTTTTCATTTCAAAACTTTGTATGCAATTTGAACTCAACCTTATAGTTTTCAAAATTATGCATGCTAATTAGGGCATACTATAAGTGATTTTACCTGGTGGACACTCTAAAACAAAGGACCTTATATTTCTAATGGATCATTAGGATGAGAGGCATGTCCTTAAAGTTGGTTTTGATGAGAATTTTTCAAAATAATTATTGAATGTGTTTCCCTTTCCTCATCTTTTAAACCTTATTATTGTTCAAATGTGATCCTTACATGTTTGGTGTCGTCAGGTTTTCTTAGGTAAACTTCTTGGATCACATTGTGGACTAATCATGATGCCTTGGGGAACTGATCATTCCCCATAACATTACAAGTTTTGATCTGAGAATTTTACAGTGCCTAGCTCAATGTTTTGTCTTCTTAAAGAATTTTCACTTTTTCTTTTGTTCAAATGAATAACATAGGTGCAATTTAAGAAGATTATATAGTTCTCATTAGAACTTTAGAAAATTAATATCCTTACCATCATGCCTTCTTGTTAAGCCATGGTGCACTTCATTGGACATAATATTTATGAAAGGATGTCTTGTGAGTTTCCCATATCTTTGAAGTTGGAAAGAAATAAAATTAATTTTTGTAGACGTGTTGGTTATAATCAAAAATATTATAAATTATTTATGCTTGGTGTATTCCTAATTGAAATGGTTGTGGAAAGAACTATAAAAATTATAAATTAATTTCATTTAAATTATAAAATATTATATTATTAGTTATTTTTAGACCATAATGATTTATATTGAAGGTTGTCTAATAGAAAGTTAGTATTCTTTTTATTATATAAATTAAATTGTAAAACCTTAACTCTATATGGTTTTATAAGAATAAAAGTAAGAATAATACATTTAGTCTTTTCTTTTCTTAATTTGAAAACTATAAGTTAATTATTATGCATTTTCTTCTCTTCTTTAATGAAGATAATTAGTGAAATTATATTATATTAAATGAATAGCTTGTTACAAGATTGGATCTTTCTATCCTAAGTATTAGAAGGTTTTAAATATCTTAAATGTATAAAATATGGGATGATTCTATTTTGTTCTATATTTTTCTTAGATTAATAAATTATTGTGAAATTTATTAAATATAAAAAAATTACTTCATTTTAATCCATTTAGAGGAGAGCATTAATGAATGCGTAACACTTTAATATCAAAACATGTGTCATAACATCAAGAATTTCCAATAATATTTTTGGGATTGAGTACCTTTGATAACATTTCAAAATGTTGGTTTTCCTTATCAATACATTGTTAAGTTGTGTGAAAGAGAAATTAAATTCTAATAGGATGAAATAGTTATGTTTAAATATCATCTTCAAATGTTGAAGGCATCAACTTATTTATTACCTTATTCTAAGCTAGTTATTCAAGTTATCTTTGTTACTTTTTTACATTATTGAATGAAAATAATATGATATATTTATTGAAAATAAGCTACATAAAATTGAATAATACAATGTTTCTGTAATTTGGAGAATACAATGTTCATTATGAAATAAGCCATTTTAAGTTGGGATATACAATTATTATACTATTGGCCCACAAATCTAGAATAATAAAATAAAAATAGTGTATTGTAAATAATGTACTTGTTCTCAGTTCTACAAAGCTTCTCTCTACTAAATATCTCAGGTCTACAAAGCTTCTCCCTACTCTATATATGTATATATGTATGTATGTATGTATGTATGTATGTATGTAGGTATGTATGTATGTATGTATGTATGTGCATGTATGTGTGTGTATCTATGTATGTATGTATGTATATGTATGTGTATATGTATGTGTCTATGTATGTGTATATGTATGTGTATATGTATGTGTATATGTATGTGTATATGTATATGTATATGCATATGTATATGCATATGTATATGTATATGTATATGTATATGTATATGTTTATGTATATGTATATGTATATGTATATATATGGTGAATTTATAAGAAGAACATTTTACTTACTTTGGAACCCACCTGTAAATTGACAAAGAGCTTGTTATATTGAATATTGATACAAATTATAGATATGTAAAAAAAATGACATCAATTATATATCAAAATAAAAAAGTGTTTTAAAAAATATAAAAAGGATATATATATATACAAGAAAGAGTGTTCGAACTACCCCATCCCAACCTATGATTAGAAAATCAAATTTTGATTTTTTTTATATGGTGGAAGGTAGTTGCACGGACCCCACTCCCTATATCTATACAATTTTTTTGGGGTTGACTTTGTCATTCCTCAACCATTGGTTAGATAGTGGAAAATTTTAACCCATATCTCTTGACTATTACAGTCATGATGTGACTCCTTGGATGACCTCATTAAACCACTCTTGCATTTTCTTTTTGATAGAAAATGCCATGTATTTTCTATCAAAAAGAAGAAGAAAAATAAGAGGGTGAGAATATAAAATTATAATAAAGAAATTCAACTACACCATTCTTTAAAAGCTAAGGCTCATTTGCTAAAACACAAACATGTGAGCCAATACACCCTCAAATAGATGAAACAAAATAGGGGTTAAACCTATAAAAAAATAAAAGGCACAACAAACTAATGCAACCTCTAAGAATATATAATATGTATATGAAAAAATATTAAATTAATTAATTTAAAAAAAAAATCTTAGAATTATGCTCAGTGAATATTATTCTTCTATACATAATGAACATAGTGTTCAATTTAGAGTAAAATATTATAAAACATGAAAATGTGGGATTTACTCTAAAAATAAAGAAACACAAACCTAACTTGCAAATGGACACAAAAATAAATTATAATAACTAAAACCTTAGTGTGATAAAAAAAATTAAAGAAGCCATGAAAGGTATGGTGAATGTAAGAGAGGAAAGCATGGCATGGGATTTACCCCCTCCATTCTCTTCTACCATTAAAAAAAAATGAAATCCTCAACTTTCAATACATAAATGAGAGGATGATGCTAATGAAACTATTTTATAATTTTCATAAAGAGTTTTAAGGCAAATTTGGGGTTGTAAAGGATAGGAGGGCATAGATTGAATGCATTAAATGTTTGTGTTTTAATATATTATTGGCTTGAATGTTCTTAAATGATATAATGTATATGTATGTATGTGCACTTAATATTTTACATTAAAATTTTATATATTTTAAGAGATTAAAACTTTTATTTTCACATGTGAATTAAAGCCTTCATTAATTATAATTTTTATTTATTTAAATTTTCAAAATGGATTATGACAAATATATTATATTAATTAAGGTGACTTGAGTGATATTTAAGTGTAAGGTGAACATGGAATTAAAGTTTTCATGTCTTTATATAATTAAAAACCATGATATAACCTTTGATTATGCCCATTTTTTTAATTATTTGAATAGTTATCTACTCTTTATAATAGTGTTGATCAAGGACTCCATTAGCGTTTATAAAAAAATGGGTAAGACCTTTAAAATATTGTGTTTTATTTTGTCCTTCTTATTCCCTACTATCTTGTGACTTCATCTTGCCTAACTTTGACCTAGCAATTTTAACCTAACCATGTTAATATTAAGGTTGCACCTTTTTCCTCTTATGATCCTTAGCTTCAGCCAATTTTTGATGATATTTTTTAAATAATGGTATGAATATTATAAACATTAACATGGAAAGGGTGCCCAAAATTATTTCATGAATAACTATGATGGTTTTAGATCATTTAGCTTATGGGGAAGCACGACTTGGATAGTCAACATTTGATGAGATACCTAGTCATAAAACTTAACCTCACTATTATTCTTACCTCTTGGCCTAAACATAATGTTAATGAGATGACTTAAGGTTGTTGAAAATAACCTCAGTGTTTATTATTTATTTTATTTTATTAGGTAAATATAAAGGTTTTACAGGGCTCCTATAACCACCAAGTTCAAAAGATGTTCAAAAGCTACCAAATAGAGTCAAAACAAAGAAACAAGCCCCTTGGGTTAGCCAACAAGATAAAATTCAACTAAACTTATACTAATACATCACTTATACAAAAAAATATAATAGAAAGAATTAAATAAAAAGAGCAGAAATAGTGAACATAAATTAACCAGATGACTCTTTAGAGTTTGCATATTCCCTAGGTGCTACTAATTTAACACTACCTTTTTGTTCCTTCATATTATATTTTGTAGTACTACCCCTAGTACATTTACTCAGACCCTCAATAGAGTCACTATATCCTTTACACATAGAGGTCATGACATCCTTGTCTGATGCAGAGGGAGAGAGTTTGTTCTTAAAAAAATAGAGTTTCTTGACTTAGGCCTAATTTCCTTGTACCCATCTTTCTTCATAAAAATAGTAGGTCTTAAGAATCTACAGATATTATAAATGAAATAAACATGGATTTATATAGTCATTATTCCCTTACTGCTTTATACCAAGTTTCAAGTCTGAGCTCTCAAGGGAAGTTTATTAATTTTTAGAACACTTTCTATAATTAGGTCTCTACAACTAGTTAGATAGATTTATTTTTATAAAACACTTCACACGTACCAAATTCCAATAAAACCACTTTAAAAAATTTAAGGATAATTAATAGAATCTACAACCCAGATTTGGGGTCTTGAGAAGGTGTCTAGAGTGCAAAAACACAATATGTTCATAAACCTTAGACATGATTTGACACAGGTATTAGAGACTATAAAATAAGGTTTTCAAACACAAAATATGGTTTTAAGGGATATAACCACCACTAAAAGTTTTTTATGGTATAAATACAACTAATTGAATTGATAGTAGTGATTAAAATAATGCAAATTATCTCAGAACTAGTAATTACCTATTTGATTGTGCACAAAATGACTATCTACAGGACTGCTTGAGATGAAATTTGAGAGTCTTCTTGATTAAAAAAAAAAAAGGAATATATACCACTTTAAAATGATCAATAAACAATCTAATAATTATTCATCAACATTAAACCTCAATCCAAGCTTGTACTTATATTGGCAATCATCAAATTTGTATACAAAATCTTGTTCTTGGACACGGTCCAGTTTGTACATACACATAATTCTCTCTCTTTCACAAAGAATTAACCTTAATAATGGTCCAATAAAAAAAATTTAATTTTATTTACAATGATAACTACCTAACTCATACATAATAATCATATTTTATTGATCTAACTCACTCAACCCCTGATTACCATGTGAGAGGGGGAAGAGTTAGTTATGTTTTCATTAAAGATTTTCTTGAAAACATTACAACCATGGTATTCTAACCTATAAGGAATATTTAAAACATTTTAAGTCCTCAAACATCTTGACAAGACCCAAATACATGATTAATCAAACCAAAATTGATCAAAAGACAAGATTTCTTAGTTAAGAAATTCAAATTTCAATTTGGGTGGGAAAATGCAAATTGAGCCCAAATTCAAATTTTATGTAGTCCTCAAACCTTTAACCAATTAAATACTCTATATTATACCTCCTAACATTCCCTAAGAAAAAAAAATTGATCGAAAATGACTTACTAGGTGATGCTCCTGCATTATTGCCCTTGGGGGTCTTCTTATCCTTTTTAACCTTCTCAGTTCCTTTGATCTTCTCAAATTTTATGTTGCTCTTGGACAGGGTTTTGATGGGGTCAAGATTATTTGTCCCAAATATTTTTCCTTCATGAGGGATGTGGCTTAAACACCTTTAGATTATTTTATACCATCCTCAAATCTAAGGCTCTCTAAGGCCATCTTTAACTCGCCAATTTTGGCTTTCAATGCATTTTAATCATCCATCTTCTTAACCATTAAATGACCTAGGTCTTATAGTTTATCTTTAAAATCATATAGGTTTTTATTCTAGTCCATGAGGAGGTCTACAATGACCCTTTTATCTTATTTTATTTTTCCATCTTTGATTTTTGTATTTCTAACTCGGGCTTAGATGTTCTTTCCCAATAATTAGAGTGTCTAGGTGTTATGTTTTCATTTTTTAATCTCATCCTGAAATTGGTCCAACTAAATATTGATAGGAAGGAAGGCAAGTCGAGGGTTTTTATAAGTGTTACAGCTTCCTACCATTTCCTCCTTTGGTTTGTATAGGTCCTCCACCAAACTTCCTTCCCTTCTTCTCTTGACCATCTACACCTTATTTCCTAGCAAAGTTTATCTCCTCTTGATTATAAGGGAAATCAAGCCCTGGTGTATGAGGTCACTAGCAGGGTTTGAATGAAAATCCAATATAAAATTTTCAAAATATTTGAGAAAAAAGTAAGGTAGGATAATTCTTTGGCCCCTAATTTTATTTAAGAGGAAGAAGTGGTGGGAAAAAATGATGGTAAAATTACCTTCCAACGTGATATATTTCATAATCTTTAGACTAACATTGGGCCATCACCTAGGTAAACTCAACCTCAAGAAACCTTTCTTCTTTATTTTGAGATTAATGTCTATTTTGAAGAACTTCTACATTAGTTCCTACTTCCTACACTTGTCCTTTAAGGCTTTTGTGCCTTTATAACTAATTTTGGTTGTTTCCCCTATTAGTTCTTTCAAAATGTCAGTATTTATACTTCTTATGCATACATTGCATTGATTCCAACTAAGGGAAAAATCCCTTGACACATTGTCATCATGCCTTATAATTCTCATCATGAACGCAACAAGGCCTCCCTTATGTGATTTTCACCACAATCTAGAATTACCTTGAGCTTCTATAAATGAGATGGGCTCGATCATGTCTTTGTCACCATCCATGGCCACTTCCACTTTCTTCCTCAGGCTTTGAAACAGGTCACTATGTTTCAAAATTCTCATAGAGTTCACACTTCATTTGATAGACATGAATTGTCAAGTCCTTTCAATAAGTTGTATAATCATTACACATGGTGATGTGCATATTGGGCTTAATCAATTTCATATAACCCTCATATGATCCAATCCCTCACAGGACTATTGATGGTTTTTGAATCATTATTGAGCAATTGGATAATTGGATAAGATTGGTTTAGGACTCTGGATGCTCAAGATATCATGGGAAAAAAATGGCCCAAAATTACTCTTGATGGACCTATTCAGGGTTTCAAACTTGACAAGGTTTTAAATTGCACTTAATTTTCACTTTTTAGACCTAATCAGACTCTAAATTTTTGAATACATCTACTTTTGAACATTTTTAGACCTAATCGAGTGTTCAAAAATTGAATAGGTCTTCAGGCATAATTCAAAATTCAAGTGGGGACCCAAAGCCTAATTGATCTTGGGATCCCCAAATAGGTCATCATTAAAATTATCATGGGCCTTTACATAATCTTTTAAGCTTATAGCCTAATTAACAAAGGATTAGGGTCCAAAGGTCCCCAAATACCAAGTCAAGACTTGGGCCTCAATTATGTCTAGCAAAAAAATAATAGAACATGATGGGGAATAAACCCAACCTAATCAGGACTCCCCCCCCCAATATTATTGTCTAAACCCACCTTTGACAAACCAATGACCAACCACTACCTATCGATAATTGTCAATTATGGCCGACCTTTCATGAAGTGCCAACTATCACCACTTGATGACCTCTAACATGATTACCAAGCATCAACTAAAAAATTTGAGAATTGAGTGAAGACTATGAAATTTAATGAGGACCCACCACTAAACGCCAATGGTAAGAACTCAAGACCTATGCAAAAAACTTAGCCTGATTACAACATGGGAAAAGGATTTATTAAAAGCAAGATCTAGTCAAATGAATTTTGATGATTAACACTATAAGACAAAATAATCCCCTTCTAGACCTATTCACGAGAATATCTTTGGCTAGATAGGTTTTACACACTAAACCACCCTAGACAATCGAGCTTTAGAAGCTTGATTAGGTTTATAGGCCTTAACGAGTTCAAACATAGACCTAAATGATAAATGGGAGCCTGATTAATATTGAACTTGGAAAAATGGACATAGATAGACCTAATCAAGGGTTGGAAGCCCAATCAGGTCTACAAGGCAATATATTAAAAAACACCTATAGGCAAACCTATTCAAATATTAAGACAAGTTTTTAAGAAGATTCAAAAAGTGTGATAAGTTGATCAAGGAGTCAGTTTTAGGTGAAGTGCTTAATATGAAACTTACTCACATGAGCCTAGTTGATGAGATGGAGCCAATTTCAAAGTTTGAAATGGTATGAAAACCAAAATGAACCCTAGAGTGGACTGAGAAACCTAAGCAAACCTAAAAGTAACATTTTCAAGATCTTACAAGTAGTATAAGTGCCCTAAAAAGTCATCAAACAACCAAGTGTAAAATATGAAAATGATTCACATGAGCTTAGTCAATAAGATGGGGTGGGTTTCAAAGGCTGAAATGACTTAGAAACTAAAGTGAACCCCCAAAGCAGTTTTAGGAATTGATAGAGTAAGTGAGTAAGATTCTTAAGCATGGATAAGTGAATCCATACTCTATTTTAGGTTCAAGCATTTTATATGAAACTTTACTTCTCAAGCATGGTCATCATGATGGAATATATTTCGAAGGCCATAATGGCATGGAAACCAAAATGATATGTTGGGTTAGGTTAGAGGCCTAAGAAACCCTAATTTTTAAATACAAATTAGGAGGTCAAGACTCCATTCTTATGTTGAGTGTTTTGTATGAAGTTTTACCCCACATACATGGTCTTTATAATGGTGATGGATATGGGTCTTAGTTTAGAATGCAAACTAGGACAACCCACCAAATCAACTTAAGAGTGCTAAGACCAATAGGTTTTGATCACAAGTGAAAGTGGATAAAAAATCAACAAGAGGTTCCTTGATTTTTGGAATAATTAGGGTGTGTTGATCAAGCAACGACAAATGGTGGCTCTACTGGAAAATACTCCCAAGTATTTTGGAATGATAGAAATATGTGTATAAACCTAAAATATTTGGTTGAGACTACGTGTAGAACATGAATGGATTTGAGATACTAGAATATGGGAACAACTAAGACACTAAATTAAACATTTTCATTAACTTAGTATGTGTAAATGATTTAATTATCATTCCTTAGAAGTTGTAAGGACTAACTACTAGATCCAATCATCATGCTAGTGAATCCTACCTTGAGAATGTTTGCCTAGACATTGTTTTACTACCATATGAGTGTATATAGCCCTGACATTATTGTCTTTGATACCACTCTAGGCTTTACTCTACTATGATTTGGCATCCATATCCCCAATAGAGGTTATATGAATCACCTAGGATTGAGTTTTTCATAAATTGTTTTTTTTTCTTTTTCTTTCTTTATTTTTAGCATCTCAATTCTAGGTTGGGGACCACTATGGTAAGTGAAAGGCATAACTTTTATTTTTCACCCTAGATGTTCACCATAACAGGTTCATCTAGGCAAACCTAAAAACCATTAAGATGTGATTTATGTGCTTGGTTTCAAGATAATGTATTTGATGACCAAATAAATTTCCTAAACTTATCTAAAATTAAACAAATTCACAACACACATGATAGCTTAAGCTTTCAAAATTGAATCAAAAACATATTCTAACACTACAAACTATCTTAGAGTCCTTATACATTAGAATTTCATTCATGTCACTCACATACACGCCTTCTATTCTTCATTATTTGACCACCAAGGGAACCCATAGGGAAAAATAGATAGGTTGGGCCAAAAAGAAATAAGCAATGAGGGCAGATCAATAATGAAAAGTAGGAAAAATAGGAAAAGTAAACTAAACTAACAAAAAAATAGGAAAGGAAATCAAAAACAAAAGTAGGTAGAGGAAAGAGAAAGTATTTACAAGAGCTTGACAAAAAAATCATGCATGGAAGCAATAATTCAAGGAATTTCCCCATGGATAGGCCAAAGGAAGTCCTCAATAGTTAGACACTTGATATAAAATACATTCACATTCAGGATTTTGAGAAGGTCAGTAGAGGTATTACCAAGGAGAAACACGTATTTACATCTATGTTGACCTCTACTCTCATGAATGCTATCCCACAGAGTTTTATTTACATTATTTCCATGCAAAATAATCAAATTTATATTATAAAATTCAGCAATGTACTTACATTTAATTTAAAAAAAAACACTTTGGATAAGATTTGGCAAATACCTCTACCCAAACAAATTACGGTATGGGATAAGGTGGGTATCAAAACTTACCATAGTGACTTGCCTACCCAATGTAATAGAGTTAGGTTCTTTGTGTAATCCAAATGGTGAATCCATTATTGTCTACCCTTTGACTGATATGAATGCAATGATAGGATCCTCCTTGTTATTTTTATCATCCATAAGGAGTAGGCTTGGTTCTTCCCATTTTCAAGGATCTTCTAGATTTGTCATCAGTGCCTGATGTGTGTAGAGAGCTACATTGGATCAAGTTAATTTCAGCTCCAACTTCCACTAATCTAATGTATTTATCACTAAGGTAGCCATGCTCATGATTATACATTTCTATCTTGTCTACCTACATTTATATGAAGAGCACATAACTATTGTAATCGTATTCTTTAGGCTATTCTAAAATATCTAAATCTTTAGATGTAAGAACAACAACTTGATTGTATTCTTCTTTCAACCTATCATCATGAATGTACAGGTGTTACTCTTCAATGGAAAGGACTCTCATGACTTCATTCAGGTTCATGCCAATCAGATCAAAGGTATGGCTATATTGAGGTGAGAGATATTCCATTTTTAGCTCTTCTAACTCACCTTCTTCATGAAGACAACATATGTCATTGTTATTTTCTTTCAACTCACTCACCTCTAATGACAGGATGGGAATAAAACTATTTCCACTAAGTCATTTATCATTCTAAATCATCTTGATAAATGTAGGAACAATAACATATGATATGAGCATTTTAGATGCATAACATGCATCTTCTTCATCCAATTGTTCTAATTCTTTTATTTTTTCTTTTGGTTGATTGCAAGATATGTCCAATTCTTCTTCTTATGTGGGAAACTCACTATAGTCATGATTTTTAGCCATTAGGTCAATTGAAACAATTGTTACCATTTTATCATCAGACTCATCTTCATCACTACTCTCATGAACTTGTTCGTGCTTATAAAATGGTACATTGTCAGTCAATAGGATCATTTTAACATTCATATCATTTTCATATCCATAGATACCAAATTGTGAACTTTGGAACATAGTCTTATGGGTTGATTCAGGCATTGCGTGTTAGAAATCTCCTTAAACAAATGGCATTGGATTAGCAAAATCACCAAAAGATGCTTGATTACTAAAACAAGGTAGAACATCATATTGACTAAATGTTAAATTAACAAAATTATATGTGTTAAATGAATAAGTAGGGATCTTATTTGTCACAAGGAGGTTTCATTTATCATAAGTTTGAGGCAATGCTTGATTTAAATGGGTAAATTGGTCCATGGAATAACTTATAGGCAATCAAATTGAATGATTTTGGGTGTAAACACTCAATTATCCTAACACGTAAAATGGATTAGCACCATAACCATGTGGCATTGATTATATTTCAATTGTGAAAGCCTCTTGATAAGCTAACACCATATATGTGAGAGTAGATAGGGTCTTTAGAATAAACATAGCAGTTAGGGGATCAAAAAATTTACGATAAAATTCAATAGTAACTACTTATATTTGTAGTAATGGGTATTTTAACCTTTGATATAACTCATGAAAGTAAATGTTAAACATGTTAATGGATTCATTGGGCTTCCTACAAGCTATATAAAATTGGTAGTACAAAGCAATAGGGTCAGTGGGCACATTAAAATGGTTGACAAACAAGTTTTTGAAGATAACCCATAAGGTAATACATTCATCTAGTAAGCCAAGGTACCAACTATATGCATCCCTATCCAAAGAGCAAGGAAACATATGATAGGCAACATCTTCATGCAAGATTCGAGTCTTGACTATGGAACATTTAAATTCTTGAATGTTTTCTTTTGCTATCTAAATCCCACCATGTGTGTATTTTTGACATAATTCATTGGGGTTTTTATCCAGGTCATGAGTAGACCCTAGAGTGTTCACAAGGTAGCCACCTATGCCAATCCAAGCAGGATTAGCCATGGGTGGATTTAAAATTCAATTTCTTAGTCTTTGAACCTATAACACTAATTTGGGAAAAGCCTCTAAAGTCAAAGTATAAAAATTTTAGTTTAAGTTCAAGTTCAGGCCCTCTTAATGCTAACCTATTAACATGCATTTGGAGGTCAATTTTATGTGAGTTATTTTGATTTTAGTGTTTTTCATAAATTTGCTCTATAGTGTGCAATTCAAGGTTTTTTATGATTTATTTACATTTTTGGAGAGCTTAGAATAATATAGTTGGTGTATGTTCTTTGTATTTTTTGATTTGAGGTTGACATAAGTACAAAAATGTTGGGTCAAAGTTGGGTCAAAAGTGCCAATCAGGATCAACATTGTCAAACCCTTTTATGGTGGGACCACAAACTAGGGGCCAAGGAAAAGGTGTTGAAAATCTAGGTAAAATTCCTCACAAGATATAGAGTCAGAAGGGGGAATTACTAGATCATTTGTACTAGAGTTATATGAGATACATCACAAAGTGAGCCAACTTGAATACAATATACAAGACATTCAAAGTGAAATGCAAGGCATAAAATTTGAGATGAAAGCCATACAATTTAGTTTGGAAAATATTATAATGGCTTTATAAAATAATTAGATAAATCATCTAGTTATCACTATTACATAACCCTACCATGGTGGATCTCCCAACCAACCTAATCCAAATCCAAGTACCTTGCCACATAGGAACCTGTTACCAAAGGTAGATATGCATAAATTTGATGGAAAGGATCCACTCCATTGGATCAACCAAATGGATATTTTTTTATCTACATCAAATCCCATGCGGATATAAGGTTATCATGGCATACTTGTATCTAGAGCCTAAATAATTCATTTGGTATCGATGGTTGTGTGCTCAAAAGAAAACGATGACTCTCAGTGTCACCTAGTCAATTTTTATAGAGGAGTTATAATTACACTAGCAATAGTGTGACAGAATTACTTTAGCCAACTGGAAAAATTGTGATAGACTGGCTTAATCAAGGATTATATTCATTATTTTTAGAACCTATCTTTGTGTGTGGAGATAATTTCTAATGAGAACCTAAATGACCTATTTTTGGGTGGCCTCAAGGACCACATTCAACATGAGGTACGCATGTTTAATCCACTTAAGGTTTTTTATTAAATTACCATGGCACGTATGGCAAAGGAAAAGTTTATAGCCAACAAGAGTAGCCTCTTACTCATCAACACCATTAATTTTCCACCTACCAAATTGACCCCTCAATAAATTGAAGAGAAACATGTAAAAGGATTATGTTTCAACTATGATAACAAGTGGCGAAAAGGACATAGATGTACTGAGAATAAACTATTATACATTAAGGGATCCAATGAAGATGATGAAGATTATGTTTCATCCAATGATGATAAGGAAGAGACAGAGGAGGTACCTAAAGATTCCAAACCTATAATCTCTTGTCATGCACTTTCAAGTATTATCACTCCTCAAACACTTAAGGTGGTGGGTTTCCTCAAGAAATAGAAGGTGACAGTGTTATGGAGCACACATAACTTCATCAACCAAAATTTGGTCACTCAATTAAATTGTTTAATTTATCCAGCACCAAAATTTTAGGTCATGATTGTAGATGGTGGCATAGTCAATTGTTCAAGTAAATGCCATATTATTAAGCTTGTTCTGCATGAGTGCAATCTATAATCTCCTATTTTTGTTATTCCCATGGGTGGTACAAACATTTTTTTGGGAGTCCAATAGCTCACAACCTTGGGTACAATTGAGATGAACTTTTGAGAACTATTCATGCACTTCCATTCTGAAGGTAGGAAAATTGAACTACGTGGATCATAAGCAAAATCTCCACAATTGGTTAGTTTACATCAGATAATAGAGATGCTAAAAAAGGGGGTAGAAAGAATTATAACATGATTATGTTCCATAGAAGTTCAACCCAAAAAGGCATCTACACATCTTGATCTATAGATGATGACCACCCATCTATTTTTGGGGCCATGCCAAAAAGACTACCACCAAAAAGAGAACATGATCATGTAATTCAATTAATTCTAGGAAGTCAACCACCAAATATCATACCATGTAGATATTTATATGTGTAGAAGATTGAAATAAAAAATATGGTCCATGAGATGCTGGAGTCAAGAATCATTAGGCACAACCAGAGTGCATATTCATCACTGGTGGTCATAGTGCATAAGAAGGATGACACATGGAGGATGTGCCTAGATTAAAAGGAACTCAACAAGTACACCATCAAAGATAAGTTTCCTATTCTAATAATTGATGATTTACTTGATGAGTTTCATGGTGTTGTTTATTTCACAAAATTGGATCGTCGTTTAGGGTACCATCAAATTAGAATTAGGGATGAAGATGTTCATAAAATCACTTTTAGAACTCATGAGGGCCATTATGAGTTTTTGGTAATGCCCTTTGGTCTTACAAATGCACTGTCTACTTTTCAAATCTCAACAAACACTACTTTTAGGCCTTTTTAAAGCAAGTTTGTGTTGTTTTTCTTTGATGATATATTGATTTACAGTAAGACATGGGAAACACAATTACAACATGTGAAACAAGTGATGATAGTTTTGAAGTGGCATAAATTTTATGTGAAGCCATCCACATGCTCTTTTGGAGTACAAGAGGTAGAGTACCTAGGTCACATTGTATCCCATTAAGGTGTCAAAGTTGATCCTTAAAAGATCAAAGCTATAATGGAATGGCCAATGACCACAATTATCAAAAATCTATGAGGGTTCCTAGGATTAACAGGTTACTATCAAAGATGTGTGAAATGTTATGGTATCATAGCACCTCCACTCACTACATTGATAAAGAAGGATGCCTTTGATTGGAATGATGCAACCACTAAATCATTTGAGAAACTGAAAGCAACTATGTGCTCCACCCTAGTTTTGGCTACTTGACTTCTAAAAGATGTTCATTATTGAATGTAATGCTTATAAGCCAAGGTTAGGAGCAGTATCAATGCAGGAAGTAAGATCCCTTGCATTTAAGAGTCGTCAATTCAAAGGTAAGAATATAAAAAAACCTATTTATGAGAAAGAAATGATGGATATTCTCCATGTAGTCAAATAATGGATCCCCTATTTGATGAGTAGACACTTTAAGGTGAAAATGCATCATGATAGTCTCAAATACTTTTTGGATCAAAGATTATCATCTGAGGAACAACAAAAGTGGGTAAAAAAAATGTTGGGTTGTGATTTTGAAATCATATACAATAAGGGTAAACATAGTGTAATAGCAGATGCACTATCCAGATGTGATACATCCACATAAGCATTATTTTGTGCAATGTCCATGTTACATGCAAATTGGGTGGATGAAGCCAGGTTAGAGTGGGAGTAGGACAAGGATACAATAGTTTTGATTTATAATAAATGGCAAGGTTTTATAGCCTTTGACAAATTTGAATGGAAAGGTAATTCCCTATGGTATAAGGATAGATTCTACTTGTGCAAAGATCTAAAGCTAAAGTATAAGATTCTTGTAGAGTTGCATGCATCTCCAATTGGGGGATAATTTGGGATCTTGAAAACTTATCATAGACTCAAGTAAGAAGTATTTTTGGATGGAATCAAGGGAGATGTATAAAATATTATGGTAGAATACTTGATATTACAATAGAACAAAGGTAAAACAGTTAAGATCCCAGGTGTGTTACAACCTTTAGCAATTCCTAGTCAAAGGTGGGAGGAGGTTGCCATGGATTTCATCATAGGGTTGCCTTGTTTTGAAGGTAAGAATGTTATATTGGTAATTATGGATACGCTTAAAAAATATGCCCATTTTTATGACCTCTCACACACATTTACAACCAATACATTAGTGACTATTTTTCTGAAGATAGTTCTAAAATTACATGAAACCCCAAAAATAATTGTAAGTGATCATGATCCTATTTTCAATAGTAATTTTTAGACTGAACTATATTCCTATTTGGGTACTCAGCTAGCTCATAGCTCATCTTAAGACCCCCAATATGATGGACAAATAAAAGTGGTCAACAAATGTTTAGAGGGGCATCTCTATTATTTTGTACCAGATAAGTAGGAACATTGGGTTAAATGGCTACCACTTGCATAATGGTGGTATAACACATCTTTCCATACCTCTTCTAAAATGTCCCTTTTTTTAGAACTATATGGTTACCATCTGCCTTCAATCACTTCTTCCTTAAAGGGTCAAACCAAGGTTTGAGTTGTGGAGGAACACATTCAACATCAACGAGAGGTTTTTGCTAGTTTGAGAGAGAATTCGGTATTGGCACAAAATATGATGAAGCAACAAGCAAATCAACACCTAGTGAGCAACATTTTGATATGGGTGACTATGTATTTATATGTTTGTATCCTTACAATTAAATTTCCTTGAAGTAATATAAAAAGGATAATAAACTTGATCCTAAGTATTATGGCCCTTATCAGGTTCTATAAAAAATTAGAAGTGTGGCTTACAAGCTGGAGTTGCCTCATTCATCTCACATACACCTAGTATATCATGTTTCTTGCTCGAAGAAGGTCATTAGACAAAAAAAATTATCCCATACATAGCTAATAGAACTAGATGAAGAAGGACAAGTCATTTTTGAACTAAAGAAGATCCTACAAACACGTACTAAGAGGTTGAGAACCAAAGAGATTAAGGAATATTCGATCAAGTGGAAAAACTTGAGCAGTGAGGATGCAACTTATGAGGGTGAATATTTTTTGTAATAACATCCAAAGTTGTTCAATATTGAGGACAACGTTGGTTTGAAGGGGAAGGCCATGCTACACCCTTAACCTATCACATGTATTGGGATAGGAATAGTCGACCTATGACTTACTTATCCCTCTTTAATGTTATATCACATTTATTTATGCATTCATTTGGTTATTAGGTTAGCCTATAGAGTAACCATCACCTAAGTAGACTATAAATAGGAGGTATTGGGTAGTTTTTTATCATCATATTGAAAATTTTGTTCTTATTAAAACTTGTGGAGGTTGCCCCCTCGAAGTGGCTTGACTTTTATTCATATGTTCTATTATATTTCAACCATACTGTGATCTATTTTTATCATTATACTTTATTGTTGAAGTAATTTCATTACATGACATAGTCAGGAATCCCACCCCCAAATACCATTATCTAAGCCTATTGTTGGTAGACCATCAACCAACCACCTACCTATCGACTGTGGCTAACCTCCCACGAAGTGATAGCTATCACCACTCGCTAACCTTTGACATGACTACCAAGAATTAACTGTAAACTTTGAGAACTAATCAAAGGTTACAAACTTTGATGAGGACCCACCACCAAATACCAAAGGTAAGAGCTCAAGACCTATGCATAAAAATTATCCTAATTATAATGTGGGTAAAGGATTTATCAAAATTAAAACCTAGTCAAATGAATTTTTATGATTAGTACTATAAGACAAAACAAGCCCCTTTCAAACCTATTCACGAGAATATCTTTAGTTAGCATAGGTTTTGCACACTAAAATTTCTCTAGACCTAATTAGGCTTTAGAATCTTGGTTAGGTCTATGGGTCTTAACCAGTTCAAACATAGACCTAAATACTAAAAGGGAGCCTGATTAACATTGAACTTAGTAAAATGACTCCAAGTAGACCTATTTGGGGGTTGAAACCTTGATTAGATCTATGGCTAAATATTTTCAAAAACACCTACAAGATGCCTTGTTTGGATATTAAGACAAGTTTTTAATGAGATTCAAAAATTATGATAAGTTGATTAAGGAGTTAGTTCCAGGTGAAGTGCTTAACATGAAACTTACTCGTGCAGGCTTGGTTGATGAGATGGAGTAATTTCTAAAGGCTGAAATGGCATGGAAATAAAAATGACCCCTTGGAGTGGATTGAGAAGCTGAAGCAAATTAGAAAGAAACATTTTCAAGATCTTGCAAGTAGGATAAATGCCTTCAGAAGTCATCAAATGACCAAGTGTAAAATCTAAAAATGATTCACATGAGCTTGGTCTATAGGAAGGGGTAGGTTTTAGAGGTTGAAATGGCATGGAAATCAAAGTGACCCCCAAAGAGGTAGTAAGGAGTTGAGAGAACAAGTGAACAATTGCAAATAAGTATAACCAAACTCTATTTTGGGGGTAATCATTTTATATGAAACTTTATCGCTTGAATGTCATCATCATGATTAAACATGTTTCAGAGGCTAGATTGGAACAAAAATTAAAATGACATGTCAGATCAATGTAGAGGCCTGAGAAATCTTGATTTTCAAATGCAAACTGGGAGGTCAAGACTCCAATTTCATGTTGAGTGTTTTATATGAATTTTTAATGCACGTATGTGGTTTATCTAATGGTGATGGTTGCAAGTCCAAGTTCAACATGCAAACCAAGATAACCTACTAGAGAAACTTGAGGGTGTTGAGACCTGTTGGGTGAATATTTTGTCACCAGCTAACTGATGAACAAAATAGGTAGTTTCAACCATAGCATAAGGAGATTGGTCAGCCAAGTGTGTAGGTTTACCACATCAAAAGGGGATAAATCTCTCCTTACATCAAGGGGAGGTTCCATGTAACTATGAGGATCTATATACTATATATATATATATATGCAGAAAATAACACTCAGGGGTAGGACAACACCATCCATCTCTCTTTTTTTAGAGATGACATTCACAAACAAAGGAGAAATCTAGGTGAAAAAACTGAAGGCACTTCTCTTCTTTCAGAAGTGGTCTTACAACAAATAGTAGGAGTTCTTTCTGATAAGTAACAAGTAACTGGTAATAGGGGGCATAGTAACTAGTAGAAAAAGGTGTAGCACAAAGTCTCCACCTCGACTGCCCAAGAGTGAAATATGAAAGATAATAGGGGCACAAATTCATCCCAAGATCCTTTACATAGAAACAAATATAAAATGCACTAAAGATAATGGTGGCAGCACAAAGTCTTCCCATAGTTGGCTTCAGGACACCTTCCTAATTACTTCCACTAGTTTTACTTATTTCATTCAATGGACAATAACACATTTAGAAAATAGACATAAGAATAATCTCCTAAATGACACAAGATATTATAGCATAAAGTCTGGAAATAACCTGCTTTCTCATTCATATAAAGAAATATGATCAACAATCTGAGCTCAAAGTCTCAGTAATCACCTTTCAATTTTGGCAGAGTTTTGCTTCCATAACCAAAAAAGATCTCCGTGGTGAAAAGAAGAGATTTATAATATATAACAGCCTAGAAAAACTTGGCACTTTGTGTCATAGAACAGCCCTTGCTACATTCAATGCCTTGAATGCATTTTCAATTTTATCAAGGGGCCATGCTAGAACAGGGTATCTGCCTTAACTGTGGCACGTCAATTCATCTCAAAATATCTTCTCCTCTGCATGGGTCATCTGATCTTTCTCCCAATATGTACGCAGTTGTCCCCTCACTTTTTAGTCAAGGAAGAAAAATAGGTCGCACCTTTTAATGCTTGTGAGCTCAGATGTCTACTTGGTGGACTGTTCTACCTACTAGAAATAACTCCTATGTAGATATTTCTGGTCTTTCCCTCTTTCTTGTTGTAGTTTGAGCTCTCAAGCTATCTTTTCCCTTTCTACTGGCTTTTTTAGCACCCTCTTCAGCTGGTCACTGAGTTTGTTTTCAGGTTACGTGCCACATTTGAAAATCAACAGATATTTCATTACCCTAAATTTGACATCCATGGGGACGTCATTGGCCGTTGGTCTCTTGAACCATTTTGAACGATGAAATTTTGAAGCTTTGAAAGTTCATTGGTTCACTAGTTCAATGATTCGGGTGGCCTTTTCGGCTCCTTGGTTCTGTCACTTCTTTGGTTCATTCGCTTGAACCATCTCTTTGAACTGGTCTCTAGAATCATCCTCTTTTTTTCTTTGCTTAGAGCTTTCATTGAACCTGTTGAACCTTTGAACCATTTTGGTTCAAGGTTCAACAGTTCATCCTCTTTCTTAGAAGCCTTTATTTTCTCTAAGTCTTTCAAAGCTTTGAAATTCCTTTAGCTTTATATCTTTGGAACCCCTCGAAGGGAAGGTGTCCCTTCAGGCCTTGAGAAAGGTCCATTTCCTGGTCGCTGAGAGCCCCCCTGCAAGGGTACCTACCCTTTAGGGTCCTTTGAGCGGCCTTCTTCTTCAAATCCTTCAAACAAAATGTTTGAAGGAATTCCTTCAAAAATTTTATCTGAAGGATTTCTTTTGTTTGCCTTAGTCGCTTCCCATCGGACCTTTGATCATTCCTTTGGACAAAATGTCTGAAGGAATTCCTTTGAATAATTTATCTGAAGGATTTAACTTGTAAAAATTTTCCACAAAAAATCTTTTTGAAAGGTATCTTTTTGTTCCCTTTTGATCACTGCCCTCTGCAAGGGCACTTGCCCTTTGGGCTTTGGGGGACTCCTTTGAACTGTTTGATTGAACTGACCAATTGAACCAACTTTGGTTTAACGGTTCAATACTGTGTTCTACTCATTCAATTGACTATTTGAACCAACCACTTTGAACCAATCTCATTGAACCTTGAACTTTGAACTCTTTTGGTTCAAGGTTCAATGGTTCAATCCTTTGTTTGAAGCTTGCCGATGGACCTTTTGGTTGAACCTTGGTGTTAAACCAACCTTGAAATTTCCTAAGTGTTGGGAACTTATTTATTTCTTATAGAGTCCATAGAAACAAGCCTGTAGAGTCTGTAGAAATCAACCTACAGAGTCCATAGAAATCAGCCTGCAGAGTCTGTAGAAATCAGCTTGTGGAGTCCGTAGAAACAAGCCTGCAGAGTCTGTACAAATAATCCTAAAGAGTCCGTAGAAGTCATCCTACGGAGTCCATATAAATAAGCCTATGAAGTCTATATAAACAAGCCTATGGAGTCCATAAAAACAAACCTGTAGAGTCCATAGAAATAAGCCTGCAGAGTCTGTAGAAATTAGCCTGCAGAGTCTGTTAGCTGAAAAAGCTTGAATAATGGAGAATTTGAATACTCAGAACAATTTTTTGAGAAGGGAAAAGATAATTTTGGCCTAAAAGACCAAAATATTTCATATGTTGTCCCAAAAATGAGTGACAGATTTTGGGAATAACAAGACCAATGAGCAGTTTAACTACACGTATGTGATTTATCCAATGGTGATGGTTGCAAGTCCCAGTTCAACATGCAAACCATGATAACCTACTAGAGCAACTTGAGGGTGTTAAGACTAATGAGCCATGAGTTCAAGATAGAGTGGCAATAAAAACAAAACGAGGTTCATTGACTCTTAGAAGTATTGGGATGTGTTGAGCAAGCAACAACAAAGTAGAGTTAGGGTTTCAAGGTGAAGGAAAATTATTTTGAATCTGCATAAATGATCAAGCTGATGAAATTACACAAAATACCTATATATAGGTAAGTAAAATAATTTTTGATAGAATAATCAAACATTTTTAATAGGGATAAATTTGGTAGATAGTAGATGCATCTTGTTACCATAGGCATCTGGGTATTATTGAATCCATCTAGGCAAGTTATTACACTCAACTTTTTGATCCAACTAAAAACATATCTATTTTAGAGCATTTATGACTACTATACAATGTCATAAACTAGAATTGAACATAAATGAGATAAATATCCTATCCTCTTAGTCATTTTTATTTATATAAAGTGAAATAAATCAATTTCACTTTATTATTTATATTTAGATCTATATAATTCAGACATATTCTATACAATCTAAATAGTCTATAGTTTTAGATTATTTTTACCACTAAATCCAAAATAAGTTAAAACATATTGGTGACCTTCATTATTTGAGCATGAGAAACCCTAAGCTTTCATTAGGGTTTCATTCTACCTTCTCAGTGTTTCATATTTGTGCATTAAGGTTTTATAACAAATTCATGGTTTTCCTTTATTCCCATAAATAGATTATGGTTATAATGGATATACATAATTTACATTTTCTCATTCAAGTTGTGATAGTTATAATTATATGTTTTTGGCTTGAAATATGTAACATATTTCATAACCATGTAATGAAATGGATCAAAATCATGTGTAATAAAACTAAGGCTAAAACTAACAATGAAGAATCCTTAATTCTCATTAGTAATTTGTACTGTTTAAATATCCTAACTGAGATAATTCTGGTCACCACTAGACATTAAAGGAAAAAATGACTCATTTCATTCCTCCTCAAGATAGTGGTAGCTACCATCCATACCACATTATTCTCCCTATGCTAATATTGGATAAGGATGTCCATGTTATCATAATCCCAAGAGGTAAGGTACATCCTACTGTAGAATGTTTTATGAATATCAAATCTGAGAGGCCTAGGGTTTATGCTTGTAAAGCTACATATTCCCAACCTATAAGTAGTAGTGTGCCTAATATGACCATCCATGATGAGTTTATTACTACGAGGCAATCCATATAAGTGTTACAAAAGGAAATTAAAACTCTATGTAAAGGTCACATCAATTGAAGATACTATTGCACTTATCTAGTTTCCTAAGCATACCAATGTAAATTGTATATTTGGTTCTCCATCAAAAACCTATGTGTTGTAGAAGATGCCATCTCAAATATGGGTTAATAGGTAAAAATAATATATAAATAATGAATCAAATAATTTTAATAAACATATTATACGAATATAAGTGAAATTATAAGGAACATATTTCAAAATAATTTGATCACTCTGCCTCCTATGTATCCTGTAAAGAGTTCTAAATATTATTGTGAATATCATAGAGTTTATGGACATCACATGGATAGGTTTTTGGATTTGAAGAACAAAATATAAAAACTTATTGGTAGTGGTGACCTTATATTGAATACATCTATTAAAGCACCACCATATTTAAACATATATTCTAAAGTTGAGAAACCTACTGAAAATATCATTCTATCACCTTAGGGGAAAATAAGTTACAAAAGGAACAATTACAAAAATTAAAGTTACAAAAAAAGAAAAGGAGTCTAAAAAAGAAAGTGTGCCTAAGAAAGAGGTGCATATAAATTAAATTCAAAAGCCATATGACCCTAAGAAGACTAATGTTACAAGAATGGTTTCTAAGGGAGTAACTACAAAGCCCTCTTCTTTTTTAAAGACCTTAGTTGTTGACCCTCGCATAAATGGCAAACAATGCACCAATGTTAAGATTAATATTTTTTTTTAAACAATGTGTATAGCATGAAACTTATTAAATCTTTTGGATATGACACGAAACACTTAGATAAAACTACTTTATTTGAAGTATGCATTGGATCTATTGAGTTGGCTATAACTTTTGGTCTCGAATCATGCTCCATTATATTCCACATTAGCCCTAATTTGGATCAATATAATGCTATATTAGGAATATCATGGCTAAAATAAATGCAAGTAGCACTTTATAAGATTCATGACTATATTACATTTGATCATGGATGTGGACTATTACCATTTTGAGAGAGGGAACATCTTTAGAACAAGAAAAGAAAGTGCAAATTATCCCTTCAACTAATGCTCAGTCAATGGATCTTACTTCTTCTACAATCACAATATATGTGCATTATATTAATAACAATTAACATATTAAAGTGTAAAAGAGATCCAATAGATCAATTTCATAATATGTTATGGTGCCCTATGATTATACAAATGAACAAAAAAATGTAGATGTAGATACTTCTGATTCTATGGCTTATGGGCATGATGACCATATTTATGTGAATGAAGGAAATGCTATAGTGATTGTGACAATAATGTTGATTGTTATGTTAATGATATATCATTATATAGTGATAGTGATGAAGAACAAGATTAAATTACTACTACAACTCAAGATCTCATTATGAATAGTGTTACGATAAATAACTCAGTTAATGACATGCTTGGATGATAGTTAAGGGATACAAGACCTCCATATGAGTATCCCATTGAGGGGATAATAAATTAACATATTTCAAATCTAAAAAAATAATAAATAATAAAAATTAAAAAATATGCAAAAAGTACAAAACTAGGTACATGACATGTATTGTTAGTTTACGTGATTCATTTATGATTTATCATATACATTATAGATTACATATTCATGTTATCCATGCACATACATTTCAAGATATACATGAGTAGGATGTTGGACATTCATGTTAAATATGTCATGGATAATTTGATACATGGCATTCCTATATCCAGATACTACCTTTCCTACATTGGGGGCATCTTGGAACATCTTCATAAATTATATCCTTATATGAATATTCCATTAATAATATTGAGATACTTATACTAATTACACATAAATTCCTATTTTGTATACTATTTATAATTATATATTATATGTATATTGTACTTTACTATGTGTGATGATGACATGGATTGATTGTGTAGACTAACCTAACTTGTTGTATGAATGTTTGATGTTATTGCTTGTTATATGTTATGGTCCTTGATTTCATATTACATTAAATAAATCTTAATTTACATGATATTGAGTATTCTATGCATGACTCCTATATATGTATTTTACTCTGCATGACATGGAGTATAAGTTACATGACTCTGTCTCTATATAACTCTTTTTGTGTGACTCTCACTTTGTGTGACATTGATTTTTTTATGTGTAAATCTTACACTACATGACATTGATTGAATCTTACTCTATGTAACATTGTGTGTTATCATGTTTGATCCTATGTTTGATTATGTGTGTCATGGCCATCACACTTTGTGTTATGTTTAGATACATCTAAGATTGCCTATTGAGTTTGTGATGTCATTATTCATATTACACATTATTCTACTTGTGTGTGGTACCATGATACATATCCTACATGGTTATTACTCAATGATTATATGATCATTACTATGTTTACTACTATTGCATGTCTCATTATTATATCTAATCGACATGACACTTGTATGCTTTAGGATATATGTTTTATATAGGCTCTAATGATTTAATCCCTTTATGATATAATCATGTTAGCACATGATTACAATTTTTTTATATAACATGATGTGTTTAACTCCTTTATTTTTAGATGAGTGGTTTATGAACTATATCCCTCACCTCAAAAGGGGGCATACATAGTGGGCTTGTGATATAGATTGAAGCCTTCACAAACAATGATTTGGATTAGCACATATTGATTCACATTGGTAGAGATTGACACAAAGTATGGAATGATTGATATGGATTGGGGGGGCATATGTGAGGCATATGTAAGACATTATACAAGATTGTGAGTGATAGATGACAAATATTATGACAATATACCACATGGTATAAGATTCAAAATGCATAGATTATCAAATTGAGTGACATATTATGTCATCTCATACTCAAATTTATTTGAGTTTGCTCATGCACACTTATATTTACTCAATATAGACACCCAAATTTGGCACGAACCTTATTTTATAATGTATTTTAGTCACTTTACTTAAATGAAGTCCTTAGCTAAGAATTAAGTACTTAATGGTGCATGTATTGTGTGCTTTCTATTCTAATTATTGATTATTTATGACTTTGTGGTCCCCTTTTCCTATCCACGTCACTTGAGTCACATTTTAAAAATAAAGACATCTAACCCCTCTTACCATTTCAAGAATGTGCTTATCCTAGGACATGATCAACCAGTAATGTCAAGATCGACCATCAATCTTGACCCATTCTAGTCAATCCTAACCCTTGGTATTTTAATTTCATTTTTGGACATGTTTCCTTTTATAACCATTGCATTGGTCCTTTTTTATTTTATTTGGGTATGTTTTTCATGCTACTAGTTCTTTAATTCAAATTATATAAGGTTCTTATATATATAAAATGGATAGAAGACATTTGGGACAATCATTCTTACATTACAAAATCTATACAAAGGTTACATATTGCTTATACTGAATCAATAGAGCTATATCTAAAATATTGTTACATTTTACATGTTTGTATCAATGGTAAACTAGGATAAATATCATCCAGACTTGCATCCATCATTTCACACACACGTAAGTGGGAGAACTACATTTGAGTTTGATCCCTCTTTGGGGTATTTGTAATGTAATGCAACATTTGGTCTTTCAATGGGGATTGACCAGGGTCACTCAAGCTCAATCCCTTTTATATGATTCCCCTCATTTGATGTCCCAAGTGTTTTTATATAAAACTAGAGTTTGATATTCCATGTATATGCATGTAAGTTGAAAGGACTAAGAAGATATAAAAATACATTACTCACATAGGTGAAGCATCATAGAAACAAATTAGAGTCTTACTATCACAGGGTCAAAATCAACCCACAAAGGTCAAGATTGACAATTAATATTGTCTGCTTCTAGTTGGTTTTGATCTAAAACCAAAACATTGATCAATTTGAGAAATGAGAAAAATACAGTCTCTTTACACATTAGTAGATTAAAATCAATAAAGTGTGATAAATGAGCTAAGTCATTCTATATCATCTTGTATTTGTTTATTGTGACTTGTTGAATTTTCATGTTGAATCATAGTTGTTATACTACAGTTTGTGCATATTACCAACCTACTATTATATTTTATTCAATCAATTTCTATCTAGTAAAAGAGTTATTATTGCATTAATCCAATTTTAGATAAAACACTCGTGTATATTCAAACTTTGAATCTAATATATGTCTATAGTGGTTGATTTATTTTACTCATATTTACTCAAGATTACTCGCATTTACTATATCCCATTCTTATAAAATATTAAATAGTGTAGTGGAAGTTCTATGTTGCTCAACTTTCTAAGCACTTCTCTGTCTCTAATGATGGTTGGGGCATATTCTTCCAAACCCGTGGTTTTAACACTAGCATCTCCTCAAGGCATAATCATCTCATTCCTCAATGACTTCAAAGGGTTATTTTGTTTTCATACCTATAGGTTTTTCATGGAGAAAACTTAGTACTCATGACACACCTGAAGACACCCAATGCAGTTATGCTCAAGTACCTGATTTCTTAATTTATCTTTTTTCATCTAGAATTTTCAATACTAGACTAAAAAGGGTGAATTTGTAGAAACATAAATTTGGTATTATACACTTAAAAATTCCAATTTTGACCAATATTCAACATACATGACTTGCGCATACGCCCTTGGCACTTGCTCACATTCTCTCATACCCATTCATCTACCTATGGGTTTGAACTTCCTAGTTTACCATTATTTAAATATAGAATATTTATAGTTTATTCCCAAATAGTTTATCATTGTAAGCATAGTGTTGCATGAGTCTAAATCATTTTTTCATATTACTAGACATTTTTTACAATAGTAAAATGGATCTGGTTATCGAAGTCATCCAATTGTATTACCTTCATCTACATGCCCTTTAATGACTATCTTTTAAATTTAAATACTTACATTATGTCAACCCACACATTTCGTATGTCCATTTGGATGGAAATTACTCAAAGAATTAGCTATATATAAACATTAAGCCTAAGCCTATTCATAACTAGCATCTATCAAGAAAAACATCTATTTTTAAATTGACACACTGAGGAATACATCTAGACATCTTTGAGGCACTACCCTAAAACATCCAAATATGAAAACCCATTAAAGGAATAGTCACTAAGCCAAGTTTGAATGTTATTGCATGGTCAAAATCACAGGTTGTAAAGTGTCAAAAGGCACATATATTGCACTACATACTAGTGTATCATTAGTAAGCACACACATAATTAGGTGGTAACTACATGTAATTAGAATATAACCCCATATGCAACACTCAAAAAATATAACACATAATTATGGAGCATATGCAACACTCAGATACTCAATAAGGGGTGGTTTGGGTTAGCTCAACCCATCCTATCTAACCCCTTTTTACAGGCAAATTAAGTGCTGAAAGTGGAGCTAGGATTTTTAATTGAAGTAAGATGAATATGAATATGGGCATAGGTATAGATACTAAAATCTAATTTTATATGACATACTATCTTCTACACTTAAGAAATACCATTCATGGTTCAACCGTTCAATTTATGACCTTTATACTATTAAAAGACTTGCGTTTACAATTTCACTATGCCAAATTACTTATAGTTTGATGCTAACATTCTGATGACGCATACCACCTATAGCCTAAAATATAAATAAAACTTGATTTATATCATGCATAAATAGTTATAGATCCTCAATAGATTTTTACCCTATAGGACACTAGCATCCATATTAGGACACCAATGTTGATGTTATTGTCCTAAATCTAATGCTAGTGTCCCCACCTTTCAAAAGCTCAAATTAAAAATCTCTTAATATGTATCGATCGACCTATTTATCATATTTAACCCTCCCATGAGATTATTTCAAAAGGTGTGGTATAAATAAGAATCAAAATTCATTCATTAACAACCTAATTGAATCTAAGTAAACACCTCTCAAACTCACACTACACTATTAAAACATATTTGCAAAACTAAGTTATACTGCACTATTCTTCCCTATTTCAAAATCAATGATATAAATAGTCTTCTTATAGGTCTAAAGCATTCAAAAAGTAACCCATGAGAAATATTTTTCAAGTTACAAGCTAGAGCACTGCATGCACTCACATGTAACATATTACATAATTTTTCACACACAAACCCACATAAAGAGTAAAACTACATCATTTTGAGGCCCTCTTCAAAGTATATGGCTATGTAGGCAATGTTCATTGATAAAAGAGTTTTTTAGGTTAGCTCAACTTCACTTGAGCCCACTAACCATTATCTTTCAAGGTGACATGACCTGATTGGAGGACCTAGGGTTTTTAGTAAAAGACTAGTTCTAGAACTTGTGTGCACAATCTAAATTGATAACATGCAAGGTGAAAGTGAAACTTAATAGGCATGATTAACTGTTATCGAAAAGGATAAGTATTTTGAGCCAAATAGAGCATTGAAATCAGGACATAAACATTGATGCTAGTGTCCATAATCTAACACGAGTGTCCCATCTAATAAAAAATGGATTACTATAATTTGATGAATTGAGGTGAATCATCAAACTAACTTCTCATGCACATGTGCATGGTAGATCTACCTACCTATCATTGCATAAGCTAAATGTTATTTCTCCTTCGCATTGCTACTTTCAAAATATTGTTTGACATTATAATTTTATATATTTAACATATTCTCAAATTTATTAAAATATGGTTAAACGTTCTAGTGAACCCAACCTCTAAGTCTTCTTACACAACCCTAGCTTGCCTTAATCTTTTCAGCCTTCTAGAGTTTTAGATTGTTGTGATTTCTTTTCAACTATGAATTTTTATATTATTATTGGCATATTTATTTTCATTTATTAGAAATAGAAAATATCAATAACAAATATCATTTTTGTAACTAATGATAAGGAGGCATTATTTGATCGATTAAATACAAATTAGGAATTAACTGATGCATTTTTATATGTTACATGAGATGAAATTAGTAAACATGCCAAGGCTAATGCATTCACATCTAGTGATGGTGAATCTTTGGGCAGTACTATTATAGATTCAACATCATTAATCCATCCCTGAGCACACCATTTATTCTCACATCTAGTGGGGGCACATAATATATTTTCAAGCCATTGTTCCTAGAAGATCAAATTACTATTACTAAATCTTCCATGGGAACAATCAATGCTTCAACTCTAGTACTATTTCCAATGCTTACATCAACATAAGTAATGTTTGCATCCCCTTTGGTAAGTTCTCAAACATCAAATATTAATCCCACTGGGTCTATTATGCAAGATCTTTTCCAAGTTATTCAAACTTTGGAATCTAAGGTTACAAATATTGAGCAAAATGCTTAAAAATCAACTCATTTTATTGATTCACAAGATGCATTACATAATCTTATTGCACTTGAGATATATTTTCACCTTTTTCCAACCAATTGTGTAGTGCCCAAATTCACATTTTATGATATAAAAGGTGATCCTAAGCAACATATTCAATATTTAGAAAAAAACATGCCTTGATTATGCTTCTGATGACAAAATTTTGACAAAATTATTTCCAATAAGCCTAAAGGACCATGCTTTGATATGGTTTTATGATCTACGAGTATGATTATTGAAAGCATTCAAACATATAATGGATCAATTTATAGCACATTTATCAATTAAAATCACTAAAAACATGCAATATGCATAGATTTCCAAGATGAAGCAATAAAGCAATGTACCATCAATGAATATGTTTTCATGTACAAGAAAATGTTGGCCAAAATGACAATTTCAATGGAAGGTAAATAAATTCAAGATATCTTTAAGAGAATCTCAATTTCCCCACTACATGAGTTTATTATCTTTAAGAAGTTTAAATCTTTTGATGATGTATTCCATATTGTATAAGATCGAGAAATGAAACTTATTACATTTAACTAGCTTAAGTATGTAGCAAACACACTAACTAAATCTACCACCAAGTTTCATATCAAACCAAGATATAAGGTTAAACCTACAGAGGCTAAAAAGGAAATAACAATAATGGTCAATATAGTATCACAACAATCTAATCATATCATATTATCCAATACACATAAGAGACAATTTACATGATTACCCCAAGTCTCTAACTTTGATCCTTAAGAAACTTGTGGAGTGACACCTCATACCTATCCCTCCTCAATTATAGGTTGATATGAGTTGATCTCTACCCAAAGTATATGGTTCAAATGTTTATTATGACTATCACCAATGTGTCGGGCATTCTACACACAAATGTTACAAGTTGAAGCACAAGATACAAAACCTCATTGATATCGAACATATTCCCTTTACTGATCCTCTAAAATATTTAAGTTCATAAATTGTTGATCATCAAAACTAAAAGATATTTAATTTTCCATTAAAAGAACATTCTAAGGAAACACCAGACGTGCAAGTGGCATATAATGCACATCCTCCTCCACCATGATATGGACACCTGTTAGATGAGATTATTAGCACACTTACACACATGGTATTTTATATGGTTGAGAGGCCTTATATTACATTTGATGTCAATGACATCATGGATGATGACTCATACATTCACTCATTATTTATTAGAACACATATTGATCATCAACCTATACACAATGTTATGGTTGATAATGGTTCTGGTGAGAATGTATGTATTATTGTCAATCAGGATCACACCCTTGTGAAGGTATTTTCATGCCTTCACAAACTACTAAAACATGGAAATAATCCTAGGCTATGGGTGGCCTAATCAGTAGATTGAATCTCTAAATTCTAAGGGCTAGCTCTCTCTGGTGTATCAATTAGGATCTCTATTCTAGGCTATAAATTGTCAGGGAAAAGGGAAGAAAGAAAATTGAAGAAAAAATCTTATCTAATGATGGTGATACACCTATATTTTGGTTCATCCACTCAATTTGAGCTCCTAAAAACACTGATTAAACAAGAAAAAGACTAAACTTTCATCTCTAATTGACTCTTATACATCAATATTTCATGAAAAGGTTCTATCTAGTGATCAAATCTTGAGGAAAATGAGGAAATAGCCCTGATTCAAGACACTAACCAGCCACTTACATCCACTATAACTTCAACCAAAAGACATTAAACATAAAACATGACCTGCATAATTTGATCAACTAGTAACTAAGTAAGAATCAAGACTTGACAGGGAAGAAAATTTTATCACATATGCAAATCATTGACATAAGTACACTATTTATCTAAAAAGGTTATAAATACTCAAATTTATTTGAAATATAAAAAAAATAGTCCATCTATTTATTTGAAAAGGTTACAAAACTCAAATTTTGGTAGAGTTTGATCTTGCCAGAAGAGGGATCCTTAAAATGGCTAAAAAAGCCAACTTATATAGAAAAGGCATACAAAAGCCAAGAAATTGGCACTAGAATTAGAGAGGAGATCAACTCCCACATCTCACAAGTCCAACTTCAACTATCAAAAGATAACTAAGCGTGCAAATAATATTGTTTTGTCTTTTGTCTTGCATGAAAAGCTCTTTGGCATTGAAAATGATGGAGAGCCCATGGACTAATCATTATTAAAATCTTCAAAATTCATCAAAACTACATGGATATTCAAGGTTGGTGTATAAGTCTAGATGGTGGGCCCATCTTGGACTAATCTACTCCATGCATGAAAGCTACACCAAATCTTCAAAGAGAAACTCCAATTGATACGTTTGAAAGTGAGTTGAAACAACAGAAATTTCTTTTTTGCATGGAAAACAAGGAAAATGCATGACAAGCCTTGTCTAGTCAACACCAAATAAATCCACGTTAACTCCTTGAACAACCATCCAATGCTAAATTGCTTGATCCCTTCATACATTCGAGTCTCCCTTTTAAAACTGAGAGAGTCGTGCTTGAAGGCAGTTATATGTCTTTGCCAAGTCTAAATAATTTGATTATTGTATTAATTATTTGGCATGCTCTTTACTACAATTTCAAACTTTAGATCTTCTTATAGATGGAAAAATAATATCTTTATTAGTTTTTTGCATGTTTGTGCTATGCTAAATGCATCTAATCGAGCTTGGGTCACCCTGCATGTTCTATATGTGAGCTATAAACTATGTCATATGAGTCAAAAATAAGAAGTCCTCATTGTCTTCTTAAATTAGCTATCAAAATCCCACTAATATCCTTTTGAAAACCTAGCCTTTTCTCATCCGTTGATCTCCTTGCTAGATCTTGACAAGTGTCAAGCTCATGATAATCTTAATGAACCTTTTTTGAAATCTTGACCAACGGCTACTTACAAGGGCTCAAACTTGACATTTTCGGGCCCATCATTAATTCTTTTAGACTTTTGTTTTTGTCCAATTCTCTTGAAATAATTAACCTCTTAAGCCATTCCCATCGGTCTTATTGCTTGGTTTTTTCCCTTCAGACAAATTATCTGCATCTTATCTCCCTGTGCATTTCCTTCAAATGAAAGTCTGAAGGAATTATTTCTATTTTATTTATTTCATACAATTTGTCCACAGCTTATCTTTGTGCACTTTTCCTTTGGATAAAATGTCTGAAGGCTTATCTCCTGCAAGAACACTTCATTCAGATTTTCTTTCTTTCTGGCAATTTTCTTGAAAGAATTATTTTAGCATTTTCTTTCAGAACTTATCTTTCTTTCAAATAATCCTCTCGAAATAATTTCCTCCTTTTGCTTTGAACAATTTGTTTAAAGGAGTTAGGTCTTTAGGTTTTTTGCAATGGACAATTCATGCAGATAATTTTTCTGAAGGAATTTATGTAATGCCCTTCGGCCTTTTAAAATGTCCCTTCTAAAAAGTTGTAATGTTGTAATGAACCTTTGGCCAAAATAAATGACCCTTCAAACTTTCGAAAAAGTCCCTTTGAAAAATTTGGAATGGTCCTTTGTCAAAATCCTTCAAAAATATTGAAATTGTCCTTCGATAAATTTGAAATGGCCTTCGGAATTTCCTAAAAAGTCCTTTCAAAAAAATTGAAATTGACTCTATTCCTTTGGAAATTTTGAAAAGACCCTTCGAATTTTTGTAATTGCCATTTTTGTCGAGACAATAAGCCCTTGAGCCTTATATAAAAGGACCATTTCCTCAAAAAAGATACCTTCAAGAATTTGAAAAAGTCCTTTGGCTTTTAGAAATGGTCCACTTCATATTTCGGCTTTCTTGGAAAGATTCTTCAGTTTTGTTGAAAAGCACTTTTCAAAGGAAAAGATACCCTTCAAACTTTTGAAAAGTGACTTTCCCGAAAGGAAAATACCCTTTGGGATTGTTGAAAATGCATTTTTTCAAAAGGAATAATCCTTCACATTTTTTGCAAAGTCCTTCTTGAATTAGCTTATATAGAAAAACTCGAAGTATTTCTTCCTGAAAAAACATGAAGTCTTATTCTTTGAAAACCTAAAGTCTTTTTTCAAAACTTGCTTCCTTCAACTGCTCAGACCAACATCTAAACTTTCAAAGCAAACTAGCATGGTATGTAGAGCTTCGAATGATAAGGGTGACAATTTTTGACCTATGGGGTCAAAAATTATCAATATTTTGGTAACTCTACTAAGGAGCATAACTGTGATGCTTGAGAACCAGACCATGTACATGACAAAAAAATCCTTTTGACTTGACATGAGAAAACCTTCATCCTCCAAAACAAGAAGAGAAACACACAAAATAGGAAAACCAACTAAACAAAGCAAATGTGAAAATAAAGCACTTATTTGGGACAAAACATAACTAGACTAATGTGTTTGAATAACACTTGGAGGAAAATAAACAAACTATGTACAAAGAACTTTGCTCTTTAATAGCAATGTTTTAAATGTATCCCGTTAACTGGGATTGGAATCTCCTCACCATCCATCTTGGCAAGTTAGAAGGCATTGTTAGATTTATAGTTGGAGATTATGTATGGGCCACTCCAAAATAATCAAACTTTGTGTGCCTTCTTGGTTTATCTCGATCCTCATCCCACTTGAGGACCATATCTCCTTCTTTGAAACTTTGTGAAGAAGCTCCTTTGTCAAAAGCTCTCTTCACTTGTGATTGATGAATTTCCATGGCTAGCATGGACTGATTTCTTATCCCTTCCAACTCCACAAGCTCAACATACCTGATCTCCATAGGCTTATTCTCTAATAATTCAAGTTGATGCATTACTTCTAAAGCAGGAAACTCAAGAGAAATGGGTAACCTTGCTTCCTTACGATATTCCACCTTATATGGAGAGTTGGCTATTAATATTTTGTAGGTGATCCTATCAGCCCATATAGCTGACTTCAACTTGAGATGCCATGACCTCTGATTGTCTTCAATAGTCCTTATGATCTTCAATGGGTTCTTATTTGTAGATTTAGTAAGGCCATTACCTTGTCGATAATAGTTTGACGAAGTGCTAAGATAAATTCCATGTTGGACAGCCCATTGGCTAATCCTAGTTCTCGTAAAACCCATTGCATTATCAGAAATAATAGTTGAAGGAACTCTAAATCTAGTAAGTAAACATTCATAAAAATCTAGAACATTGGTTTCGTTTGCTTCTTTTAATGCCATTGCTTTTATCCAATGTGTGAAGTAATCTGTAGCAGTTAAAATTCATTTATGTCCTAAACTTGAAGGAGGATTTATGAGACCAATAAAGTCCAACCCCCATTAGACAAAGAGTTGATCCACCACAATTGGTTAAAGAGGTAAAGCTACAAGTTTCACTTTTCTTATAAACATAGCACACTGTTTACACTTCTTAACCCATACATGGTAATCACCAAATATAATAGGCCAATAGTACCCACCTCTCATGATCTTAAGGGTTGTAAGTCTTATGAAAAAATGTCTTCCACCATGTCCATCATGGAATTATTTAAGCAATCTCTGAGTCTGGCTTGACTCTATACACCTTAGTAACATGCCATTGATAACTTTCTTGAACAAAACACCATCAAAAAATAAAAATGGAAATGATTGCAACCTAAAATATCTTCTTTTTGAAGAACTTATATGAGAGGGATAAATACCATCTTAGAGATAGCTTACCAAGTCATGAAACCAACTGAAAGGTGAGGTATGACCATTTGCAACCTTTTCATCATTTGACACCAAAATAACCTCATTAGTCTCTTGCAAGTCTTGAGCTAAATTCTCACAAAGTCCTTTGCCTCTAATCATGCTCCATTACATTCTTTATCCAACCAACTCTCTTCTCATTTATATCTTTGTTCAAAAGGAACTCCTTGATGCTTGGATGAGAAACCATTAGGTGTATCTTATTATTAGACAACAAGTATCTAAAATTTTTAAGAGACCTTATAACTGAAAGAACATGTTTTTCAACAAAATAATACCTTGTTTCATACTCTTATAAGCCTTGACTAAAGAAAGCTATTGGCTTCTCCAAAGCCTCATGATTTTTTTACATAAGAATTCCTAAAATGGTGTCCATGTTGGCATATGTATACAAAATGAAATCTTTCATGAAATATGGATTTATAAGTGTAAGATCACTAGTTATGGCCTTCTTAATATCTTCAAAACTTTTAACTCCTTCTTTGGACCAACTGAAGCTATGATTCTTCTTTAACATGGTTGTAAGTGGCTTAGCTAAAATGGCAAAATCTAAAATATATCTCCTTATGAAGTTGATTTTCCCAAAGAAGCTTTACATAGCCCTTTTGTGCTTAGGTAAGGAGAGTGAAAAAATGGAGTCTACCCTTTTAGAATCTATGCTTAAACCATACATTGAAACCACATGTCCAAGAAGCTTACCTTCATGAATTGAGAAGACACACTTTTTGGGATTTAGAGATACCCCAAATTGCCTACACCTTTCGAACACTTGTTTGAGATGAACCATGTGATCATCTGCACTTTTTGAAAATATTGTTATATCATCTAAATAAATAAGTACAAACTTATTAAGAAGGCCTTGGAATGCCATAAGCATGCCTCTCTGAAGGGTTGCTTCAGCATTAGATAAACTGAATGGCATCTTTCTGTATGTAAAATTCCCCCACTTGGTTGTGAAGGCCATCTTAAATTGGTCCTCTTCCTTGACCAAAATTTGATTATAACCACTATATCCATCCAATGAAGAAAACCTCTCTAAACTTGCAACCAGTTGTAAATTTTGTTCCATTGATGGCAATGGATAGTGATCTTTAAGTGAAGCCCAGTTCAAATCACGAAAGTCAACACACAATATCATCTCACCATTCTTCTTATGTACGAAAATAATATTTGCCACCCAAGTTGAGTGCTTAATTAGAAATATAATATCTAACTCTATGAGCTTATGAATCTCAGCTCTCATCAAATGCTCAAGCTTAGGATTGATGGGCCTTTATCTTTGTCTCACTGGTTTAGTTTTAGTCTCTAACTGAATGGTGTGTTGAGATAAACTTGGGTCAAATCCCTTGAGATGACTATATTTCCATGCAAATACATCAGTAAAACTTGTTCATAACTCAATGAAAGCTTCTTTTTGTGAAGGAGTGTATACCTTACCCAACTTCAAAATCTTATCAGCTGCAATCTCTACATTGTCATAGTGCTCTTCTTTTATTGACACGGATGAATTCTCCTTCCTTAACTCATCATCACCACTGAAAATTTTCTCAAGTGTGACCAATCCCTTAGGAAACTTTTTTTTTTTTTAGTTACACAACTTGATCACCATACTGTTACAAATAATTTGATTGGGTTCTTGAAGAAAACTCAGCCTCTTCTTGAAAGAATCTCACAATTTGATTGTCATCTTTGAACACCTACTAATTCTCATGATTATCTGGAATAGAAGGCCTCATAACCACCTTTATATGTGACTAAATTTTCTCACTCTTTATATCAGCTAGAATGCTAAATTATGACCCAATGGTGGCCAACCTATCTGTGTGTTTATTCTCACCTCTTAGTATTTCCTGAATGTTAAAGGCTTGAAAATATTCAAATAAGTCCCATAATATATGCTTTTAATATTTAAGAAACAAAATTTTACATACATTTAAACCTCTTACTTGGTGAATTATAAGTTCACTATCACCCAAAACTTGTAAGGAATTGACTTTTATCTTCTTAGCCCATTATAAACCATGAACTAGTGCTTCATACTCAGCAACATTATTTGAACAACCAAACTAAAATTTAATAGAAGAGAGTAACTTTAATTTATTGGATAAACTAACATCATTTCAGATTTTGTACCATGTTTATTCCTTGATCCATCAAAGTACAATTTCCACAAACATAATTTTCATAAACCTTCACTAGATTCATCATCCTTAACCATGGTTAGAATTGGTACATCATTGTCATGAAGGCAATACACATAGAGTCCTTCTTCTTATTTAATTAACTTATAAGGATCATGCTCATGCAAAGTGGAAGCCCACTCATCAAGAAACGAATCTGGAACTCCATCCAAAGCTGATCCATTTTCTACTCCACTAGTTTCTAATACATCATCCGATATGATACATTTAGTGTTCACAACACTTGGCATATATGGCTCTTTATGGAAACATGTAATAGATTCAGAATAAATCATTACCTTTGTACCATACCTAGTTTTTAACAACAAATAATTCCAATCAGCTGATAAATATCCCCTAATCTTTGAGGTGAAGTCCCTTGAAAGGCACATAGCAAAGTAAGGAGGCAAGTCTTCCACAACAACATCCTACTGAATAGTAACATTGAGACAAGCATGTAATGTTAATTTCAGATATATAATGATGTCTATCATATTTTTTGGTGACCAATATAATTATAATACCCCCTTAGTGTTTGGCTCATAAACAAGGGCGAGCTTGTCCACAATCTATTTAGGCATGACTGTACTACTAGCTCCATTATCCACCATACAGTTATGAATCAAAGTATCACCTACTATCAAAGAAAATTATAAAGGAGGAGTTTTGTTTGTTTTTACCTTATTTATATCCACTTTTACCATATTATTTACTTTTTTTACTTGTTGCTTAGTTGGCTGATCTGAATTAGCTAAGACAACACCTTCTTTCTCAACCGGTTTTGGAGACAAGTTGAGAGTTGAAAGCTCTTGGTTGAGCATATATTTTTGTCATAGGATGGAAAGAGAATCCCACATGCTAATTATAATATTAGACTTCTTCATCTGATCCACTATATTGAACTGAGATCCACCAACCTTTGGTTGTACTTTCTAAAGAACTGGCTACTCATGAACTAGAGGTATTTGATGAACTTTACTAACCTCTATATTTTAATTTTTTTGAGTTGTAGGGGAAGCAAGTTGTTCTTTTTTAATCTTAAAAACAACATTAGGAGTACTTGAATCCTTTATCACCTCTTTAACCTCATCAATGGCTCTTCTTTTAGCTCTAGTTATAGCGATAACTTGACCACTTGTATTGTTAGTTTCAACACCCTGAGTAAAACCAACATGATCATCCACTTGCCAATTTACATTAATGGCATCAGGATACCCTTGAACTTTTTGAGTCTCTCCTTGTGATGTCAATCTTGTATCTTGGTATTGACCTCCTTGAAAATAAAACTCTTCTTGTGTCATTTATGGCATAGTGATGTTTTGTGATACCAAGGCTTTGTTTTGAGCATCATTAAGATTTGAGGACTGCCAACATGAATCCTGCATCAAGTTGTTTTGAGGTGGGGTGGGGAAAATGGCCTTTGAAGTGGAAGGAGCATTAAGATCAAGGGAATCATATGGCTTAGTTGGAGTTATGGCTCCTTGTGTTTGATAAGGTGGTCTATTCTCTCTAAAACCTTGATAAGGAGGTCTTTGATCTTTGAAAAGATGATAGGTGGTCTGATTTTATTATTGATAGGGCTTATTAGAATGATATTTTTGTCTCTTAAGTTACACTATTTCATTTTCAAAGGATTGTAATAAGTTTTTCAACTCTCCTATCTCACTAGCTTGACTAGTAGGGGCTACAATTTGAGTTCGAGGTGATGGAATAGGAGCTAAGGATGGGATTTGAGAAATTTGAAGAGCTAGTATGGACTTTATTTCTAGAAATATATGCATTAGAGGTCTTAGAGAAAGCTTACCAGCTTGTATCAAACTATCCTCTACCCTTATTGTAACCTCATAAGCATCTAACAAGGTATTACCACCCATTGACCATATCATCACACTGATGTCAAAGTTAAGATATTTCAAATAGTACAAAAATGCATATTCAGTGGATGGCCTAATAAACATAGGTATTCTAGTCCATGTCTTTTGGAATCTAAGGTTTAAATCAAACATAAACTCATGAAGAGCTCTGTTTATGGCATTTAATTGCTCAACTAAAGATAAGTGATCAAATTTATCCTCAAATTACTTGATTAAGGCTGCACCCAATTCATCCTAGGTAGAAATGGAGTTTAGTGGGAGGTTTCTATACCATTGCAATGTTTTCCTTTGAAGGAAGCAATAAAAAATCTAATAACAACATTATCCTTAACAACATTATGGACTAAACATAGATTAACTACATCTTGGATATGCTTAATAGGGGTTGTTTGATTTTTTCATGAGAGGAATGGGATACTTTTAAGAGCAGACATAGAAATGTCATCAAACTGAGCTAGATTCAGTGGACTACCTTTATTGAATAGAATAAACAACTGGTTTCTGATGGCCATTTGGATAGTGGGGATTATAGTGCCTAGAACAATAGGATAACCAAGGGACAATTTTTTTTTGGAGGATATGGATTTACCCTTTTAAACCTTGATCTCTTATATGATATAAATTCAAAAGGAATACGTTTACTATCTGATCTTGTTGTAACCTTTGGCATGAAAGGATTGCCTAAATGGTGTTATGAACCTTGAAACTTGAAGAATATTTAGCTTGTGATGAAGATGAATATTCTTGTCTATTGCAACTACTTCTCTCAACTTCAAAATTCTTTAGATATGCAAATAATTTCTTTGATGTCCCACCGAGCATGCCAAAAATTGTTTTCAATCAAACTCACACCCTTATGAAGATAGTTTTAGGCCTTCATAGTCTGCTAAAACATGGAAACAATCTCAGGCTATGGGTAGCCTAATCAATGGATTGAATCTCTAGATTATAAGGGCTAGCTCTCTTTGGTGTATCAATTAGGATCTCTACTCTACGCTAAAAACTATCAATAAAAAGGGAAGAAATAAAATTGAAAGAAAAATCCTATCTAATGATGGTGATACAAATGTATTTTGGTTCATCCACTCAATTTGAGCTTCTAAAAACATTGATTAGACAAGAAATAGATTGAACTTTCAACTCCAATTAACTCTTATACATCAATATTTCATGAAAAAGCTCTATCTGGTGATCAAAGCTTGAGGGAAATGAGGAAATAGGCCTGATTCAAGGCACTAACCAACAACTTACATCCACTATAACTTCAACAAAAAGATATTAAATACATAACATGACCTGCATAATTTGATCAACTAGTAACTAGGTAAGAATCAGGACTTGACAAGGAAGAAAATTCTATCACATATGCAAATCACTGACATAAATACACTATACCAGTATTCTAGAATCTTAAAAAAATAGTCCTTCTATTTATCTAAAAATGTTACAAAACTCAAATTTTGGTAGAGTCTGATCTTGTCAGAAGAGGAATCTTTAAAATAGCTAAAAAAGCCAACGTATATAGAAAAAGCATACAAAAGCCAAGAGATTGGCACTAGAATTAGAGAGGAGATCAACTCCCACATCTCACAAGTCTAACTTTAGCTATCAAAAGATAACTAAGCCTTCAAATAATATCTTTTTATCTTATGTATTATATGAAAAGCTCTTTGGCATTGAAAATGATGGAGAGCACATGTAGTAATCATTAGTAAAATCTTCAAAATTCATCAAACCTACATGGATATTCAAGGTTGGCATACAAGTCTGGATGGTGGGCCCATCTTGGACTAATCTACTCTATGCATGAAAGCTATGCCAAATCTTCAAAGAGAAACTCCACTTGATACATTTGGATGCTAAGTTGAAACAAAATAAAATCCTTTGCATGGAAAACAAGGAAAATGCATGAAAAATATTATCTAGTCAACTACAAGTAACTCCACATTAACTCTTTCAATAATCATCCAACGCTAAACTAATTGAGCCCTTCATACATTTGAATCTCCCTTTTGGAACTGAAAGAGTCGTGTTTAAAGGCAGTTGTATGTATTTACAAAGTCTAAAAAATTTGATTATTGCATTAATTATTTGGCATGCTCTTTACTACAATCTCAAACTGTATATCTTCTTATACATGAAAAAACAATATCTTTATTAGTTTTTTGCATGTTCATGCTATGTTGGACATGTCTAATCCAACTTGGTTCACCCTGCATATTCTACATGTGAGCTGTGAACTATGTCATAGGAGTCGAAAAGATGAAGTCCTCATTGTCTTCTACTAATTAGCTATTGAAATCACACTAAGATTCTTTTGAAAACCTAGCCTTTTTATCATCCGTTGATCTCCTTGCTAGATCTTGAAAAGTGTCAAGCTCACGACAATCTTGATGAACCTTTTTTTAAATCTTGACCAATGGCTACTTGCAGGGGCTCAAACTTGACATTTATAGGCCCATCATTAATTCCTTTAGACTTTTGTTTGTAGCTAATTCTCTTGAAAGAATAAACCTCTCAAACCATTCCCTTCAATCTTATTGCTTGGTTCTTTCCCTTCAAACAAATTGTCTGTGTCTTATCTCCCTGTTCATTTCCTTCGGATAAAAAGTCTGAAGGATTTCCTTCTATTTTATTTGTTTTAGACAATTTATTTGTGGATTATCTTTATGCACTTTTCCTTCAAACAAAATGTCTAAAGGCTTATCTCTCACAATAACACTTCATTCAGATTTTCTTTCTTTTGGGAAATTTGTTCAAAAGAATTATTTCAGCATTTTTTTTGGAACTTATCTTTATTTCTGGCAATCCTCCTGAAAGAATTTCTTCCTTTCACTTCGAACAATTCCTTCAGATAATTTGTTCTAAGTAATTAGGTCTTTGGGTTTTTTGCAATGGACAATTCATGTGAACAATTTGTCCAAAAGAATTTATGTAAATGCCCTTCGTCCTTTTGAAATGTCCCTTCAGAAAATTTGAAAAGTTGTAATGAACCTTTGGCCAAAATAAGTGACCCTTCAAACTTTTGAAAATGTCCTTTCGAAAAATATGGAATGGTCCTTTGTCAAAGTCCTTCGAAAAAATTGAAATTGTCCTTCGGCAAATTTGAAATGGCCTTCAGAATTTCCTAAAAAGTCCTTTCAAAAAAATTGAAATTGACTCTATTCCTTCAAAAAAATTGAAAAGACCCTTCGTATTTTTGTAATTTCACTTTTTTCTGAGACAAAAATCCCTTCAGCCTTATGGAAAAGGACCATTTCCTTGAAAAAGGTACCTTTGGGAATTTGAAAAAGCCCTTCGGATTTTAGAAATGGTCTACTTCATATTTCGGCTTTCTTGGAAAGACCATTTGATTTTGTTGAAAAGGACTTTATGAAGGGAAAGATACCCTTCAAACTTTTGAAAAGTGACTTTCCCAAAAGGAAAATACCCTTCGGGATTGTTGAAAATGCCTTTTTCTGAAAGGAATAATCCTTCAAATTTTTTGCAAAGTCCTTCAATTAGCTTATATATAAAAACCCAAAGTATTTCTTCCTGAAAAATCCCAAAGTCTTCTTCTTTGATAACTTAAAGTCTTTTTTCAAAATTCACTCCCTTCAACTACTTAGATCAACATCAAAACTTTCAAAATAAACTAGCATGGTATGTAGATCTTTGAATGATAAGGGTGACGATTTTTGACCTATGGGTTTAAAAATTGTCAACATGTACCATGACATCACCTACACATTTTAGATACACATATGATGACTTATACCCTTCAACCAATATGGTCAAAGCATTTGATAGGAAAGCCTGACATGTAATTGGTGAGATTGTTTCACCTTTATAGGTTGGTCCAACACATGTTATTACAACATTTTCTATTATACCACATATGGGAGTCTTTGATATACTACTAAGATGACTTTTTATTCACATTTTATATGCATTACCATCCATAGTGCATAAATGTGTCAAGTATATTCATGTCAATAAGGTAATCACAATTTTATGGAATCGGTATGAGCAACTACAAGAACAAGAGAAGTTTATTCCAAGACAACTAATTATACAACCTATTAAGATTAATTATGAGTAAAAGGGTAAGCAAAAGGCAACCCCCTTTCCTAGGTGTCTGATGCTTGAGATCTCATTGCATTAAAGATATATAGTGGGATCCACATAGTCCTCATCTACACTTACACAACATAGCCAGTTGTTAAGAGCATATCAACATGTTTTAGAGAGGGTACAAAGACCCATAATTATAGTTGCACCCAAAAAGTTAGAAATCACTAAGCAATGGGTACCATGAACCACTAAAACTTCTAATACTACTTCACAACCACATAGTCCAATGAGGCACAAACAAAGTATCGCAAATTATATAGTTCCAGATTTGGCATATATACATGATCCTTGGTAATCTAACCAGTTTGTTGTATTATATCATGAGTATAGTTCACCCTATGAGCATCTCTTAGATGGTATCGCTATCTATCCCTCTCTTCCCTAATATTCAAATATGAAAAAAATCAAAAAATCAAATAATTAATAAAATACAAAAACATTCAAATAAAACAAAAATATAAAAAAATATTTAACATACACAATTTACTAGTGTTTGTGTATATGTAGTTTGCTTTATATTATTAGATAACATATAATTTCCTTTTTATTCACACATATGTTTCATGGATACTTGAGTGTGATATAGGCATATAATAGGTACATGAGACATGAGCATACACATGTTGGACCTTTTTCTCTACCCACATGACACACTACATCAGGGGCATTTACTTCATTGATCATGATTGATACATATTACATTGTTTTATGATCACTTTACATTATCATGTAGAGCTTATATACTAATGCTTACACATGTCTATACTCATGCTTACATCTTAATAGTGTGATAAATATGTTATGCTACAAGGCATTTTACTAACACATGTATGCAAAGACTAGTATGATATGTTTATCCTATTACTTATATTTCAGTTATCCATATTATCACATAACTTACTTGAGTGTACTTATTATTTGTTACCTTGTTTTGATTTTAGAACATTTGAACATGTTTCTTATTAGTTGGCCACAGTGCCACCGAGTGTTGTTTCCTTGGTGTGTGAACATTTGAATATGTCTTCCCCTCGGGTGTGCGGCATTTGAACATGCCCCTTATCTACGGTCTCCTTAGACCCACTTTGCATTATATTGAGTGCTCTTATGTGTGTGTTTAATTGTTTGTTGAGCTTATGCTTGTTACTCCTAAACATTACCATGATCTTTATCATGCACCTTAGGGTTTCCTATGATTGGATATTATGAGCTTCATTGATATATTTACTTAGACATAATACCACTATATGCTTGATTACTACATGAAAGATACATATATGACATAGTTATTTTATCTTTTTGAGATAAGGTGACTGTTGTCTCCAAATCTTGCACCCTAGAAGAGGATGTCCAGGCCTCTTCCAAATTTGGGCAACATTGGGACATTTCCAGGCATGTGGGTGTGCCTATAGGGAAAATGAACCTCTAGATTTAAAGGGATAACTCCTTGTATGTATCTCTATAGAACCACTTATATCTAAACCAGTCTTCTTGAAGATAAAAGAGTTATAAATTCTAGAAAAGAAACCTATTTTAAGAATGGTGATGCACCAAGATTTTCTTCCACATGAATGTCATATCGTATTGCACAATACAATAAAATGTAAAGACCCCTTTTCAAGTTCTAGAGATTCTAACATGAATATTTCAATATAGAGGAGAGATGCATGAAAGAATAGAAGTAAAATGAACCAAAAGGCAAATTTCACATTCAAGAATAGTTAAAACTCTTACAGCAGTTCCATACACATAAACACACTCTAGATGACCTGTTAGATCAAGAACTCTTTCTCGGGTATGAAGAATAGAGGACAAAAGGATGAAAAATCATCACATGCTGTCAATGTATATCACTTTTACACTCAAGAAATTGTTCAAAATTTTGATAGAAACGACTATACTCATGTTCAAATGCAAAATGTGATATCATTCTAACAGGGCTTCACCATACACTATGTGGATGGTTTTTTACTAGCCAAGGGGTTGTATATATATCAAGAAGGAAGAGAGAAAGGAAATCCTTTTGCACCAAGGAAAGGAATTGACTTGTTTTAAGTCGCCATATTTAGTTGTAACTATCTTTACAAAGGATGCTTGCTCAGGCCATTTGGTTGATCCATGTCATCACAAGTTGTTATACCTTTGGTCCTGTTATCTTAAATATGTTTTTCCAACATTTGCATCAAAAGAATAAGGATATTCTTGGCTAATTCATGGCATCAAAATGGTTGTTACAAGGGATTCCACTTATTGTAGATATGTATCTTTCATTCTATTTAGATTTGTCCTTCTTCCCTGGTTGGTTGTCATGAAATGACTCAAATCCTAGTCGATCAATGGTGATATTGGCTCTCTCATTTTTTTGATGGATGAAGGATGTGAGCCTTTGGATCTACTTGAATCCTCTTGTGTTGAACACCAATGATTAGCTCACTGTCTTCAAGTTGATGTTTATTCAATCATCATTTCACTTGGGCATTTCATTCGAGCATCCTATTTTGGGCTTTTTGTAATGGCTTGTCGAAAGGATTATTATGGACAAAAAGTCTGCAACAATTCCTTTGGATTTCTTTCAAAGGTCACTTCCTTTTGGAAATATCCCTTTAGGCTTAGAAAGTGTCCGTTCAGATTTTTTCGAAGGGTACTTGGAAGGGAAAGTGTCCCTTCAAAAAAGTTTCAAAGGGCACATAGAAAGGAAAGTGTCCCTTTAAAACTTTTTGAAGGGCACTTGGAAGGGAAAGTGTCCCTTTTAAGAAGTTTGGAAGGGCACTTTGGAGGGAAGTGTCCCTTTGAAACTTTCCAAAGGGCACTTGGAAGGGAAAGTGTCCCATCAAAACTTTTTGAAGGGCACTTGGAAAAGAAAATTTCCCTTCGAAAAAGTTCTGAAGGGCACTTTTGAAAGAAGTGTACCTACAAAACTTTTTTGGAGGGAACTTTGGAGGAAAGTGACCCTTCAAAAAAATTTGAAGGGCACTTTGGAGGGAAAGTGACCCTTTGAAAAATTTTGAAGGGCACTTTTGGAAAAAAAATGACCCTTCCAAAAGTTTTGAAAGGCACATTGGAAGAAAAGTGTCCCTTCAAAAAAGTTTCAAAGGGCACTTTGGAAGAATAGTGACCCTTGGAAAAAAATTTGAATGGCACTTTGGAAGAAAAGTGACCCTTTGTAAAAGTTCTGAAGGGCACTTTGGAAAGAGAGAGACCTTTCAGAAAAGTTTTGAAGGGCAATTTTTGGGAAAAGTCAAAGGCAGAGAATTCTTTCAGACTTTTTTTCTGAGACAAAAAGGCCAAAAGAATTCCTACCTTGGGAAAAAGACCAAAAACACACTTTGAAAAGGCCGAACAAAATCTCTGAAGAAAATAAAACAAGACAACTGGTTTTGTACAAGTGAGTTAAAATAGACAAGTGACTATTGAACTTAGCCAAAGAGAGCTACAAAACAAGGTATGAAATTTGGCTAACATTCTTGGTGATTTCAAGGGGAGGCATGCCTTTTATGCCAAAGATCAGTCACCTAAATCCTTCCATTGGGCATGGAGTCATGCATAAGGCATTCAAAATAACTTGAACAAGCTTCTTGTCTAAAAACACACAAGTTGGATGATCAAATGCACAAAGGCAAAGACGCACCAACACAAATAAGGAAACACACTTGTGTTACAAAGCACTTAGGGAACACAATATCAAACCAAAAAGAAACACACATCTAAACTATTATTTACAAAACATGGCTTTCTAGGACTAATAACAAGACTTTAGATGTATCCCATTCATAGGGATAGTCAACTCTTCTCCATTCATCTTCGACAGTTGAAAGGAGTTGCTTTGCTTGCACTTGTTGATGATGTAAAGGCCACTCCACAAAGTGTCAAACTTTGTATGTATGCATGGCTTTGCTTTATCGTCATCCCATTTCAAGACCAAGTCACCCTCTTTGAACACTCTTGCACTTATTTTTTTGTCAGAGGACCTCTTCATGAGTACTTGATGATGCTCCATAGCCTTGTTTGAATCATCCCTTACCTCTTATAGTTGTATTAATTCTATCAACCTGACTTCCATTAGAGTGTTTTCAAGTAATTCTAGTTGTTGTGCAAGTTCTAGGGTAGGGAGTTCTTGGGATATGGATAACATGGCTTCTCTACCATAAACAAGTATAAAGTGAGAGTTACAAATTGATTTCTTATGAGTAATCTTGTCTACCCATAAAATTATTTTCAACTTGCTTTGTCAGGCTCTTTGATTGCTCTCTAATGTTTTCTTAATGATCATGATGAGGTTCTTGTTGGTAGACTCAGCCAATCCATTACCTTGAGGGTAACAATTGGATGAGGTACTTGTTGTCTCCAAATCTTGCACCCTAGAAGAGGGTTGTTCAGGCCTCCTCCAGATTTGGGCAATGTTGGGACATCTCTAGGCCTTTGGGTGTGCCTATAAGTGGAAATGAACCTCTAGGTTGAAAGGGTTAGCTTCCTATATTAGATTTTTGTGCAATAAAACTATTGAACCAGTTTGTATGAGTGAAAAGAGTCAAAAGTTTGCATAAATGAAAACCCTAGTCTAAGATGGTGATAAACCAAGAATTAGTATCCACATGTATGCCCTATAATTATGCATAATACAACAGAATATAGTATATAACTTAAGCTCTAGAAGATTCCAACATAAGTATTACAATGTAGAGATAAAATGAATGAGATCACACAAGGTAAATAACTGGAAAACGCAACCTATATAGTCCACCAAAAAAGTTTCGCATGTGTAAAATCTCATACAACTAGAATGCACTCTACATGACCTATTGAATCAACTCTTTGCTCAAAAACATGAAGGGTAGAGAATAAAAGGGTAAAACATCACTTACTATCACTCTATGTCTCTTGCATGCCCAGGCAAATGTCTAGAACTTAGAAAGAAAATAGACTTATGCTTCTTTATTCAAAGGCAAGAAAATGGAAAAACATTCCATTAGGGCTTCACCATACTATCTGTGGATGATAAAACAAGATCCAAAGGTTCCTATTTATAGAAAAAGAGGGAGAGAAGAGAGAACTCTTGGGTACCAAAATAGAAGCCTCCAAAATGGCTTGCAATCACCATCCTAGTGAAACTGATTCCAATTATTTTCTCATTTAGTTGGAGTTTGTCCTCTTTGATTTGACCTCTTGAAATGACCAGGATCACTACAAAATCAATGGTGAGATGACCTTCCATAAGAAATGGCTTGAATCACTACTGTGAACCTTAGATTCTTCCTAAGAGTTCTCACATTTTGCACTACATACCCATTCAGGTTTTTCAAGTGACTTTACTTCTACTTGCTTCTTTGGGCTCTTTGAGTGCTTTTACTTGTAAAAGTCATAAGTGAAGCTCTTTTGAAAACTTGCAAAGAATTTTCTCTATATTTTTAGGATTTTTGAGTGTATTTACTTGTAAAAGTCATAAGCAAAGCTCTTTAGAAAACCTGATTTTCACTATCTTTGCTTAAGACCCTATCGGGTTCTCTGAATGGCTTTACTCCTTGATTGAAGACTTTAGGCATGAATTTGACGTCCTATAGCACATTATCTTTTAATCCCAATGGCTAGTTGGCCACCCTAGATTTGGCATCCTGTGGCACATCATCTTTAAATCCCAATGGCTAGTTGGCCTTTATGAATTTGATGTCCTGTGGCACATCATCTTTGAATCCCAATGACTAGTTGGTTATATTAAACTTGACATCTTACGACACATCATGGGGATCCATCGGGTCGAGTTTATGTTTTGGGTAATTTTATTGAAGTAATTCCTTTCTAAAATTTATCTGAAGGAATTCTTCCAGGGATTTTACTTGAAAGACAATGGCTAGTTCCTTCGAGAACTTTTCCCAAAGGACACTTGGGAAAGTGTCTTTCAAAAAAGTTCCAAAGGATACTTGTGGAAGGCATAGGGTCCCTTCAAAAAAAATTGAAGGGCATTTCCAAAGGAAATGGCCCTTTGAAAATTTTTTGAAGGGCATCTCCAAAGATAAAGTGCCCTTTTAAAAAGTCTAAAGAGTGATTTGGGAAGAAAAGTGCCCTTTAGAAAAGTCTGAAGGGACACTCGGGCTAAAAAGTGCCCTTCAAAACTTTTTTGAAGGGTCACTTAGAAATAAAAGTGCCTTCAAAAAAGTTTGAAGGGACACTCAAGATAAAAAGTGCCCTTAAAAACTTTTCTAAAGGGTCACTTAGAAAGAAAAGTGCCCTTCAAAAAAGTCCAAAGGGACACTCAGGCTAAAAAGTGCTCTTCAAAACTTTTTCGAAGGGTCACTTAGAAATAAAAGTGCCCTTCAAAAAAGTCTGAAGGGACACTTGGGATAAAAAGTTCCCTTCAGAACTTTTCTTAAGGGTCACTTTGAAAGAAAAGTGCCCTTCAAAAAAGTCCAAAGGGATACTCGAGCTAAAAAGTGCCATTCGAAACTTTTTTGAAGGGTCACTTAGAAATAAAAATGCCCTTTGAAAAATTCTGAAGGGACACTTGGGCAAACAAAGTGCCCTTCAAAAAATTATAAAGGGACACTTGGGGGGGGGACAAGGTAAGTAAGGCCCTTCAAAAAAGTTCTGAAGGGCCACTTCTGAGAGGCAAGAATCAAGACCATTTTAGGTTTTCTAATTGCTTTTGCTTATAAAAGTCATAAGACTTGCTCCTTGGAAAACTCAAAGTCATGCATCATTGAAAACCCATAAAGCATTGGAAGGAGTAATTCAGGTTCGTAAACCCAGATTACTTCTACTCATGAAACTTTTATAAGTCGAGTCATTAAGAAAACCTAACTTGGTTTTAAAGAGTAACTCAGGTTTATGAGAGGCCAAGACTTGACTTGTGGAGAACCCGACATACACTATAATGGATCCAAAACACTTTAGCCTCCTTGACTTGCAATTTTGGACCTCTTAAATGACCTATTCTTGCAACTATTGTTTGGCTCTCCGTGAAAATGGTTGAATAAATTATATTGAAGTGAAATTTGGTCAACATTTTTGGTGATTATGAGGGGAGGCATGCCTACTATGTCAAAGACCAGTCGCCTACATCCTTCCATTGGCCATGGAGTCATGCATATAGGCACTTTAAAGAGAATTGAACAAGCTTTGGTTCAAAAACACACTAGCTAGGTTGATTACACACACAGGGTAGAGATGCACACCAAACAAATGTAAGGAAAACACACGTGCTACAAAGCACTTAGGGAAAACAAACACAATAAAGGAAACACACTAAATTAGATAATATACAAGGCATGGCCATCAAGGGTCAAAATCAAGGCTTCTAATGGATTTCATTCACTAGAATAAGCAGCTATTTTCCATCCACTTTGGACAGATGAAAGGAGTTTCTTTGCTTGCACTTGCTGATGATGTAAGGACCACTCCACAAGGTATCAAACTTTGTATGTTTGTCTATTTTTTCTCTATCTTCATCCCATTTTAAGACCAAGTCACCTTCTTTGAACACTCTTGTCTTTGCCCTTTTGTCAAAGGATTTATTCATGAGGACTTGATGGTGTTCCAAGGCTTTGTGTGCATCATCTCTTGCCTCTTGCATCTACATTAATTTTGTTAATCTAACCTCCATGGAAATATTTTCAAGTAATTCTAACTGTTGTGCAAGTTCCAAGGTAGGGAGCTCTTGTGATATGGATAGCCTAGCGTCTCTCCCATAGACAAGTACAAAGGGAGAGTTACCAATTAACTTCTTAGGAGTGATTTTGTCTACCCATAAGGTTGTCTTCAGCTTGTTATGCCATGCTCTTTGATTATTTTCTAACGTCCTCTTGATGATCTTGATGAGGTTATTTTTGGTAGACTCAGCCAATCCATTACCTTGAGGGTAGTAGTTAGATGAGGTACTCAAATGAACTCCACTCTTGGCTGTGCAATCAAAAGTTTTAGCACTTATGAAAGTAAATTTATTATTTGAGATGATAACATGAGGAGCTCTAAACCTTGTTATAATGTTGTCATAGAACTTCAAGATGGTATTTTCATTTGCTTCCTTCAAACCAATAGCCTCTACCCATCTTGTAAAGTAGTATGTAGCAATCAATATCCATTTGTGTCCAGCACTTGATGGAGGGTTTATCATGTCAGTGAAGTCAAGGCCCCATTGCATGAAAGGTTGGTCCACTTGGATATGAATCAATGGAAGGGCAGAAAGATTTTTTTGCCAACAAAGAAAGCACATTGAGGACAAACCTTAGACCAATGATAATAGTCTTTAAAAAGACTAGGCCAATAGTAACTAGTTCTCATTATTTTTGTAGTTGTTGTTCTAGGAGAGAAGCAAACACCATCTATACCATTATGGAACCTTTATAACAGCATTCAAATTGGTCATTGTTAATGTATCTTAGCAACACATTACTCACATCCTTCTTAAAGAGAATGTCGTCCACAAGGCAATAAGGAATAGCTTGTAACCTAAAATACCTTCTTTGAGATTTGTTCAAGCCATTTGGATACTCACCATTTTGAAGAAAACCAATGATGTCTTGTGTCCAACTTTGAATATGCATTTGATCAGTTGGCTAGTCTTAAACTTGGTTCACCAAGGCTTGCTCTTTTGGATCTTGAAATTTAGATGTTAAGTGCTCACATAAACCTCTTCCTCTTACTAGGATGGTTACCTTTATTTTAATGTCATATTCCATCACCTTTGTGATCCATCTAGCTCTCTTCTCATTGAGATCCCTGCTTAGGAGAAACTCCTTGGTGCTTGGATCGGAGACCATGACATGGATCCTATTTTTGAAAACCATATGCCTGAACTTTTTTAAGCCTCTAATGATGGTTAAAGCTTGCTTCTCAACAAAATAATATCTCACTTCATAGTCTTTTAAGCATTGGCTGAAGAAAATAATTGGTTGTTCAACATCCTCATCATTCTTTTGCATAAGCATAACTGAGATTGTGTCTAGGTTAGCAAAAGTATCAAGAATGAAATCCTTAGAAAAATTGGATTTAAGAGAGTGGTAGATTTTGTAATTGCTTGCTTGATTGCCTCAAAGCTACCTTTACCTTCTTTTGTCCAAGTAAAAACTTGGTTCTTTTTTAGCATGGTTGTGATAGGCTTTTCCACAGTTGCAAAGTTTGGGATAAACCTTCTTACAAAGTTTATTTTTCCTAAGAAACTTTGTATCCCTTTATTGTGTTGAGGATAATACAATATTAGAATAGCTTCAATCCTTTCGAGGTTAATAGATAAGCCTTCTTTTGAAACAACATGACCCAAAACCTTGCCTTCATAGATAACAAAGATGCACTTCTTTGGATTGAGGGATATGTCGTACTCTCTACACTTCTCAAAAACTTACCTTAGATGTCTCATATGATCAAAAACATCTTTTGAAAAAATGGTTATATCATCAAGGTAAACAAGTAAAAATTTATTGATCAAATATTTGAAAGCCATGTCCATTGCCCTTTGAAATGTAGCTCCAGCAATGGATAAGCCAAATGGCATCTTCTTGTAGGCAAAGGTCCCCCACTTGGTGGTGAAGGTTATCTTGAATTGATCCTCTTCAGTTACTAATATTTGATTATAACTTGAATAACCATCAAGAAGTGAAAAATGTTAAGACCCTGAAACAACTTGTAGAATTTGTTCCATGAAAAGAAGTGGGTAATGATCCTTGAGAGACACTTTGTTTAGATCATGAAAATCCACACAAAGTCTGATTTCTCTATTCTTCTTTCAAAATAGCACAAGGTTGGCTACCCAAGTTAAGTGCTTGATAGGAAAGATAATCCTAAACTCAATTCGGTCAGCTCTTTCTTCATGAGTTCTTCTACCTTGGGGTTGATAGGCCTTTGCTTTTGTCTTACCAGTTTAGCTCCATGCTACAACTCAATCGTATGATGAGCTAGACTTGGGTTGAATCCATTAAATTCCTTGTATTCCTAGGCAAAGATGTCATGAAACTCTTTGCATAATGTAATAAAACCCTGCCTTTCCAGTTGAGAACAAGCCTTACCAATCTCCAAAAGTTTGTCCTTGAAAATCAAAACTCTCTCATAGTTTTCTTCTTTTGTTGACATGCTCATTCTTTGGTTTTTAGTTTGATCATCCTTGTTAAATATGCTCTCAAGGTAATCAGCCCCTTGGGTATTTTATTTGTCTTCAGCTATATAATCTGCTCTTCATAATGATCATGCAACTTCTTTTGATTTTTTGAAGAGAAGTCTACCTCATTTTGTAAGAAGTGTGTAATATGTTCATCACTTTTAAACACTCACCATGACACTTCATTATCTAGAATGGAAGGTCTCACAATGATATTGACATGAGATTGATCTTTCTCTTGTTCAATTTTAGCAGTTGAGTCAAAATGTGCTCCTATTATAGCTAGTCTATCAACATGCTTGTTCAAGTCTCTTGGTATGGGCTAGATGTTAAAGGCATCAAAATCCTCAATTAGATCCCATACCCTATGCTTGTAAGACTTGATCAAGGGGTTCTTGGTTGTATTTTAACTTCTCACTTGATGAATGGCTAGCTCACTATCTCCATAGACTTTTAAAAGCTTGATTCCTCTCTTCTTTGCCCATTGGAGACCATGAACTAAGCCTTAATATTCTGCCACATTGCAAGTGTAGCTAAAGTGAAACCTATAAGAAGAGTAGTAATGATTATTTGATGTGGAAACTAGCATGACACTAGCTCTTACACCTACTTTTCTCCTTGAACCATCAAAAAACATTTCCCACACGCCATCAAGCTCATGATCTTCATTGGTGAGTGAAGGAATTCGGACATTTTTCGCATGCATATAGTAAACTCCCAAATCAAATTCCTCGATGAAAGTGTAAGGATCAAATCCATGTTTTTTAGTGTTGTACTTGTCAAAATAGAGGTCAAAAATACCTTCAAGAGGAGAAGATGTTTCACTATTCAGGACTGCCTCTTCCTCCTTGCTGATTAGACAGTTTTGATTTATCATTGTCTCCAAGTATGGCTCAATGTGGAACCTTGCTAAGGGCTGAGCCCTTATGGTTACCTTGGTTCCATACCTTGTTTTGAAACCTAGAAAGGACCAATCAATAGAAAGGTATCCTCATATCTTGGCCATAAAGTCCTTAGACAAGCATATAGCAAAGTGTGTTGGAAGGTCCACCACCATAATATCTTGCATGATAGGGAAGCTTGGGTAGCCATGTAAAAACACTTTTAGACCTTTGACCAATCCTACCATCTTGGTTGGAGTTCCATCCAAAAGCAACATGCTTTTAATATGTGGCTTATAGTTCAAACCCAGCTTATCATCCACTACTTTAGGCATAACAATAGTGTTTGCTTCACTATCCACAAAACAATTGTGAACCAATTCATCTCCTATAATGATTGTGAGGTAGAAGGGTGGAGGCTTTTCAGCTTTAGTGGAAGGATCCAAAAGATGATTTGGATAATTTTTGAGAGCCACACTACGATGCCTTGAATATTTAGGAGCCACTTGCATGCTTGTTAACTGCTCTTGCAAAAGCTCCTTTTGACCAGGTATATGTAGAACCTCCCAAAGGGATATGCTTGTCTTAGTGATCTTTAATAAGTCCATAATATTTAGATATGGAGTATTCACTTTATCCTACATTTTTTATAGTAATAAAGGAGTTGTTGCCTGTTGTGTTGCAATCTTGGTAGCCACATTTACATTCTAATTTTGTTGAGGAACATGGCTTGCAAGAGGTACAACACTTTGATTAGTGTTTTGTGGTCTTGTAGAGGCATCACTTGGAACTATTAATGGATCCTGGCATTCTCCCAAGGCTCTCTTCATAGACCTTGTATTAGCTGAAATTGGCATGCCTTGAGCCAACACAAAATCATCCTTTTCTTGAAAGTTCATCATCCCCACACTTGGGCTACTACCTTCTCTATGATTATCCCTTTGGTTGGGACATGTTTCTTCTACTATTGTGTAAGGAGTAGCTTCTTCTTGTGTAGTTAAAGCATAGTTGGTTCCTCCATCATCATGTGTAAAGTGACCTTGAGGCTACCCCTATTGGTCCACATGATCTTCTCCTTGCACTAGATTTGTAAGAACTAGAACAATAGCCTTTACAGGAGGAGTAGAATTTGGATTATATGCATTGGGCTACCTATTGTAACCTTGTTGATTTTGTCCTCTCCCTTGATAATTGTATTGGGATGGAGCTGCATATCCTTGTTGAGGATAGTATTGTGCATTAGGAGGAACACTTGCCTGATATTGAACTTGCTTGAGTTGAGCTCTCAATGATCTGATTTCTTCATCCTTGTCCACAATGTTATCCACCTTCTTGGGAAAGGCTCTTGGCTTCAACTTAGCATTGGGAACCTAAGACATGATTGGAGCTTCAACCAAATTATGGGATAGCAAAGGTATGGAAAATCTTGGAGGGAGTCTTCCAGCCTGAATTAAGCTATTATCAACCTTAATTACTAGATCATATGCACCTAGAAGAGTGAATCCTCCCTTTGACTACAACATAACAATAACATTAGTACCAATCCCTTTGAGGTATGTTGGGAACACAAATCTAGGATGGGGTCCCATGATTGGTGGCAGCCTATACCATGTTCATTGAAATCTCCTATGGATTCATTTGGAACTCTTCTTATTACATTCAACTAATGTATTAGGGAAGCATGATCACTCTTATTTTTGAATCTTGTCACTAATAGGTCTCCAAAACCATCCCAACTTGTAATACAACCCCCTTCCAACGTTCTATACCAGTCAAGTGCTTTGCCTTTTAAAGACATAACAAGCAGCCTAATGGCTATGTTAGCCCTAGTAACATTATGAAAATTGCAAAAATTAGAGATATCTTTAATATGTTTAGATGGGGTAATAGGACCCTCTCCATTGAAACTAATAAGTTTTTTGGTAGTATTTGGAGGGATGGGATCATATGCAAGAAGCTCTATTAGGTTTTGGGTATTAAAAGTAGGGAAAGGTTAACATCTATCTTTCCCCTTTCTCCCATTTCTCTTCTTCCACTATGATCCTCTATTTCTTCTTCAACTTCCTCCTCTCCTTGAACTTCTTCAACCTCTTCTGCTTCTTCCCCAAAACCTCCTTGCCAATGATTTAATAGGGATAGGAGTGGTTATGGGTATTATTCTTCAGGAAAAGCTTTGGTTTAAGGGGCTTAGTTAGAAAATCTTAAAGACCTTGTGAGGAACATGTAGGATAATGTATAAAACTTAGTCTAGAACTAGGGATTCACACCCTTTTAGAGTTGTCGAATGTTGGGTTAGGGGTATTTCTACTACTTAGGCCTATCAAGACCAGCATTCACCTTGACTTAGTAATAATTTGGGTCCCATCAGGTATGCCAAAACTATTGTCTCCAAATCTTGCACTCAAGAAGAGGGTTGTTCAGGCCTCCTCTAGATTTGGGCAATGTTGGGACATTTCCAAGCCTGTGGATGTGCCTATAAGTGGAAATGAACCTCTAGGTTGAAAGGGATAACTCTTTATATTAGATTTTTGTGTAATAAAACTACTAAACCAATTTTTATGAGTGAAAAGAGTCAGAAGTTTGCATAAATGAAAAGCTTAGTCTAAGATGGTGATACACCAAGAATTAGTATCCACATGTATGCCCTATACTTATGCACAATACAGTAGAATATAGTCTATAACTCAAGCTATAGAAGATTCCAACATAATTATTTCAATGTAGAGACAAAATGAATGAGATCACACAAGGTAAATAACTAAAAAAGACAACCTATATAGTCCAAAAAAAAGGTTACATATGTGCAAAATCTCATACAGCTAGAATGCACTCTACATGACCGTTGGATCAACTCTTTGCTCAAAAACATGAAGGACAAAGAACAAAAGGGTAAAACATCACTTGTTGTCACTCTGTGTCTCTCACATGCCCAAGTAAATGTCTAGAACTTAGAAAGAAATAGACTTATGCTTCTTTGCTCAAAGGCAAGATAATGGTAAAACATTTTAGCAGGGCTTCACCGTACTATCTGTGGATGATAAAATAAGAGCCCAAGGGTCTTATTTATAGAAAAAGAGGGAGAGAAGAGATATCTCTTAGGCACCAAAATAGAAGCCTTGAAAATGGTTTGTAGTCACCATCTTGGTGAAACTGATTCCAGTTGTTTTCTCATTCAGTTGGAGTTTGTCCTCTTTAATTCACCCTCTTGAAATGACAAGGATCACTACAAAATTAATGGTGAGATAACCCTCCATAATAAATAGCTCAGATCGCTACTATGAAACTTAGATTCTTCTTGACATCTCTCATGTTTTGCACTGTAGACCCATTCAGGTTTTTCGAGTGACTCTACTTCTACTTGCTTCTTTGGGCTCTTTGATTGATTTGACTTGTAAAATTCATAAGAAAAGCTCTTTTGAAAAAAAACCACAAAGCATTGTCTATTCCTTTTCAATATTTTTGATTGATTTCACTTGTAAAATTCATAAGCAAAGCTCTTTAGGAAACCCAATTTTCACTATCTTTGCTTAAGACCCTGTTGGGTTCTCTGAATGGCTTTACTCCTTGCTTAAAGACTTTAGGCATGAATTTGATGTCTTACAATATGTCATCTTTGAATCCCAATAGCTAGTTGGCCACCCTAAATTTGACATCCTATGACACGTCATCTTTGAATCCCAATAGCTAGTTGGCCACCTTAAATTTGACATCCTACAACACGTCATCTTTGAATCTTGATGGCTAGTTGGTTGTATTAAAATTGATGTCCTGTGGCACGCCATAGGGATCCATTAGGTTAGGTTTATGTTTTGAGCAATTTTCCCAAAGTAATTCCTTTAGATAATTTGTCTGAAGGAATTATTTTGGCGATTTTACCCAAAAGGCAATGGCTAGTTCCTTTACGAACTTTTCTCGAAGGACACTTAGGAAAGTGTCCTTCAAAAAAGTTTTGAAGGATACTTGGGGAAGGCACAGGGTCCATTTAAAAAAAATTGAAGGGCATTTCCAAAGGAAATGTCCCTTTGGAAAAAATTTAAAGGGCATTTCGAAAGACAAAGTGCCCTTCAAAAAATTTTGAAGGGTCACTTGGGAAGAAAAGTGCCCTTTGAAAAAGTCCAAAGGGACACTCAGGCTAAAAAGTGGCCTTCGAAACTTTCTCGAAGGGTCACTTGGAAAGAAAAGTGCCTTCAAAAAAGTCTGAAGGGACACTCCAGCTAAAAAGTGCCCTTCGAAACTTTTTTGAAGGGCCACTTAGAAAGGAAAATGCCCTTCAAAAAAGTTTGAAGGGACACTTGGGCTAAATAGTGCCTTTCGGAACTTTTTCAAAGGGTCACTTAGAAAGAAAAGTGCCATTCGAAAAAGTCTGAAGGGACACTCGAGCAAACAAAGTGCCCTTCAAAAAAATTTGAAGGGACACTTGGGGGGGTAATAAGGTAAGAAAGGCCCTTTGGAAAAGTTTCGAAGGGCCACTTCTGAGAGGCAAGAGTCAAGACCATTTCGGGTTTTCTAATTGTTTTTGCTTATAAAAATCATAAGACTTACTCCTTGAAAAACCCAAAGTCATACATCATTGAAAACCTGTAAAGCATTAGGAGTAATTTAGGTTCATAAACCCAAATTACTTCTACTCATGAAAATTTTATAAATCGAGTCATTTAGAGAACCTGACTTGGTCTTGAGGTGTAACTCAGGTTTATGAGAGGCCAAGACTTGACTTGTGGAGAACCTGACATACACTACAATGGATCCAAAACACTTTAGCCTCCTTGACTTGCAATTTTGGACCTCTAAAATGACCTATTCTTGCAACTATTATTCAGCTCTACATGAAAATAGTTAAACAAATTGTACTGAGGTGAAATTTGGTAAATAGTATTCAAGTGAACTCCATTCCTACCTGCCTAATCAAAAAAATTGGCACTTAAGAAAGCAAGTGCATTATCAAAAATGATGACATGAGGAACTCTAAACCTTGTTATAATGCTCTCATAGAACTCCAAGATAGCATTTTCATTTGCCTCCTTTAATGCAATACCTTTTACCCACCTTGTGAAGTAATCAGTAGCAGTCAATATCTATTTTTGTTTGGCACTTGATGGAGGGTTGATCATACCAATTAAATCAAGGCCCCATTACATGAAAGGCTGGTCTACTTGGATAGGATTTAATGGAAGGATTGTAAGTTTTTGTTTGCCTATAAAGAAGGCACATTGAGGGAACACCTTAGCCCAATGATAACAGTCCTTAAAAATACTAGCCCAATAGTAACCAACCCTCATTATCTTTGCAGCTATAGTTCTAGGAGAGAAATGACCTCCATCTATACCATTGTGAAAACTTTCCAACAACATGTTAAATTGACCACTATCAACACACCTCAACAGCACACCATTTGTGTCCTTTCTAAAAATAAAATTATCAACAATGCAATCAAGAATGGTCTGCAATCTAAAGTATCTCCTTTGAGACTTGCTCAAACCATTGGGAAAATCGATATTTTGAAGAAAATTGATTGTCTTGTGTCCAACTTCGAACTAGTAGGTGATTAGCTAGTTGGGGGTGAACTTGGTTAATCAATACCTCTTCTTTTGGCTCTTGTAGATTTGAAGTTAAATACCTACATAATCCTTATCCTCTCACCAAGTTTATCACCTTGATGTCCATGTCATATTCCATCACCTTTGTGATCCAGCTAGCTCTCTTTTCATTGAGGTCCTTGATTAGGAGAAACTCTTTGGTGTTAGGATGAGAAAGCATGACATGTATCTTATTATTTAAGACCATGTGCCTAAAAATTTTCAATCCCCTTATCACTGTCAAATCCTACTTCTCAACAAATGTATATCTGACCTCATAATCCTCCAATCCTTGGCTCAAAAATTAAATTAGTTGCTCTACCTCTTCATCATTCTTTTGCATGAGCATAGCTGAGATTGTATCAAGGTTAGCAAAGGTATAGAGTATGAAATACTTGGCAAAGTTTGGGTTCAAGAGAGTAGGAAATTTTGCAATTATTTACTTGATTATCTCAAAACTGATCTTTCCCTCTTTTGTCTAAGTAAAAACATGGTTCTTTTTTAGCATGGTTATGATAGTCTTTACCACAACTACAAAGACTGGAATAAACCTTCTAACAAAGTTTATTTTCCCCAAGAAGATTTTCAATCCCTTCTTATGTTGAGGCAAGGACAAGCCTAGGATAACCTCAATCCTTTCAAGTTCAATAAACAAGCCTCCTTATGAAACAATGTGCCCTAAAAGCTTACCTTCATGAACAACAAAGATGCACTTTTTTGGATTAAGGGATATGCCATTATCCTTGCATTTTTCAAACACCTACCTTAGATGTTTCACATGATCAGCAACATCTTTTGAAAAAATAGTTACATCATCTAGGTACACAAGTAGAAACTTATTGATCAAACCTTTAAAAGCCATGTCCATTGCTCTTTCAAAAGTGGCTCCAACATTGGGCAAACCAAAAGGCATCTTCTTATAGGCAAAGGTTGCCCACATTATAGTGAAGGTTATCTTGAATTGATCCTCCTTATTTACCAATATTTGGTTATATCTTGAATAATCATCAATAATAGAGAAGTGTTGGGAACCTGAAACAACCTATAGAATTTTCTCCATGGAGGGTAGTGGATAATGATCTTTGAGAGACACTTTCTTAAGATCTCAAAAATTCACACAAAGTCTGATCTCTCCATTCTTATTTTGGATAGGTACAAGATTAGTCAGATAAGTTTAGTGTTTGATAAAAAAGATAATACTAGACTCAATCAACTAGGTTAGCTCTTTCTTCATGAATTCTTCTATCTTGGAATTGATAGGCCTTTGCTTTTGCCTGACCAATTTACCTCCAAGTTCTAACTCGATGGTATGATGAGCTAAACTTGGATCAAACCCTTTCAAGTCTTTATACTCCCAAATAAAGATGTCATGAAACTCTTTGCACGATTTATTAAAATCTTACCTCTCAGGTTGAGAACATACCTTGCCAATTTGTAAAAGTATATCCTTGAAAATTAGGACTCTTTCATAGTTCTCTTCCTTTGTTGATATGCTCACTCTTTCTTTCTTCTTCTAATCATCTTCATTGAAAACACTCTCTAATGTAATTATCCCCTTAGGTATCTTGTTTGTCTTTAGCTGAATGATTTTCTCTTCATATTGATCATGTAATCTCCTTTGGTTTCTTGAGGAGAAACCTGCCTCATTTTGCAAGAAGGGTGCAATGTGTTCATCACTTTCAAACACAAACCATGACACTTCATTATCTGGAATAGAGGATCTCACAATGATCTTGATATGAGATTGATCTTTCTCTTGTCTCACATCAATAGCTATATCAAACTGTGCCCTTATGGTATCCAATCTCTTAGCGTGTTTATTGGAATCCCTTGGTATGGATTTTATGTTAAAGGCATCAAAGTCTTCAAGTAGGTTCCATACCCTATGCTTATAGGATTTAAGCAAGGGATTCTTGGCTGTGGCCTGATTTCTTACTTGGTGGATGACCAGCTCACAATCTCCATATACCTTTAAAGTCTTGATTCCTCTCTTCGTTGCCTATTACAGACCATGGACTAGGCCTTCATATTTTTCCATATTGTAAGTGCAACTAGAGTGGAATCTGTATGAGGAGTTGTATTGATTCTTTGATGGAGAAACTAAAATAATGCTAGCTCCTACACCTACTTTTCTTCTTTAGCAATCAAACAACATATCCCATCAAGTCATGGTCTTCATTAGTGAGTGAAGGGATTAGAACATCCCCTTCATGCATACAATAAACTCCCAAATCAATATCTTCAATGAAAGTATATGGATCAAGTCCATGTGTTTTAGTTTTTTATTTATCAAGGAAGACATTATAAATACCTTCAAGGGGGGAGGATGCTTCACCATCCATAACACTTTAATATTTTTTGCTAATTAGACAATTTTGATTTGAGTTTATCTCCATGTATGGCTCAATATGAAACCTTGCTAAGGGTTGAGTCCTTATAGTCACCTTGCTTACATATCTTGTTTTAAAATCTAGAAAATACAAATCAATAGAAAGGTACCCTCCTATCTTAGCCATGAAGTCCTTTGACAAGCATATAGCAAAATGGGATGGAAGGTCTACCACAACAACGTCTTAAAAATTTGGAAAACTTAAGCAATCATGTAGAAAGACATTCAAACCTTTGACTAGACCCACTATCTTAGTTGGAGTCCCATCAAGCTAAAATACACCCTTGCTATGTGGATCATATTTTAATCTTAGCTTATCAGCCACCACTTTAGGCATGATAGTAGTACTAGCTCCACTATCCACAATGCAATTATGGACCAGCTTATCTGCCATAATGAGGGTGAGATAGAAGGGTGGAGGATTTTCAGACTTGGTGGAGGGATCTAAGACATGGATTAGATCATTGGTAAGGGCTAAACCATTGTGCTTTGAAGTTTGAGAGGCTACATAAATGTTTTCAAGTTGTTCTTGCAACAACTCCTTTTGATCAGGCATATGCAAGACTTCCCAAAGAGATATGCTTGTATTGGCATTCTTCAAAGAGTCAATAATGTTTAGAGAGGGAGCATTCACCTTTTATTAGACTATTAAAGGTATTAAGGGGGATTGAACTTGCTACATTATAGGTTTGACAACCCTACTATCATTTTGACTTTGCTAAGGAGCATGACTTGCAACAGGTACAACATTAGGATTCACACTTTATGGCCTTAGAGAGGCATCACTTGGAGTTACATACACTCCTTGATCTTCTCAAAAACTCTCTTCTTAGATCTTATGTTGGTTGTAACTAACGTGCTTTGATTTAACACATAATCATCTCTTACTTGGAAGTTCATCATGATTACACTTTGGTTGTTGCCTTCTCCACGGTTATCCCTTTGCATAAGGTATGCATCTTCTGAAGTTATATAAGGAGTAACTTCTTCTTGTGCCACTAAAGCTTGGTTGCCTTCTCCACCATCATGTACAAACTAACCTTGAGGTTGTCCCCATTGGTCCAAATGATTCTCTCTTTGGACTAAATTAGCATGTACTGGAATAACAACCTTCATGGAAGGAGTGGGATTAAGATTATAGGCATTGCACTACCTATAGAAACCTTTTTTACCCCATATTCTTCCTTGGTATTTGTATTGGGGTGGAAATCTATAGCCTTCTTGAGGATAGTATTGATGGTTAGGTGGAGCACTTGTATGGAACTGAGCTTGCTTGAGTTGAGCTCGTAATGACTGGATTTATTCATCTTTATCCATAGCACTATCCACTTTCTTGGGGAAGGCTCTTGTCTTGACATTGGTATTAGGAATTTGAGCTATTCTTAGAGCTTCAACTGAACCATGAGATAACAATGGCATGGAAACTCTTGGGGAGAGTCTTCCAGCTTGTATCAATCTATTTTTAGCTTCAATAGCTATTTCATATGCATTAGGCAGAGTGAATCCTCCCATATATTATAACATCACTGCTACATCAATACCAATACATTTAAGATAGGTGGGGAACACAAATCTTGGAGGAGGCCTTATGACAGGTGATAACCTATGCCATGTCCTTTGAAATCTTTTATTGAAATCCCCCATAGATTCATTAGGACCTCTCTTTGTCACATTCAACTTATAGATCAATGAAGTGTGGTCACTCTTATTCTTAAATATAGTCACCATAAATTCCCCAAATCCATCCTAACTTTTAATGCAACCACCTTCCAAATTCTTATACTAGTCAAGTGTTTTGCCTTTTAGAGACATAATACGCAATCTAATGGCTATGTTGGCTCGGGTGACATTATGGAAGTTATAGAAATTTGAAATGTCTGTAATATGCTTAGATGGGGTAATAGGACCCTCTCCATTAAAACTATGGAGACTCTTGGTAGCATTGGGAAGAATAGGGTCGTATGCAGGAAGGTCAATTGGATTTTGTGTGTTAAAGGTTGGGAAAGCCTATTGTCTATCTATTTCTCTTCTTTCCTCTTAATATTTTGTTTCTCTAACCTCCTCAACTTCTTCTTCTTCTCCAAAACCTCCTTTCCAAGGATCTCTAAGTGTTGGGAATGGTTCAGGGCATTATTCTTCAAGAAGATCTTCAGCTAGAGGGGCTTGACCATAATTCCTAGATGACCTAGTGAGGACCATGAAGTATAATATGGGAAAATTGATCTACAACCAGAGATTCTCACCTTTTGGATTCACCAAATGTTTTATTAAGAGTACAAACTCAAATTTTTCAAGACCAACATTCACCTTGACATGTAAATAACTAGGAACTGGTGTCCTATCAGGCATGCCAAAACTATTATCTCTAAATCTTGCATCCTAGAAGAGGATGTTCAGGCCTCTTCTATATTTGGGAAACATTGGGACATTTTTTGGAATGTGGGTGTGCCTATAAGGGAAATGAACCTCTAGATTTAAAGGGCTAGATCCTTGTATGTATCTCTGCAAAACCACTTATGTCTAAACCAATCTTCTTGAAGAGAAAAGAGTTAGAAATTGTAGAAGGAAACCTATTTTAAGAATGGTGATGCACCAAGATTTTCTTCCACATGAATTTCATATCCTATTACACAATACAATAAAATGTAAAGACCCCTTCTCAAGTTCTAGAGATTCTAGAAATGAATATTTCAATATAGAGGTGAGATGCATGAAAGAACAGAAGGAAAATGAACCAAAAGGCAAATTGCACATTAAAGAATAATTAAAAATCTTACAACAGTTCCATACACTTAAACACACTTTAGATTACCTATTAGATCAAGAACTCTTGTTCAGGTGTGAAGAATAGAGGACAGAAGGACAAAAAATCATCACATGTTATCGATGTATATCGCTTCTACACTCAGGTAATTATTTAAAACTTTGACAGAAAGAATTCTACTAATGCTCAAAAGCAAAATGTGATATCATTCCATTAGGGCTTCACCATACACTATGTGGATGATTTTTTATTAGCCAAGGGGTTGTATATATAGCAAGAAGGAAGAGAGAGAGGAAATCCTTTTGCACCAAGGAGAGGAATCAATTCATTTTAAGTCACCATCTTCAGTTATAACCATCTTTACAAAGGATGCTTGCTCGGGCCATTTGGTTAATCCATGTCATCACAAGTTATTACACCTTTGGTCCTACACTCTCAAAGATGTTTTTCCAACATTTGCATCAACAAAATAAGGATATTCTTGGCTGAGTCATAACATCAAAATGATTGTTACAAGGGAGTCCACCTATTGCAGATTTGTCTCTTTCATTCTGTTTAGCTTTGTCCTTCTTCCCTGGTTAGTTGTCACGAAATTACATGGATCCTAGTTGATCAATGGTGATATGGGCTCTCTCATTGTTTCAATAGATGAAGGACATGAGCCCTTGGATTTGCTTGAATCCTCTTGTGCTGAACACCAATGGTTAGCTCACTGTCTTCAAGTTGATATTTATTCTGTAGAGAGGATTACAAAGCAAGTTAGTCAAACATTAGTCCATAAATCATGAAAAATGCATAAATAAATAACTAACTAAGCATATCTATTTATATGGGAATTACAAAGGATAACAAGAAACAAATGAAGGAAAACAAACATCATATTACCTTCCCAAATCGATTCACCATACCCATGTGGCTCAAAAACATGTTCTCCTTTCATCAAGCATCCTTGTCTTTGTCAACAAAGGTGGCAAACTCCTCCAATGTCTTAAGAACACTCCATAAAACCTAGGCTCATGATTCCAAATCACTAAACTAGCCTATCAATGAAGCTTGAAAACAAAATTAATGATCAAATGCAAAGGATTATGGAAACAATTTAACATTATAACTTTGCAATATTCAAGCTTAAAATTCATGTCCATAGCCTCTCTATTAATATATTTTTGAGATTGGTCAGGATCAACCATGACCGTCCATCTCAAGATTGAGATGTGTGGCCATGGATAATCCTAATATTTAGAATTAAACTCATAAATATCCTCAAGATAAATAAGCATTAAAGAGGCACTGGAGGCATTAACTAGGCATAGGTGACCTATAATCCTAATATTTTATGCACTCATGGATTGATGGATGCCACCCCATAGATGATGTCACTAGGTGATGTAGATATTCAAAATCAATTTTCAATAATGAGATATTTAAAAATATCTATGGAATTCTTACTTAAGCTCTTAAATTGGATTAATTAGCTAAAGTAAGTTTAATCAAGTTTAGTGCAATTCTTTGGAAATTGGTGCACAATTAATTAAAATGGTCAAAAAGTCATATTATTGGGTCATAATTTGACTATAGAGGAACTGAAAGGTGATGCTAGATGCGTTGGAGTTGTATTCTCATTTAGGATGTTTCCAATACTAAATAACAAAGGTACGTGATGAGTACCAATGAATTAGAAGAAAAGAGTGATCTAGAGTACTAAATGGCAAGTTTGTTATTTTGACTCAAAATGATCTAATCAAAGTTATCTAGCCCATAAAATACTTTGCCCTATTTAGGGATACTTTGACCTAAACTAGCAATTGTAAGTGACAAGTTCAAACCATTTAGGGTGTTTTATAGATTTTGACCTAAAATGTACATTTGAGGGCAATTCGAGTAAGATTGATAATTTCAACACAAATGGTGTTAGGAATTGGATGTCTACATTTTTCCCCTATTTGAGAAGGTGTAGCGAGACATTTAGGTGAAAAAATATATTTTCAAAGAAAAGAGTTGTCAAAAAGAAAATGGAACATACCCATGATGCCCCCTTGAGAGGACATACTAGGATGGAAGAAAAGGATGGACTCTTGAAAAGAGAGAGAAAGTGAGAGATTAAATCATGGAATAGATCACATCCAGATGAGCTAATTCTTGCACACGTGATTACCATCAATGATCAAAATACAATTAAGAGTATAATAGGCCCTATAAATAGAGGGAATGGGAAAGATATAATCCATAAATGTAAGGGACACACTTTAAACATACCTAATTTGAGAGTACAAGCTGCACACTTACGGTATTGATCAATCTTAAGATAAGTTACACACTAAAATATTGCCATCATGGGCATTAGTGTGGAGAGCTTAGAATTAGAGGAAAAGAGAGAGCATTTTATTTTAGGAAGGAAAGCACCCCTAGAATAGGGTCTCTAAAGAGAAGATAATAAGAAGTACTCCAGTAGAGCAAATGTGATCATGATAAAATAGTTTTGCCCTAGTAGGGTAAATTTTGATCATTAATAAAGAATAAATAATGATTTTTACCCCATAGAGCTTATTTGATTTAGATGTGGTTTAGATGTTGTGTCCCAGCATGGGCAATTGGCAAGCAAAATAGCTCAAAGATATAACTGAAAAGATAGGTTAAAGCGAGTGAGCGAAAACATACATGCGATGGTGTAATGGCTTAGAAATCCATATAAAACTAAGCATTTGAGAATGCACAAAGTGATGAGAGAGATGAAAAGAAGAATGGAGATAGCTGAGCTGATCGTAATAGAAATTGAGCGCTTCCTACATAGTTCCATCGACTCATGTTCCAATATGAACTTTAGGCCAATGTAGTTCACCCAAGTTTAGGAGAGAATGGAATGAGGAATGATGAAAATGAACCAAGAATTTGATTAGGCTCACAATGTATGCAAAGAGATACACATCTAAGCATAGACAAAGAAGCCTAAAATGCATATTACCTAGAAGCCTAATTCCATATCATGAGCCTAGGTTTTGTAAAGTGTTCTTGAGAATCATTCATTGGAGCTGATGTTGACGTTAAGACTTTGAGACTTGAACACAAAGGGCTTGTTTTAGCAAAATAAATTAGGAATCATAAGTATGAATAACTTATAATGACATAAGATTCCAATTACGCTAAGCGAGTTCAAATGTGAATACCTATAACTAAGGATAATGGTAAAATAATGTCCAAAACCAAAGTTACAAAATATTACATTTAAACAAGAAAGTAAAAACAAAGAAAAAGATAAACATAAATGAACCTAAATTGAATCAATATATGATCTTAAGTATGAACAAAATGTTTAAAAACAAAAGTCAAGAATGTCTTAACGACATGAGACCAAGATATGAATAATCAAGATCCATGTGGACCATCAAGGAATTCTTGAACACAAAATAGAAAAGCAAAATCAAATAGACAAACAAGGCACCAAAAATAATAAAATAAACATAATAGTCCAAGAACAATGTAATAACATAGAATCAAGATATAAATAATCGAGATCCGTGTGAATCATCAAGATGTTCTAAAAAACAAAAGAGAAAAGCAAAAAACAATCAAGGAAACACAAGACCAAGATGAAACAAGAAGTAATAAAAAGAGAGAAGGAGAAGAAATAAAAGGAGAGGTGCGAAATCACAATCAAAACACCAAGAGAACTCAAATAAACACACACAAACAAAAACCAAGTTAGTATAGTTTAAAGACAAATGTTTGCGCATGTGTGGTAGAGGCATTACTTTCCACCAAATCCTAACAAAGAACAATGACATGACAATTGTCTCCTAATTAAAGAGGAACAATGACAGAAGAAATGGGGGAAGAGAAGAAAAGGAAGGGGGTTGGACGAGCTGACTCTAGATGTATAAGACAAGTGGACATTGCCTAAATAGTTCCATGGATGCATGTTCCAACATGAACTTTAGGTCAAATGTAGTTCTCCCAAGAATGGGATAGAATAAAATGATGATTAGACCAACATAATTAATGTTATAGAAGAAATGGAAGATATGACAAACAAATGAGAATGGTCTGGAAAATAAAAAGTTGATGAGATGAGAAAGAAGGATCTTGAAAAATGGTAAGTGCATGGTACACGATGAACTGGATTCGTGTTTTTATGCTTGTAAAATAGCAAGAGCGTAGCATGGTGGAGCGGGAATGTACAAATGTATAGAAGCATAAGACAATGTTTTTGTTCTTTTGTGGATCATGTTATGATGTTTTTGGTATTTTCAAAGTATTTGTAATGTTTTTGGTGTTTTGGGATAAAATATGCACAAACTGGGACCATCTAGTCGAGGAGATGCACGTCCTAAGAGTAGAGGTTCCAATAAGACAGCTAAGCCATTTCTAATGACACATGCTCGTAAATCAACGAGAGTGAAGATCTCGATAAAATCATAAAGAGCAGCAAATGTGATATAGAATAATGTGCAACCTAACATTAAAAAAAGAAGTATCATCATTCACCTATCTGTAATAGTGTATAATGGTCTGAAATTGAGAAGATGTTTTTGTTCACTTATCTGAAGCTACATAATACTGTCCTGGTTGAACTGCTTTGTAGAAATGTTGTTGAGGATGTTCATATTGTTCATGAGACATAATCGAGATCATAATTGGTCAAGGGATAAAAAGTGTTCAAGCTTATAACATGCTTTAAACATAACAAAGAATATGCTCCTCGAAGAGAGCACTCCAGAATGGGAGGAAGAATATGTTCATTGTGCCAAGGATTTAAAGCCTTTACTGTCGAGAATCATGAAAAGTGGATCAGGGTAGTATAAAATGTGTTCAAGGTAAGATAAAAGGGTGAGATAAAATTATGACAACACAAGTTGCCCCCAAGTCAGGGGTCTTGTAGATAATGGTTCAAAGTTGTTCATGTGTAAAACCTATTAAGGTGTATGATGTTCATAAGATATGAAAGTTTTTCACCATTAGGTTTAGCAAATCGATATGTTCCTGATCCATAGTTTGTTGTGACAATATATGGTCCAAACCAATTACGCTGAAACTTGCCTTTATTTTTGGGTTCAACATTCATATTCTTCTCGTTCTCTTTCAAAACTAAGTCACCAATCTCAAATTCTTAAGGGAAAATGTGTTTGTTGTAGCTTCTCCACAATCTATTCTGATAGGCCTACAAGTTTTTTAGGGTAGCCAAATGTTTACCATCAAGAAGCTCTAGTTCATGTAGTTGTGAGGCTCTATAGTCTTTATTATCTTCAATGTGCTCCAGTGATATTCTTAATGCTGGGATCTCAATCTCGACTGGGATGATAGCTTCAGTACCAAAAATAAGGGAGTATGGAGTAGCTCCAGTTGGGGTGTGATGATTAGTTCTATAATCCCAAAGGGCAAGAAAGAGTTACAAGTGCCAATTACGGCCAACGTCATTGACAATCTTCTTTAAGATGGATAGAATGGTTTTATTTGATGCCTCAGCTTGTTCATTGCCTTGCGGGTTATATGGAGTGGATTTCTTGTGCTTGATCTTGAATTTTACACAAAGAGATTTCACATCTAGGTTCATAAATGATCTGCCATTATCGGATATAATACGAGCTAGGATGCTATATCAATAGATGATATGGTAATGAATGAATTTGGCTATTTATTTCCTGATAACATAAGTGAGAGGAATGGCCTCAATCCACTTGGTAAAGTACTTGATTGCAGTCAAAATGTGCTTATGGCCATCTAAAGATGTCAGGTTAATTTTCCCAATGAGATCGAGACCCCATGTTGAGAATGGACATGGTGTTGCAATCAGCTGCAATGGTAAGGAAGGTGCATGTATCAAGTTGCCATGTTGATTATAAGGAACACACTTATTTACATTATTGCAAGCATCTATCTCTATTTTGGGCCAATAATAGCTTATTCTGAGGAGTTTCTTTGCTAGAACTACACCATTGGTATGGGCCCTACACATTCCTTCATGAACCTCCTTTAGTGCCAGCTTGGATTCTATCAAAGATAAATAATGAAGAAGAGTTCCATCATAGCCTTTACAATAAAGCATGTTTCCAAAGAGGATATAATGTGTTAAGCGATGAAAGAATAGTTTTTATTGGTTGTTGGAAATGTTGGTGAGAAATACATGACTATGGAAATAATTATAACAATCTTGGTACCATGGTAGCTTAGGTGAGGGATTAGGATCAACAATAGTGCATATCCTCTCTAAATCTGATAGAATATGTGCTAGCTAAAGAAGATTTTCAATCAGAAAGTGATACTCTTTAGCACTATCATGCATTTGAATCATGGAACCAATTGTTGCCATGGCATCGACAGATATATTGTTGACTCGTGGAACTTACTCAAACTATAGAGATTTAAAATGTGTTTTAATGTTATCGATAATTTGCATGTAAGGAACAAGCTTAGCGTTCCTTGTTTGATATTGGTCAGTTGTCTAATTTATGATTAGCTAGGAATCTCCATAGACATTTAAGCTTTGAATATCCCACTGTATAACAAGACAGAGCCCTGCAACCAATGCCTCATATTTAGCCATATTATTTGTACAATGAAATTGTATATGGAATGCTTTGGGGATCATATCCTCCTATGGTGTGATCAATAATATGCCAACTCTAAACCCTTGGGATGTGAAGGATCCATCAAAATAGAGCATCTACTATTCAGGTTCTTGTGATGCTTGTTCTATTGTCATGATAAAATCATTTGGAAGGTCAAAGTTGAGAGGTTGAGTGGCTGTAATAGGAGCTTCTACAAGTTAGTCAGTAAGAACTTGTCCTTTGATTGCCTTTTAATTCTGGTACTCAATATCAAACTCACTGAGGATCATAATCCATTTAGCCATGCATCCTTGTAGAGTTGCTTTAGATAAGAGGAACTTGAGAGGATCTACCTTGGCAATAACAATAGTTTTGTTATTTAGCATATAATGTCACAATTTATGAGTGGTGAATACCATAGCTAAATATGCCTTCTTAATAGGCATATAATTATGTTCATAGGCTACCAATGTGCAGCTTAAATAATAAACAACGTGTTCCTTACCATGATCATCATGTTGAGCCAAAAGTGCCCCCAATGCATGTTCCATGGCTGATATATAAAGTAGTGGATTTCCTTGTGTTGGAGGTCATAAGACTGGTCAATTGGCCAAGTATGTTTTAAGCTTTACAAATTCTATTTAACATCTTCATCCCACTGAAATGTTACCCCTTTCTTTAAGAGATGGGTAAATGGATGGCACTTATTTGCCAATTGAAAAATGACCTACGTATAGACTGGATCTTTCCTTGTAGACCTCGTAACTGTTTAAGATTATTTGGTGGAGGAATTTCCATAATAGCATTGACCTTTGTAGGGTTGACTTCGATACCTCATTATGATACAATGAATCCTAGCAATTTTTTTGATGTGACTCCAAAGACACATTTCTTAGGATTCAAGTGAACTTTATATTCATGAAGCCTCTCAAATATTCTTCGTAGAATGTCAGGATGTCCAGCTCTTATTCTTGATTTTTCTAGTATATCATCAACATAGTCCTCGACAATGCCATGCATCATGTCATGAAAAATGATAGTCATTGCACGTTGATATGTGGCTCCAGCATTTTTCAAACCAAATGACATGACTTGGTAATAAAATGTCCCCCATAGAGTGGTGAACACAGTCTTATGCTGATCTTTAGAGGGTATCTTGATCTAATTGTAATCAAAATATCCATCCATTAAGGATAACATCTCGTACCCAGCAATTGAGTCGATGATCATGTCGATGTTGGGCAGAAGAAAATCATTTTTGGGGCCTACTTTGTTGATAACATGGAAATCAGTACAAATACATATGCCTGGGGTCTTTTTATTCACTGGTACTATGTTAAAAACCCATTTAGAGTAGTCCAATGGTCTGATAAAATTGGCTCCTAACAACTTTTCCAACTCAGCCTTAACCAAAAGGGTGATGTGTGGATGCATCTTTCTTAATTTTTGCTTGATTGGTTTAGCACCAAGGTAAACAATAAGATGATGCACAACTAAATCTAGGTCCAAACCTAGCATGTCAGAGTATGACCATGCAAATATGTCTATATAATCCTTAAGAATGGATATAATATGTTCACGTTCTACTTCAAGAAGGGAAGCTCCAAGATAAATAATTTCGGGATCCTCATGGGTTCTTAAATTCACTTTTGTTATGCTCTCCACAAGGAGTGTGGATCTATCTTCTAGAATTGTAGGCAATGTATAGTCGTGATCATTTTCCTCTATTATATCTTCTTGTTGTTCCTCCTAAAGATCTGGATAATATGAAGAATCAGAATCTGCCTTCTTAGGTAAAGGCTAATTGGTAAAAACCTCTAGAAACTCAAGAGTAATATGCTCAAATATTTGATGTTATTCTGAAGAGATGCTTGTACTAGCTATGGAACTTGGGCTAGATGGCCTTTATATGTCCTGAGGAGATGAGCAAACTTTTTCACTTGGGAGCGCCTGAAACAAGTTTTCACTCAAAGGCTTATCTTTTTCTTTACTTTTTCCCTGATCGATAAGTGCCTCAAAGAGGTTTTCACTTGAAGATCTTGATGTTTGTTCTTTATTATAACCAAAAAAAATTGCTTGCTCTCCAAAGTAGGCATAAGGATCCAATGAAAAATCAAAACCCTGCTTATGATCACCAATGGGGATTGCATCTCGTAGGCCCATGTATTCTGCAATCGATTCTTCATTTTGGAACTCATTGAGGCATATGACCAAATTTTGCTGATCCCAATCTATGAGTTCAAGATGGCAAAGGCATAAGTTACAGTGAGGCTTTGCTTCAGGATGGGAAGTGCCAATGGTAAAGATTTAATGTCTTGTTTTAGGATGGGAAGCTCTAATAGGCATTATGGTCAATATGGCATTTAAGTCAAATAGATATGAGTTAGTAAGTTCATCGCAAAGGCTGTAATGGGATGTTGTGTCACTGCTAGGAGTCTCATTACTAGTCACTTTGGAAGAGTCACTATCAAATGTCATGAGGTCATCCTCTGGTGGTTTAAATCTGAGACCATGATTCCAATTGATAACTCTAGTTGATAAGGGTTCTAAAATTCTTTGTGTAGTCAAGACGATACATTATCCTATTAGGGATATGATACTTTAGATTCTAAAAATAATTAGCAAGGCCTTCAAAACATAACCAATCTCCCTCGATAAAAACCTCTTAATCTTTCTTTGGTGCAATTGTAGGTACAAAAAACACAGGAGGTTTTGGTTATTTATTCTTTGGTTGCCAAATCTAATCGGGTTTGTTAGGAGTCTAGGAAGTTTTAGGCTTACCAAATATTTTAGGGGATTTTGGTAATTTTAAAATATGGAGGCTAGATCACCAGGGTTTATATAATTAAATGGAGATGGATGAGAAATGATGGCTTTATTCTTATTTGTAATGAATTCAAAACCTGGGCAATAGTTATAATTATGAAACTCTACTTCAATATGTTTGTAGAATTGATATGGTTATTGATCAACAGGAATAATAACCTTGATCCCATCACGGGGAAACTTAAGGCATTTGTGAAGAGTAGATGGAACTACCTATACTTCATGGATCCAAGGACGACCAAGAAGTATGTTATAAGGAAGCTCAATATCCATGATATGCAATAATGTGTGATGAGAAATAGACCCAACCATGATTGGAAACCAAATTATACTAGATGACTCCCTCTCAGCATTATTGTAAGCCTTGATTGTAATAGTTTTTGGCTGAATGTCTTTATCCATGTAGCCCAATCATGGTACCAATTTAAGAGATATGATGTTTAGCCCTAAACCATTATCTATAAAAACCCACTTTATCTTGTCATCCATAATGATTATCTCAATGTATAATGGGTTATTATGGTTTGGGCCGAAGGTGGACTTATCTTTTTGATCAAATGTGATTTGCTGAAATGAAAACAAGTGTCCAACTAGGTTCTAGAACTGATCAAGGTTTATATCATTAGGCATAATATAATCTTGAAAAAGTTTGTTTAAGATGGTTCTATGGACATCAATTGTTCACAAGATTTCTAATATGGAAATTTGTGCAAGGGTTTTATCTGATTAATCTATTAGACTATAAGGCCTTTGAATTATGGATTGAACTATTTTAGTCTTTGTTGGGACAATATTTGACTTTAGAACCATTGGCACAATGTTCTCATTGGGTTTTATGTAAGAAGTGGGTGAAGGGCCCTAGATGGTAACTCATGGGTGTCTAGTTGTGATTGCACAACCTAAAGGTGGCAAGGAGTTATTATAATTAGAAGAGGAAGGCAAAGGGCCTTAGATGATGACTCACATGCGACTAACTATATCACTACAATTTTGGGTTAACAAGGAGCCTTTATAATTAGAAGAAAGGTGTTGTTATTTAGGATTAGTAACCCATGTAAATAGAGTAGCAACATGATAATGTGAACCCGACACAATATTACTAGGGGGAGAGGGTATTGACCCTATAATAATGGGTCTTATGTTGCGAAGAACACAAGATTGGCCATGTAGTTTTATAGTAACAGTGGCAATGTGGGTTACAAAAATGCATTCCACAATATTATTATAGTCGTAAGGTACGTTGTTATAAGACACATTATTAGTGTGGGCATTATGATCTCGATTATGTTCATTATGATTTTGACCTTGTTGTTGGTTTTGATTCTGCCTCTATCCTTGATTGTGACCATTTTGATTATTTCTTGGTGGTGGTGGATCATGTCAAGGAAAAGGGTCTTTGTAGATTCCCATATCTTTATTTATGTCCTGATTAGGGCAACTTAATTTCTAGTTCACCACTTTCAATAAAGTCCTCAATAATATGTCGTAATTGAATGCAATAATATGCACTGTGACCAGCAACATGATGAAAGTTACACCATTCATTCTCTTTGTACCAATCTGGTTTTGGATGATCTTGAGGAAATAGCCTTGATACTGGCCATATAATTAAATTAGCTGTAATGAAATTTTGTAGCACTATTTCAACCGATTCTCCTAACTTGCTAAAGACTTCAAAATTGTTATGAAATGTCTTTCATGGAGGTTGTCTTTGCAAAGTAGGTAGTGGATTTGGGAGAGTTAATTGTAAATTTGGAAGAGGCATAGCCTGTACCATTTTTACATGTCTCGTTTCAGTCACCCCATTTCCAACCATGTTCTTATTTTTCCTAAAGCCTTTAGGCTTATCTTGCATAATTGTTTGAACTGGTGATTTAGTCTGAATAGACGCTTGACCTTGTACAAAAATCTTAATAAGGCCCTTAACAATAAGAGCCTTCTCAATCTACACTCCTTTGTCAATAATTTCTTCAAATGAATTAGCACAAGCTAATCATAGATTATGCGCAACTTCAGGATGTAAATTCTATGTAAAGATATCAACCAACTATATGTTTTGCAAATTATGTTGAAAGTAGCCTGCCATTGCTCTCCACCTTTACAGATATGCGGCAAAACTTTCACCATCATGTTGCTTGGCTTTGCATAAGTCAACAATAGTTAATTCATGTTCTATGTTATATGAGAAATGGTTAACAAATTTTTTTTATAAGTCATTTTAATCTGCAACTGATCCCTTGGGTAGTTTAAGTAGCAAATCAAGAGCTTATCTCGCTAAACTTCATGGAAATAGTCATAGTAAGTACTCACTACTATAAGCAACCTCTTGACATAAGACAAAGAATGCCTGTATGTGTTCACATGGATCTCCTTTTCCTTTGTACTTGTCAAATTTGGGTGCCTCAAAATGAGGTGGAAAGGGGTTTTTGAGAATAGATAAATCAAATGGATATGGGCATATCTCATCAAATTTGTACTTTTTGACTCTATTATTCATCTCCAATCTTTGAATAATTTCCTTCATAGAATTCCATTCTTGCATGTTTGGTGCATTTGTGGATTGAATAAGATGTTGTTGGGGTGGAATGTGCCCCTGGTTTTTCTATTGTTGGGGTGGAATGTGCCCTTAGTTTTTTTACTATTGGGGTGGAATGTGCCCCTGGTTTTGTGTGGATCTATAGGGAGTGTATACCTTTTGATCCATGACTTAGTTCTAATTTGCTCCTTGAGTTGAGAATATGGTTCGTTGATTCTTAGATTATAAAACATTCCCTAAATTTGGTTGTTTTGTACTTTGTTGACTTTGGAAATTTTTATGTTTATTTACCAATTTCTGTGTTGGTTGAAAAGAATTAGCCAAATTGTCTTGAGGGATTTCCTCAATTCAAACCAAATGTTTGAGTTTTTAAGTTTGTAAAGTAACAAGAGGTTCTTGATGATTGAAGAATATATGTTTCGTGTCAAATGAAACACTTTGTAAGGTCTCTTATGACTTTAACTATTCATTTAGATTACCTTGATCCACTATGGTGATGTCCTCATCTAATATTTGTTGCATACTTTCAACCACATTTCCTTGTTCTTTCGAAGCATCATTATGAATTGAAGTGGCAACTAGGGAGTCAGTTAAGTTTGTGACAAGTTGATATGCATATCATTGACTTTTTATCTTGATCTTAGCTAGAAGATCTAGATTTATGGGTTTTGACTTGTTGGGTGAATATTTTGTCACCAGCTAACTGATGAGAAAAATAGGTGATTTCAACCACAGCATAAGGAGATTGGTCAGCCAAGTGTGCAGGTTTACCACATCAAAAGGGGACAAATCTCTCCTCTCATCAAAGGGAGGTTTCCTATAACTATGGGGAGCTATATACTATATATATGTGCAAAAAATAATACTCAGGGGTAGGACAACACCATCCATCTCTCTTTTTTTAGAGATGATGTTCACAAACAAATGAAAAATCTAGGTGAAAACACTGAAGGCACTTCTCTTCTTTCAGAAGTGGTCTTACAGCAAATAGCAAGAGTTCTTTCTGATAAATAATAAGTAACTGGTAACAGGGGGCATAGTAACCAGCAGAAAAAGGTGCAGCACAAAGTCTCCACCTCGACTTCCCAAGAGTGAAATACGAAAGATAATGGGGGCACAAAGTTGTCCCAAGATCCTTTACACAAAAATAAATAGAAAACACACTAAAGACAATGGTAACAGCACAAAGTCTTTCCACAGTTGACTTCAAAACACTTCCTGATTACTTCCACTAGTTCTACTTATCTCATCAAAATGGACAAGAATGCATTCAAGAAACAAACATAAGAACAATCTCCTAAATGACACAAGCTATTACAGCACAAAGTCTAGAAATAACCTGCTTTCTCATTCATATAAAGAAATATGATCAACAATCTGAGCTCAAAGTCTCAATAATCTCCTTTCAATTTTGGCAAAGTTTTGCTTCTATAACCAAAAAGATCTCCTTGCATAAAAGAAGAGATTTACAATATATAGCAGCCTAGAAAGACTTGGCACTTTATTTCATATAATGACCCATGCTGCATACAATGCCTTGAATGCATTTTTAGTTTTGTCAATGGGCCATGCTGGAACAGGGCGTCTGCCTTAACTATGGTGTGTCAATTCATCTCAATATATCTTCTCCTCTGCATGGGTCATCTGATCTTTCTCCCAATAAGTACGCAATTATCCCCTCACTTTCTTGTCAATGAAGAAAAATAGGCTGCACCTTTTAATGCTTGTGAGCCCAGATGTCTACTTGGTGGATTATTCCACCTGCTGGAAATAACTCCTACACATATATTTCTGATCTTTCCCTCTTTCCTATTGCAATTTGAGCTCTCAGGTTATCTTTTCCCTTTCTGTTGGTTCTTTCAGCTCCCTCTTCAGTTGGCCGCTGAGTTTGTTTTCAAGTTCTGTGCCACATTTAAAAATCAATGGATATTTCAATACCCTGAATTTGACGTCTATGGGGACGTCATTGGGTCACTGGTTCAACGGTTTGGGTGGCCTTCTCGGTTCCTTGGTTCCGTCACTTCTTTGGGTCATTCGTTTTCTTAGAAGCCTTTGTTTATTCCTTCGGCTGTCTTTGGGACCCCTTGAAAGGAAGGTGCCCCTTTGGGCCTTTGATCATTCTTTCAAACAATTTGTCTGAAGGATTTCACTTGTAAAATTTTGCCACATAAAATCTTTTTGAAAAGTATCTTTTTGTTCCCTTTTATTCACTTCCCTTCGCAAGGGCACTTGCCCTTTGGGTTTTGGGGGATTCCTTTGAACTTTCTGATTGAACTGACTGATTGAACCAACCATGGTTCAACAATTCAATGGTTTAATGGTTCAATGGTTCAATACTGTGTTCCATTCATTCAATTGACCAGTTGAACCAACTGCTTTGAACCATTCCTTTGAACCAACTGATTGGAACAACTCTTCAAACTTTGATTGAACTCATTGAACATTGAAATTGTGAACCATTTTGGTTCAAGGTTCAACGATTCAACGAGTTAAATCTTTCTTATTTTCTTTAAGTCCTTTGAAGTTGTTGAACTTGCTGAAGCAGTTGAACTTTAAACTTTTGCCGAAGCGCTTAACTCTTTAAGCTTGTCGATGGACCTTTTGGTTAAACCTCGGTGTTGAACCTAAGTGTTGGGAACTTATTTATTTCTCATAGAGTCCATAGAAATCACCCTACAGAGTCTGTAGAAATAGCCTACAGAGTCCGTAGAAATCAGTCTAGAGAGTCCATAGAAATTAGCCTGTAGAGTCTGTAGAAATCAACCTACAGAGTCCATAGAAACCACCTGCAGAGTCTATAAAAATCAACCTACAGAGTCTGTAGAAATAGCCTGCAGAGTCTGTTAACTGAAAAAGCTTAAATAATGGAGAATTTGAATACTCAGAACAAATTTTTGAGAAGGAAAAAGAGAATTTTGGCCTGCAGGACCAAAATAGTTCATATGTTGTCCTAAAAATGAGTGACAGATTTTGGGAACAACAGTTGGCTCCAGTTGGGGAATTTCCTTCAGTTAAAATTTTGAAACAACTGAGGGGAATAGGAACTAGAATCTCCACTGCCTTCAAGTATGCCATTAGGCTATGGAGTCATGCTACCCAAAAAAGAAAGGCACCAAAAATGAAAATGAAAAGCACAAAACAGAACGAAAGACTATACAAATATACATATGTACTGATGATCTTATATGATACTTCAAAAATTGAAGTGCTTTAGATGCTGCCCATTATGAGGTAGAGAAAAAAACATGCCATCTTGATACTTCAACAAGAAACTATTTTCACCATTGAGCTGATGGATAGTAAATGGGCCTCTCCATAGGGAATCAAATTTCCCATGCATTCCCTTTGGTTATCTTCTCTTGTTCCATAACATAACTTGATTTCCAATCTAAAAATCATAGATTTTTATTTTGAGTCGAAGAACTTCTTCACCAGACTTTGATGCACAATAATTTGGTCTACCACCATAGTTTGTTGTTCATCTAGCTTAGTTAAGCACATGATCCTCTTATCGATGGAGCTTTCATATGTTTGATCTTCGACCACCTTTGCCAATTTTAGTGCTAGCAATTTCAGGGTGATTGGTATCTCTGCATTAAGACCATACAAAAGTTGAAATGGTGACACACCTATCGCCCACTTGGGTGTAATTCTATCTACCCATAAAGCATCAACCAATGTTTTATGCCATGTTCATTGGTTGTCATCCACCAGCTTCTTGATGATGGTCACCAGGTTCTTGTTGCTTGATTCTACTTAGCCATTCCATTGTAGAAAATAATCAGAGGAGTGGGAGAGGGTAATCTTATAATAAAAATAGAACTGAGTGATCTCATGAAAAGAGAAATAGGCTACATTGTCTGTCATAAGCTTAGTTGAGACCCTAAACCTCGAAATAATGTTTTCTTTGAAGAAATCGCATACCACTTCTAAAGTAGCATGCTTGGTTGGAATTGCTTCCATCAATTTGGTGAAGTAATATGTGGCTATGAGGACATAATCATCTTCAGTGCTTGAAAATAGGTTTACAGCACCAATGAAATCGATTCCCCATTGCTGAAATGGCTCTTCTATTACTACCAGCTTGAGAGGCAGAGCAACTAACTTGGGTCTTCCAACGAACTGTTGGCATAGTTCACATCTTCGTACCTATTTGTATGCATCTTAAAACAGAGTAGGCCAGTAATACCTGGCTCACAGAATCTTATGGGCAGTTACAAGAGCAAAAAAAGGTCCTCCACAGGCCAGATTATGGAACGACTTTAAAAGTTGGTTATGTTGTTCTTTATCCATGTAGCGAAGGAACACTCCATCAAGGCTCCTCTTATACAGGCCATTGTCCCACAAGACAAAATTGGTAGCTTTCAATTTAATAGTCCTCCTTTCTTTATGAGACAGGTGGGCATGACACTCACCATAAGTAAGGAAATGAGCAATACTTGAATACTACTCATTCGTAGTGGAGACAAAGAGGACTATTGGCATTTCTTCCACTTCTATTTTTTCTTACCTTACTTCTTCGAGTCTATTATCAACAATCAATTGACAGAGGCCCTTTCCTCGTATAAGCTTCGTTGGTTTGATAATGAGATCAAACTCCTGGATTTTATCAATCCAATTGCCCCTTTTGGTTTCAAACTCCTACTGAGTTAACATGGATTTGACTGTGGTATCAGGAACCAGGGCAGTAGTGTGTGAATTCAAGATATAAAAATGGAAGTGTTTTACTGCCTTTACCACTACATAAGCATGTTTTTCCATGTTTGAATACTTCAATTTATGTGCTTTAAGAGGATAACTCATGAAAGATATGGGAGATTCCACACCTTCTTCATTATGTTGAACCAGAATTACTGGAAGTGTGTGCTCAAAAGCATGACTATACATTATGAAATCTTTGGCATAATCTGGACAAACCAAAATTGGGGTGTGGGCAATAGCTATCTTGATATCTTGAAACGTCAGTTTGCCTTCTTCAATCCAGTTGAAAGTGGTCTTTCCCTTCATCATATTTATGATATGGTGAGTCTTTTATGTGAACTCAGGGATGAACCTTCGTAAAAAAATTATTTTTCCAAAGAAAGAGTGAACTGCAGTCTTACTTGTGGGTAGATTAAGCTCTTGAATGGATTTGACTCTTTTTGAGTCAATCTTTATGCCTTCTTAGGATACAATGTGACTAAGAGGTTTCCCTTATGTTACTCTAAAAATAGACTTCTTGGGATTTAGAGAAATGCCATTTTGGTGACAACATTCCAACTCTTATTGCAAATGGCGCACATGATCAGGGCAATGCTTGAAAAAGACAGTCAAGTCATCAAGGTATACCATAATAAACTTACCCATTTCATCTTTAAAAGTAAGGTCCATTGATCTCTGGAAAGTGGCGCCAGCATTTATCAGGCCAAATGGCATTCTTTGATATGCAAAGGTGCCCCAAGGCATGGTGAAAGTAGTCTTATGCTAATCTACTTCACCGACTTCTACTTGATTGTACCCTGAGAAACTGTCTAGCTTTGATAACATTTCTGAACCATTCACTGTCTGAAGTACTTGATCTATGATGGGTAGAGGGTAGTTATCTTTTAAGAATGATTGATTCAAATTTTTGAAATCCATGTAGAGGCAAATTTTGTTGTTCTTCTTTCTCATAGGGACTATGTTTGCAATCTATGTCGAATGATGGATTGGGAAAATTATTTTAGCATTCAACATTTTTTGTATTTCAAACTAAATAGTAACTGATATCTTTAGATTGTACTATTAGGATTTCTGCTTGTAAGGCATCGAATCACTCTTGAGAGGAATTTCATGGCAAATTTCTTTAAGCCTGAGTGACTTCAGATCATCATAGGAGTATGCCAAAATATCTATATACCAGCAGAGCAGAGTAGTGAACTTGAATTTTTCTTCCTAAGTGCAACACTTTCCAATGTTCACCATATTGAAATTTTCCTTGGTACCCAAATTTATCTGATCAAACTCCTAAAAGGAGCTTGAATCTATTTTTTACTATTTGATGAACCTGTCGTGCTTGTCAAATAACTTTTCAAGTGAAACCAAACCTTTGATAATTTTATTCCCTTTAAGTTGTAAGAATTCTTCACTTGCATCTGAATTTGTTTCAGGGGATGGTTCACTACCTTCAAAGTGGAGATGTTCAAAGCTGCCTTTTTATTCTAGGAAGGTAATGATTTGGTTGTCACCATTGAACACTTGTCAATGATTGGCATTATTAGGCACACTTGGTTGAAAGACCAGTTTGATAGTGTACCTGTCGCCTTTAAAATTTAGGTGAAGAACTAAGAGAGTTGTTGAAACAGCCAAGCATAAGCCTGATCATTGAATTCTCTAGGCACTGTAGAGATACTGAAAGCATCAAAGCTTTCAATTTGATCTCAAAAGAGATTACAGTAGTGGCGCAATCTCTCATTTTTGGTTTGGTACAGGTTCCTTGCCTGACAAACCACCAGCTCAACATCTCCTTTGGTATGAAGGAGTTTGACGCCCTTGTCTTGGGCAACCTTCAATCCAAGCAGTAGAGATTCGTACTCAGCAGTGTTGTTGGTGTTGTTGAACTACAACTTGTATGAAGGAGGAAAAATATCTTCTTAAAGAGATATCAACACAATTCCAACTCCTGAACTGGTAGAAAAACAACTGCCATCAAATTCTAGTATCCATACATCATCAGAAGCTGACCTTACCTTAGATTTTTCTTCATTTGAAGGGGAGGATTCCTTTGGGCTTGCACTATGCTCTCTTATGTCTTCTATTGTTTTATCTGAACCAATTTTCAGATTGTCATTTTTAAAATTTTCATCAGCTAAGACAGGAGAATTCTCAGTAGTCAAAAAGTAATTAACCATGCCTGAAGACTCAAACAGAATTTGAGCTTCAGGCATTGATGTTTGAGTGACCACATATTTTACTTCCTTCTCAGAGAGCAATCTCTACATAACACATTTGACTGGGATCCTTGCCTTAGACAGGTCCATACTTAATTCACCACTAATATCCTTGCAAAAATTTCTCCCAAGAAGAATGCCGTAAGAGGATGGGACGTTGGCCACCAGAACTATCATCTTGATCCTCTTGTCTATGAATGCTGCAAATATAAATTGGGCATCATTAATTTGTCTCAATAGTGGCACTTGTTTGTTCTCCATGGAAAAACATCTCCCAAATGTCTTGGTCAGTGTGAGACCAAGGGATTCTACCACTTTGGCAGGCATGGCATTGTCAAATGCACTTGAGTCTATGATGTAATTGTTCAACTAGTGTCTATTTATCAGCAAGGAGATATAAAATGGTTCAATCTTTCTGGGAGCAATAGGAGGAGCAATGACAAGGTTATTTTGGGTGGACGTGGGAGTTACCTTTGGAGCAACAGGTCCTACAGAGATGATTTTATTCCTTACATACTGAACCAACTTATCTAACTACTCAGGGTTTGATTGCAAAAATTTAAATTCAGACATTTGAATTTTAGTTTTCTTGATATGGTCGACTATGTCAAATATCTGAAATGAATTAGGAATGGGGAAAGATAGTTCATTCTTTTGGTTTTTAGGGGGGGAGGACTAATATGTGAAATTGAAGTTGAAAGTGCAAAAATGTTTGGGGTACTTACTTTTTTAGCAATCACTGGGTCCTTTGGCTAGAAAGGTAGAGAAGTTCCTCATTTGAAAATTAAAATTATAGGCTGAGCTCGCTCCTCTATTTTTTCTTTATTAGCTTGCTGGGCTGACTGGTTCTTAGATCGGGTGAATACAGCATATAATCCCTCAACTGCTTTACCTTCACTTCTGGGTTCATCTTGGTAAATTAGAAAACTAATGTTAGAGTCACCAGCTAATTCTTTTTCTCCCTCTATGAAGAGATTAGCATCATCTTTTGGGTTCAACATAAGCTAGAAGAAGAAATCTGATTCTGCTTCAAGATATCTAACTGTTGAATTGGTTGGAGGTGCTTCAATGGCTAATTTACCCTAAGGGGGAGGAAGATGATTTGGCTGCCCTTGATTCTTGGCAGCATTGCCTTGGTATGACTGATTAGGGAATGTCTTCCTTGGTATATCTCTGTACGAAGGGGTAGATGACATCCCTTACACCATTTTATTTCTAAGAGAAAGTAACTCATTTTCCAGCTTCTGCATCATTTGATCAGTGGTGCATATAGATGGATATTCAGAAGATGAAGAAGATTTACCTCTGTTAGGATCTCTCCTTATCTTTCCTGCCAAAATAAAGTCATCTTTCACCTCGGTGGCCAAATTTTGAGCAGCATCAAGGTGTATGTGGCCAGCTCGTCTTAACAAAAAACTCACTTCAGGCATTTGAGAATTGATGAAAAAACATTTAAGGTTCTTAAGTTTTGGCTAAGCAATTATAAGAATTTAGTTCCTCAGGTTGTCGAACTTAGCAATGAAGTCCCTCATAGGTTCATGAGGCTCTTTCTTCATTTGTGTGAGCTAGGCTAGTAGGGCATGTGCATCTTTTGTAGGCTTGAACCTTGTTTTGAACTTAGCTTTGAGAGTGTTCCAGTCAGTCACAGTCTGGGCCTACATATGATATAACCAATCTACAACAGCACCTTGCAATGTTTCTACAAACAACTTGACTGCTATGTCTTCATATTCCATGCCCATCACACAGCAAGCTATGCTAAAATCTGTAATGTGTTCATCAAGATGAACTCTCCCATCACCAAAGAATTTGGAGAAATTCTTCTTTGAACTGCATGGTAGCTCATGTAGAGGTGGAGTTAAATTGAGTGGGCCAAAAGAGTTACCCCAAGAGCCTTGAACCGCCATGATTTGATTATGGAAAGTATGGATAATAAATCTAGATGGAGTATGTATAAGTAAAGCTTTACTAATAGTAGAAAAAAAGCTATGCCTTATAGTGGTGACCTGGTATGGGTAGGAGGAAGACTCCTAGTTCATTGAACTTGAAGTTGTGGAGGAAATAAATCAAAATTGCCCTACTGCACCAACTCAAAAATAGGATCAACAACACCTTGGGCTCTCTGGCTTCTAGTATAGCATGGAGTTGCTAGATTGCAAAATAAAATAAAAATGGAAAATAATTGGCCTTGCTTCATCTTGAAGCTTGAGGCTTTAAACTACGTGCTCTTCCCCAACAGAGTCGCCAAAAAATTGTTGGGTGAATATTTTGTCACCGCTAACTGATGAGCAAAATAGTTGATTTCAACCATATCATAAGGAGATTAGTCAGCCAAGTGTGTAGGTTTACTACATCAAAAGGGGACAAATCTCTCCTCTCATCAAGGGGAGGTTTCCTATAACTATGGAGAGCTATATACTATATATATATGCAGAAAATAACACTCAGGGGTAGGACAACACCGTTCATCTCTCTTTTTTCAGAGATGACGTTCACAAATAAAGGAGAAATCTAGGTGAAAACACTGAAGGCACTTCTCTTCTTTTAGAAGTGGTCTTATAGCAAACAACAGGAGTTCTTTCTGATAAGTAACAAGTAACTGGTAACATAGGGCATAATAACTAGTAGAAAAAGGTGTAGCACAAAGTCTCCACCTCGACTGCCCAAGAGTGAAATATAAAGGATAATGGGGGCACAAAGTCATCCCAAAATCTTTTACACAAAAATAAACAGAAAACACACTAAAGACAATGGTGGTAGCACAAAGTCTTTCCACAGTTGGCTTTAGGACACCTTCCTGATTACTTCCACTAGTTCTACTTATCTCATCAAAATGGACAAGAATGCATTTAGGAAACAGACATAAAACCAATTTTTTAAATGACATAAGCTATTATAGCACAAAGTCTGGAAATAACCTACTTTCTCATTCATATAAAGAAATATGATCAACAATCTGAGCTCAACGTCTCAATAATCACCTTTCAATTTTGGCAGAGTTTTGCTTTTATAATTGAAAAGATCTCCCTGCATAAAAGAAGAGATTTACAATATATAGCAACCCAAAAAGACTTGGTGCTTTGTTTCATAGAATGGCACATGATGCATTTAATGCCTTGAATACATTTTTAGTTTTGTCAAGGGTCCATGCTGGAACAAGGCATCTGCCTTAATTGTGGCATGTCAATTCATCTCAAAATATCTTCTCCTCTGCATGGGTCGTTTGATCTTTCTGCCAATAGATACACAGTTGTCCACTCGCTTTCTTATCAAGGAAGAAAAATAGGTCGTGCCTTTTAATGCTTGTGAGCTCAGATGTCTACTTGGTGGACTGTTCCACCTACTAGAAATAACTCCTACGCAAATATTTCTGGTCTTTCCTTCTTTCCTATTGCAATTTTAGCTCTCGAGCTATCTTTTCCCTTTCTGTTGGCTCTTTCGGCTCCCTCTTCAGTTGGTCATTGAGTTTGTTTTCAGGTTCCATGCCACATTTAAAAATCAATGGATATTTCATTACCTTAAATTTGATGTCTGCAGAGACGTCATTGGTTCACTGGTTCTACCATTCGAGTGGCCTTCTCAGCTCCTTGGTTTCGTCGATTCTTTGGGTCATTCACTTTCTTAAAAGCCTTTGTTTATTCCTTCAGCTTTATGTCTTTGGGACCCCCCAAAGGGAAGGTGTCCCTTCGGGCCTTTGATCATTCCTTTAGACAAAATGTCCGAAAGAATTCCTTTGGATAATTTGTCCAAAGGATTTCACTTGTAAAATTTTGCCACAGAAAATATTTCTGAAAGGTATCTTTTTGTTCCCTTTTGTTCACTGCCCTTCGCAAGGGCACTTTCCCTTTGGGTTTTGGGGGACTCCTTTGAACCTTCCGATTGAACCGACCGATTGAACCGACCATGGTTCAACGGTTCAATGGTTTAATACTGTGTTTCATTCATTTAATTGATCAGTTGAACCAACTGCTTTGAACCATTCGTTTCAACCAACTAATTGGAACAACTCTTTAAACTTTAATTGAACTCATTGAACCTTGAACCTGTAAACCATTTTGGTTCAAGGTTCAACGGTTTAATGGGTTAATTCTTTCTTGTTTTCTTTAATTCCTTTGAAGCTGTTGAACTTGCCGAAGCGGTTAAACTTTGAACTTCTGTCGAAGCGCTTAACTCTTTAAGCTTGCCGATGGACCTTTTGGTTGAACCTCTGCGTTGAACCAACCTTGAAATTACCTAAGTGTTGGGAACTTGTTTCTTTCTCTCATAGTCCATATAAATCAGCCTACAAAGTCCGTAGAAACAGGCTGCCAAGTCTGTAGAAATTAGCCTACAGAGTCCGTAGAAACATCCTACAAAGTCTATAGAAATCAACCTACAGAGTCCATAGAAATTGGCCTGCAGAGTCCGTAGAAACCACCTACAAAGTCCATAGAAATCAACCTGCAGAGTCTGGAGAAATAGCCTGCAGAGTCTGTTAACTGAAAAAGCTTGAATAATGGAGAATTTGCATACTTAGAACAATATTTTGAGAAGAGAAAAGATAATTTTGGCCTACAGGACCAAAATATTTCATATGTTGTCCCAAAAATGAGTGACAGATTTTGGCAACAACATGACTATGTTTGTATGTCTTTTCCTTTGTTATAAGAAGATAGTATGTCTATTCATGCAAAAGGTTGTTCTTTCCGTCATTGTTCTACTTCTCTAACTAAGGTATGCAATTGATCTATAGAAAATTCAAAAGGTATTCTAGCACCTAATTCTATCAATCTAAGAAGGGCTTCGTTTTGATCTTCTTGGGGTTGATATTTATTGTAATCATCTTCGGATCCTACTGTTGTGGGGATATCATCAAAAACAACAGGGTTATCTTGATGATCATAAAATTGCTCATCTTCATAACTAAGGCCATAAGAGGCCCCACTACGAGTGAACCTTTGAGTCATGTCTAAAAGAGCTATTATGTGTGTTTGACTAACTTTGGACCACTGCTTGGAAACCAAACAAAGTATGCTTTAGCTCTCTTTTAAACAAATAACCAAGGTACCAATGAGACTATAAGGGAAGGTGGTTTGAAACCACACACAATTTAGAAGATTTGGTTCACAAGTTTACTCAACCTTTGGTAACGTTGAAATCATATAGATTGGAAGAGGGTAAGGTAACTCAAAGACCCAAGGTGAAAACTAGTACACCAAAACCTATATCTTTGTGATACACCCGTACTATAAAAGCTAGTTTCAACTTTGACAAGTTGACCCTGAAAGTTTAGAGGAAAGCTCTCTAGATTATGAAAAAGACAAAATGGACTAAGCAACTCAAGATGTAAAAACATACATGAGTCACTAAGTATAAAGCTACGACTAAATAGGCAACACAATGTCACCAAATGATTCCAGTAGGATAAAATATGTTATAAGACTCAAAGCGTGAGCGATACGTAAGATGACTTGATTCCACCAAGATGATAATGTGATATTGAGTCTTAATAAATGACCTTCAATCCAAATAGGAAATTGACCCCAAGTTATAACAAACTTAGTGCACAAATGGCGAACCCACTTTGACACACCAACCCTTAGAACTGGGAAAGGTTCAATTTCAAATGTGGATTATAAATGAAGGATTTAAACAAATTGGGTGAAAGATCTAGACTCAATTGGGCAACATGACTGTGCCAAAGTGGATTACATGACACAAAATTTTTGATAACAATTTGAACAAGGAAAAGATGAATTTTCTAATTGAATAGCGTAATGCCTCCCTTGCTCAAGAAAATTGAGGACAATGTGCTTTGGTTAAGTTCAATGAGTTAACAAGCAGTTTTAGACACAAATCAAGACTAAGTAAGCTAATGACAAAAAACAAACATCTTAAGTCTAAAGTAACAAGGTATGGCAAAGTGAGGTCTACTAAACTAGCAAGTTTTTTATCATTCTAGGGGGATCAATTGCACAATGACTTTCACATCAAATGATGCAAAAGAAAAACACAAAAATTAGGTGACCGTGACATTGACTAGTTGTAAAAAGGCCTAGTCCTTTTTACAACCACTACATCCTATTGTTTACTTAGTGTAGTGCGATGTCCAAATGTAGATACGTCCCATGTGCAACTTCAATTATGAGTCCAATGAAGTCAATGCCGAGAGATGAAACCCCGAGTCAAAGCTTCCCTAAAGAACTCATGAGAGGTAATGAAGTCCCCCTCACAAGCCAAGTTTGCATAAAAATTAAAGAAATAATAAAATAGAAATACTTTAGGGTCATTTTCTATATCATCCAAAATTTGATGAGTTTTTGGGGAGTGCTTTAGATGACTTTATTTATAAGCCTTGGACTACGCTACTTGCAATAGGAATGGTGTTTTTGATTCCAAGGGTTCCTTAAAGGGGACAAATGGAAGAGCATACATGCAACACCCCTCTCTTTGTCAAACAAAATTAGATCAAACAACTATTGAAGACAAAAAGCTTGAAAAGGTGAGTTCATTTTTAAGCCCAGATGGAAAATGAGGTGGTGTTCATTTGACCCCTTGGTCTTAGTTCCAAACTTTGAAAACATTCACCATAAACATCTAATTTTTTTGTTAAACACCAAAAAAAGGTTCATAATTGATTTTTAAGCATGTAAAAGGTGATCTAAAACATGTTTTTAGCAAATGTCAAGCTTGGTCCTACAACAAAAATGTTAGCATGTCCTTTAGCCTTGAAGCTCTTTTAGGTTTGAAATAATGAACTTTAGAAAAAGAGCTCTCAGGTCTGTGTTTTAAGAAAAAACACAGTGACCGACATCGGTTATATAACTGATGATGGTTACATTTGCTAACCGATGACGACTATCTAATTGACATTGATTATACCAATGTGACTTACAATAACTATCCAATCGATGTCAGTTTTACTAACTAACGTCGGTTACTATGTAAACCTGTGACAAAGAAAAAATGGTAAAACAAAGTTAGAAAATCAATTTTTAAGAGTTTTAATGATCCAAATGAAGATTTTAAAGCTCCAAAATGATCTTCTTCATGTATGAGATGCGTCTAGTCCCACCGAGCATGTCAAGATGTAGAGGGAATTACAAAGCAAGTTGGTCAAACATTAGTCCATAAATCAAGAAAAATACATAAAGAACTAACTAACTAACCCTATCTATTCCTATGGGAATTACAAAGGATAGCAAGAAATAAATGAAGGAAAGCAAACATCATATTACCTTCGCAAATGAATTCATCATACCCATGTGGCTCAAAAACATGTTCTCCCTTGATCAAGCATCCTTGTCTTTGTAAACAAAGGTGTCAAACTCCTCCAATGTCTCAAGAACACTCCATAAAACCTAAGCTCGTGTTTCTAAATCATTAAACTAACCTATCAATAAAGCTTTCAAACAAAATCAATGATCAAATGCAAAGGATTATGGAAACAATTTAACATTATAACTTTGTAATATTCAAGCTTAAAATTCATGTCCATGGCCTCTCTATTTATAGATTTTTGAGATTGGTCAGGATCAATCACGACCGTCCATCTCAAGATTGAGATGTGTGGCCATGGATAATCCTAATATTTATAATTAAACTCATAAATATCCTCAAGATAAATAAGCATTAAAGAGGCATGGGAGGTATTAACTAGGCATGGGTGACCCATAATCCTGATATTTTATGCACTTATGGCTTGATGGATGCCACCCCATAGATGATGTCACTAGGTGATGTAGATATTCAAAATCAATTTCCAATAATGAGATATTCAAAAATATCTATGGAATTCTTACTTAAGCTCTTAAATTGGATTAATTAATTTAAGTAAGTTTAATCAAGTTTAATGCAATTCTTTGAAAATTAGTACACAATTAATCAAAATAGTTAGAAAGTCATATTACTGGGTTGTAATTTAATTGGAGAGGAACTGGAAGGCGATGTTAGATGCGTTGGAGCTGTATTCTCATATAAGATGTTTCCAACACTAAATAACAAAGGTACGTGATGTGTACCAATGAATTAGAAGAAAAGAGTGATCTAGAACACTAAATGGCAAATTTGTCATTTTGACTCAAAATGATCTTATCAAAGGTTAGCTAGCCCATAAAATGATTTGCCCTATTTAGGGATACTTTGACCTAAACTGGCACTTGTAAGTAATAATTTTGAACCATTTAGGGCATTTTATGGATTTTGACCTAAAATGTGCATTTGAGTGCAATTCGAGTAAGATTGACAATTTCAACATAAATGGTGTTAGGAATTGGATTTCTACATTTTGCCCCTATTTGAGAAGGCGTAGCGAGACATTCAGGTGAATAAATGTCTTTTCAAAGAAAATAATTATCAAGAAGAAATTGGAATAGACCCATGATAATGTCCTATATTTCTGAGAAGAAAGATGCACAATTATATCAAATTCTTGGAACATCTACACAAACAATGTTATGGTGTTAGGAATTGGATGTCTACATATTCAACCATCATTTCACTTGGGATTTTCATTCGGGCATCTTGTTTTGGGCTTTTTGTTATGGCTTTTCAGAAGGATTGTTGCAGACAAAAAGTTTTCAACAATTCCTTCAGACTTCTTTCAAATGTCACTTCCTTTTGGAAAGATCCCTTTGGGCTTGGAAAGTGTCCCTGTAGAATTTTTCGAAGGGCACTTGAAGGGAAAGTGTCCCTTTAAAAAAGTTCTGAAGGGCACTTGGAAGGGAAAGTGTCCATTCATAAAAGTTTCGAAGGGCACTTTGGAGGGAAGTGTCCCTTTGAAACTTTTTAAAGGGCACTTGGAAGGGAAAGTGTCCCTTTAGAAAAGTTTCAAAGGGCACTTAGAAGGGAATGTGTCCCTTCAAAACTTTTCTAAGGGCACTTGGAAGGGAAGTGTCCCTTCGTAAAAGTTCTGAAGGGCACTTTGGAGGGAAGTGTCCCTTCAAAACTTTTTTGAAGGGCACTTTGGAGGAAAGTTACCCTTCAAAAAGTTTCGAAGGGCACTTTAGAGGAAAAGTGACCCTTCAAAAAGTTTTGAAGGGCACTTTGGAAGAAAAGTGACCCTTTGAAAAGTTTTGAAGGGCACTTTGGAAGAAAAGTGTCCCTTTAAAAAGTTTTGAAGGGCACTTTGGAAGAAATGTGTCCCTTCAAAAAAGTTCTAAAGGCCACTTTGGAAGAAAAGCGACCCTTCGAAAAAGTTTCGAAGGGCACTTTGGAAAGAGAGAGACCCTTCAAAAAAGTTTTGAAGGGCAATTTTTGGGAAAAGTCAAAGGGAGAGAATTATTTTAGACTTTTTGTCAAGACAAAAAGGCCGAAAGAATTCCTACCTTGGGCAAAAGATCGAAAAGACACTTTGAAAAGGCCGAACAAAAGCTCCAAAGAAAAGAAAACAAGACAACTGGTCCTTTACAAGTGAGTTAAAACAAATAAGTGAATGTTGAACTTAGCCAAAAAGAGTTGAAAAATAAGGTATGAAATTTGGCTAACAATGACTACTAGGTTGAACTCCCTTCACCTCAAAAGAGGGGCATATCAGTGGGGACATGTCAAAGAAACATGAGTCCACACACATACAATTAGAAAAATTGGTAGAATTTTATACAATTTACATGATTCAGATATACACTTTGGATGAAATCTTATGCATTTGGCACTAATTTTCATAGTTTTGGGACAAATTTTTAGATTTGTGATAGATATTACACACATTTTATAGAGCAAAGGGTACATTCTAATAGCCACTTAAGCTTGAGACACATTAAAGTGTATTACCATACAAATGCACCAAATCACATATACATATTCATATTATATACCATTTACAACATATTTGATGAGGGAGCATGAACATGGTTCATTCTTTTCTCACCACACATTGATGCCCCAACCATTCCAAGACACATTGATTGAACTTTAACTTATCTACAATAGTTGGCTCCTTTATGTAATGCAGTTGAGATTCAATGCCCTTGATGACCTTGGCATTACTCCCCTTTTTAGGTTGAGATGGTTACACTATTTGACCTTGGCTAGATTGGCTAGATTATGTATACATTTGAATTGTGTGATTGAGATTCATTATTCTCAATGGCCTTGGCACAACTCGCCCTTGCACTAGATTGGAGACATGGTCACCCTCTAATTCCCCTCTTCACATATCCAAGGTTTAGTTGTGAACCCCTCTCTCTAATGCTTCAATAATGAAGTATCATCACTAAAGCAAAGTACCAAGGGGAAACATGGTTGCATCAATACATAGGGGTATTCCTTCCATTGTTCTCTTTACTTTCAAGTATTTTAATTGTTTAATTTTTAGATTATATGCACTAAGTACATTGTAACATGCTCTTGGTTGTAGGTAATGCAGAAGCAGTAAATTCAAATAGGGCTAAAATAAAAGTAAGGTGTGTTGTATACACTAAGGTACACATTTCTTTCCTTTAAACTAGTAATTTTATCTTTATGCATTACTAGATTGGGGTGGGGGTGGCGGGCGAATTTAGAGACTAAAAATTGATTTTATATGACATACTAGTCTTGTACACTTGACAAATACCAATCATGGCTTAACCCTTTAATTTATGACCTTTCCATTGCATCACATTCACCATCTCACTATGCCAAATTACTTATCTTATAGTCTGAACCTAACATTTTGATAGCATAGATCACATGTAGCATATAGCTTGCATAAAACATGATTTTTATCATGTACATATAGTTACAAAATCCTCAACAACTTTTTACCTATAGGACACTAACATTTAGATTAGAACACCATTGTCGATGCTAGTGTCCCAAATCTAATGCTAGTGGCCCCACTTTCCAAATGATCAAGTTGTAAATCTCCTGATATGTACAGGTCAACGTATTTTTTTATTTAACCCTCCTATGAGATTATTTCAAAAGGTGTGGTATAAATATGAATAAAACATAATTCATTAACAACCCAATAGAATCCAAGCAAGTACCTCTCAAGTTCACACTACACTACTAAAAATCATTTGCATAACTGAGCTATACTACCTTATTATTCCCTATTTTCAAATCAATCATAGGGGCAGTCTTCTTACAGGTCTGAATCATTCAAAGAATAATCCAAGTGCATTATTTGTCAAATTACAAGATAAATCACTAAATGTACAAATATATAGCATATTGCATAATTTTTCACATACAAACCCACATATGTGGTAGAACCACATTGGTTTGAGGCCCTCTTTGAAGTATATGGCTTTGTAGGCAACACTCATTGATGAAGAGGTCTTTGAGGCCAACTTGACTTCACTTGAGCTCACTAACTCATATTTTACAAGGTGACATGACCTAATTGGAGGACCTAAGTTTTTGAGCAAAATATTGATTCCAAGAACCTATATGCACGATTTGAAATGATAACCTGAAAGGTGACAATGAACCCTAACATACACAACAAACTATTATAGAAAAGGCTCTGTATTTTGAGCTGGATAAAAACATCAAAATCAAGACATAAGTGTAGATGCTAGTGTTTGAAGTTTGACATTAGTGTCATAATTGACAAAAATCTCTTTTCTAGAATCTGAAAAACTAAGGTGAATCATCATACTATCTTCTTTCGCACTTGTGCCTGTCATATCTGCCTGCGCATCATTGCATAAGCTAAATATTACTTCTCATTCGCATTGCTACTTTCATAATATTTTTTGGTATTGTACTTTTCTATATTTAACATATTCTCAAATTTAGTATATTTATCAGAATATTGTAAATCTAAATTATTTAATTGATCTGCTTTAGAATAACACATTGATAGGACCTAGGCTCACAAAGCTCTGACACCAATTGTCAGGATTAAGAGCACACTTGATTACCTTTGTATAAGCAACTAAACACAAAATTTAACCAGAAGTAAAATGTAACTAGAATTTAGAAACAACACAGAATATGAGAGACAATACACAATTGTATTAATACTCTTCCAGAAGGAAATACAATAAAGAGATCTCACTCTTCCCACACCTCTTGGGCGTACCAGTAATTCTCCCTCAAGAGTTCTCTCTCTCAATTACAAACAAAATCAACTCAATAACGAGTTATTGTTTCAACCAGTCAGTAACAATACTGTCAGTACCACCGAGTAAACACACATGCTCCAAGTCTGAGTACACCACGTACTCCAAGTAGATCTCCCTGATCTTGCTTCCTGTTGTGTTGCAGATCTCCTTTGACCTTGCTACCCCGCAGATCTCCTTTGACTTTGCACACACACACACCTGCAGATCAATTGACCTTACTTACCATGTAGATCTAACCTGATCTTGCTATACCGCAGATCAACTTGGCCTTGCACACTTGCCGACCTAGATCTTACAATCGAGAAGAACCCTTGTCCTTGACTTACCAAGTCCTTATGATTCTCTAAATTACAATACAACCCCATGAGTCTATTATATAGATCCCATGCAAATAATAATTGGACTTCCTAATTACAATAATAAAAAACGCAGCCTCAAGACTAAAATTAGTCTTTACATGCAAATTGGCCATTCAACAAACTAACTGTTCGTGTAACTAACAGTTCTAAAACGCACAGGCAACTGACATCAATATTTGTCTATCTAGAGATGATCGACATCGGCTGATCTATGACCGATGTCGACAGATTCCTGTCCACCCCTGACCGACGTCGATTGGCCTGACCGATGTCGATTACTGTGACACTCAGCAACCTCCTCCATGTTTGCATCAGTGAAGCTTTTAGCTCCATAACCTAACAATCTCCCATTTGGAGATAAACAATTGCACCTGTACCTGTACCTATACATCATCTAATTTTATTTCTTGGATTGTATCCCTCTTCAAGTTCAGTGTTGAAGACCAACCACCACAAATCTTGTGATGCTTCTCCTGTCATCTAAGTAAACTGCCATATCCGAATCTACATACCCATGTAGAGAAGTCCCTGACCTTGCATAGCATGAATCCCTGCTGCTGGTCCCTCTCAAATACCTAAGAATCCACTGAACTGCATTCCAGTGCTTCTTTCCTGGATTGACTACAAACTTGCTGACAACTCCCACTACTGGGGCAATATCAGGTCTAGTACACATGTACTCAACCTCATCATGTGAATTGGGACACTATTTTGTGAACTGTCCATCCATAGGTGTGCTAACCGGTTTTACATCCTACATATTGAACCTCGCCACTACCTTATTCACACAATCATCCTGAGACAACATCAACCTGTGATCTTCCCTATCTCTAGGAATACTCATGCCAAAGAATTTCACTCTTGAATCCTTCCTGGCACACCACTAAACTAATTATACCCTTAGCTCAGCAAAACCCTGCATGTGTGACCCTACATCAAGCATATACACCACATACAATAACAGGATAATGTCGCAACCATTATCCAACCTGGTAAAATAAACACAATGGTTACATTGACATTGACTAAAGCCATGCTTTGTCATACACCCGTCAAACCTGTACCACTGTCCTGGAGCTTGCTCAAGACCATATGACCTGGCCTTCTATCTCACGTGTCCATTCTCTCCTTTCTTTAACCTAGGAATCCATTCGTCTTTCAGTGCTTTCATCCCGACTGGCAACTCTACCAAATCTCCCATTTGGTTCTCATCCAAAGAATCAAATTCCTCATTCATGCCATGCTCCCACTATTTCTTAGATTCTACCTGCTCTGCTTCTTTAAAACTTCCTGGTTCTTGACCATCAGTGAACAACAAGTAGTATAAAGAAGGCAAATAACGGATTTGAGGCTTACTTACCCTTTTAGTCCTCCATATGGGCATTTGAGACTCCTTGACAGCTTGATGTCCGCCCAAAATCCGTTCTCTGATCGACCCTGGTCTGCACCTGACCGATGTCGATTCTACCTGATCATTGATGCCAGTTCCCTGACCGACGTCGATGTCCACCTGGTCACCGATGTCAGTTCCCTGACCGACGTTGGTATCCACCTGCCCGACACCACGAACTCTAGTCTGCACATGACCGACGTCGGTACCTGCCTAATCGACGTCGGTTCTCACCTAACCGACGTCGGTAACTGTGTTTTCCTGTGAGTGATGAATTTTATCCGCGAGCTCACTTTGGATCAAAACTTCGTCTAAACTGCCCTGCTCAAAATTATTCAGCCCCTTGAGCTGATCTCTGTCAATCATCTCCTCCATGAAAACCAAGTCTTTCCAATTCTTAAGTTTGTCAAAGACATCAGACTTCCTCTTAAGAACATGCATCTCTTTCTTATTCATGTGACCAAGCCTATAGAGCCACATCTTTGCATCTATATCTGAAGTAGATAAACTAGAAAGAGAATCAGTAATACAAGTAGATAGATAAAGAGTACCTGCTTTCTTACCACATGCTAATTCAAGTGCATCCGCTGTGAGAGTTACTGTGTATCCCTCATCACCCGATTTTCATGTATAAATTAGACTCCTCTTCAGGACTGGGACCTGCATGACATCCTTCAACACCCATGTGTTGCCCGTATGCAATTTCAGCCACACTTCCTCTTTGCCAACAATTTGACAAGGCTCACCAACCTCTAAATAAATCTTTCCAAAGTCTCCCTGGACATAATCATGGAAAAATACTCTATTTTGGGTTGCATGGAAAGAGGCAACATGATCTATAACCCAAGATTCTACTTTATCCAAGGAACATACAAGAGCATCCTGTGCAACAATCCCTGCATCACCTGCTTCTTTATTTTCTTCATGCTGATCTTCTACCAACCAACAATCTTTCTTTACTTGCTCTTTCTTTCCATAATTCAGAAATTGAGAATTCTTGCTAATGAATTTCTCCATTCTTAGTGTACTTTCTTCTGCCATTGCTATACTCCCACTCAATCAAAAACCCCTGAGAGTGACCTGTAATCAACAAACACTTAACACACTCTGAAACCAAGGTGTTAGTGAACCTCGCTCTGAGAACCTTCAACCTAGCTCTGATACCACTTGATAGGACTTAGGCTCACAAAGCTCTGACACCAATTGTCAGGATTAAGAGCACATTTGATTACCTTTGTATAAGCAACTAAACACAGAATTTAACCAGAAGTAAAATGTAACTAGAATTCAGAAACAACTTAGAATATGAGAGACAATACACAATTGTATTAATACTCTTCTAGAAGAAAATACAATAAAGAGATCTCACTCTTCTCACACCTCTTGGGCGTACCAGTAATTCTCTCTCAAGAGTTCTCTCTCTCAATTACAAATAAAATCAACTCGATACTGAGTTGTTGTTTCAACCAGTCAGTAACAATACTGCCAGTACCACCGAGTACACACACATACTCCAAGTCTGAGTACGCCACGTACTCCAAGTAGATATCCCTGATCTTGCTCCCTGTTGTGTTGCAGATCTCCTTTGACCTTGCTACCCCGTAGATCTCCTTTGACCTTGCACACACACACACACCTACAAATCAATCGACCTTACTTACCATATAGATCTAACTTGATCTTGCTATACCGCAGATCAACCTGGCCTTGCACACCTGCCAACCTAGATCTTACAATCGGGAAGAACCCTTGTCCTTGACTCACCAAGTCCTTATGATTCTCCAAATTACAATACAGTCCCATGAGTCTATTATATAGATCCCATGCAAACAATAATTAGACTTCCTAATTACAATAATTAGAAACACAACCTCAAGACTAAAATTAGTCTTTACATGCAAACTGGCCGTTCAACAAACTAATTATTCGTGTAACTAACAGTTCTGGAACGCACAGGCGACCAACGTCGGTCTCTGTCTGTTTGGAGATGACCGACGTCGACCGATCTATGACCGATGTCGGCAGCTTCTTGTCCACCCCTGACCAACGTCGGTTGGCCTAACCGACGTCGGTTACTGTGACACTCAGCAACCTCCTCCATGTTTGCATCAGTGAAGCTTTTAGCTCCACAACCTAACACACATTCCATAATTGATTAGGCTATCCCCCTTACTACTAACTTAAAAAATGGTTAAAAAACAAGACCAAGCCTCTAAAATTGCATATAATACCTATCTACATGCAGGTGCAATGATCTATGGCGGAACAATCTAGAACTTTTTATAAGGACAAATTTGGTAGCTCGAGTAGATGCATTTGGTTACTATAGGTATCTAGGCATTACCAGATCCATCTAGGTAGGTTTTGACGGTCAACTTCTGAATCTGAACGATCACAATTCCATTTCAAGGCTTTTTTATGATTGTACACTATCACATACTAGAATATTACATAATGAAAATGAGTTAAGTATCGTATCCTCTCGATCATTTCTATTTATAATAATTGTAATAAATCAATTTCACTCTACTAGTTACATTTAGATCTACATAATTTAGACATTTAATACAATTTAAATGTTCTCTAGTTTTAGCTTGTTTATACTACCAAATCCAAAAAAAGTTAAAAATATTACCTTAAAATAATATAATTTTACAACTAATAACTATCCCATTATTTGATGAATAAAATGCAGTGGTTTTAATTATGTTCATAAGACCAAACAGTTTATGAGTCTATCGATTACAGTGATTTCTTCAACTTCTCAAAGATTTCTTGGATGCATGATATCTTTTAAAAAGATGCTTCATTTTTTATTGATTTGAGTTAATATCTCTCCCAACTCTTTTATTATTTTTTTCTCAAATATTTCTACAATAAAACTAACTATTAAAATTTCTACATAAGTGAACCTCCGTTTCACCCACCTTTACAATGCAGAAAACACAAACCTCTCTTCCTAATATCTCTTAAAGATCATCCATCTCCCTATCTCACATATAACCTAACCACTGTATGAACAAACCCTGAAATTTCACAAGGGAATTTCTTAATCGAATCACATGAAGGAGAAAAAAAAAAAAAAAACACATAAACAAAACAAAAAACAAAAACTCAAAAATGGACGAGCCGTGAAATTTATTTGCTCCACTTGGATTTTGGGTAAAACACGCGTAAAAACGCCGACATAGGTAAACGAGCGTTAACTTTATGCGCGTATCGAATAAAGTTTCATTTCACACATCACCATTCGACTGGGGGACCTCGAAACGAATGTAGTTTGACCCCGAGGTACGAGGATCGAATCTCACTAACCAAAACCCTCTTAACGTTTGCCTTGTCGGCAAGGCAAACAAAATTTTCGTCTACGCGCAGAAGCCACTGTCCAGACCAACCAGAATGAAGAAAAAAGAGTCAGGGAAGGTCAGGTAAGAAAACATTTTCTCTATTTTCCATTCTCATCTTCTCTGCTAAAGTAAAATTTAAATCATATTATATTTATACTTAATTCAATATTTCGTTGTCCATTCTGTCTATAGTAGCTCTCCACGGAGTCCTTAGGATATTCCTGGTAAATTTGATGAAAAAATGATTAATATATCTGTGATCAATTTCCTTAAAGTAGCTTGAAAGGTAGCCAAAAATAAAGAGTTTGATTATTTAACTCAAAGTTTAGGTCGTCTGACATTTACAGTTTGCAGTTTTTAAATTATTTTTTAAGACACCTTGAGTAACTTTTCTAGCAGGTTTTGAACCCGGGCCTTCATTGTGGTAATTGCTCCACCTTACCACTCAATGAAACGCCCTATACGCACAGTTTTCGAGTTTATTTGTTTTGTTTTTGCCATATAAATGGTGCTGTCAATTAAAGGGTATAGTTTCTCTGGGTTATCCTCTCAACCAAGCCTGCTGGACTTACATTATTTTAATTTATTTACTTTGTTTTTGCTCTATAAATTGGCCTTTGTATTAAATGGTGAAGTAAGGGGAGGTGATGTTTTAGGTGACATCTTAGCTTATGTAGATGCAAAAATGTAGATGACTGAATAAAGCCTCACAATCAACAACCAAGGGTTTTCACAGAGTCTATAGTGACTACAATCCATTGTGACGGGGTGCACCATTACAAACAAGAGGTAAACAATCAGTTTGAAAACTTAGCGAAAGAGGTAGATTTGGGGTTTGGAAGGGTTTAGGTCCTATCAATAACAAAATATCCACTATTCTATGCTGTTTGCCATGATCAATGAAATTAAAGCATGCAATACTACAAGATAGCAGTAAGTTAGTAACTTCAATTCAACCACGAGATCTAGTTAAACTTTTTTTTTATTTTGAAATAAAAAGAGAAGGGTTAGAGAATGCATTATTCACAACTTCCCAATTCTAGCATGAAAAAATAGAAATACAATATAGAAATGTAAGACTTAGTGCAAATTTAACACGTCAAAGCAATTGTTTTTGCTATTTAAGTTGACCTTTTAATTAAAAGATGAAGTAAAGGGAGGTGTTTTCTTAGGTTATGTTCTAGCTTATGTAGATGCAAAAATGCGGATGACCAAAGAAAGCATAGCAATCAACAACCAAGAGTTTTTTGGTAGCCATAGTGACTAAAACCCATTGTGACGGGGTGCACCACCATAGACCATAGATGAAAGATTTGGCTGAAAACTCAGAGAAAGGTAGATATGGGGTTTGCAAAGTTTAAATCCAACCGATAACAGAGTTTCCACCATTCTATGCTATTTGCAATGATTAATAAATTTAAAACATGAAATTCAATAAGATAGTTGTAAGCTCAATTCAACCACAAGATCTAGCTATTTTTTTGTATTTTGAAATGAAAGAAGAAGGGTTAAAGAGTGCACTATTCATAACTTCCGAATTCCGCATGAAACAATGTGAATGAATCACAAAAATGTAAGTCCTAGTGCAAATCTAACATGTTAGAGCAATATATGAACCCAAAGTTCCAAACCCTCAATATGCAAAGATAACAATAATATAGAAAAATTATCACCTTGCATAACAAGCTGCTGTCATAGCCGCTCCACATGAGGCATGTACAAAGATTACTGACCTATTTTTAGGAATTCCTGGTTGTGTGACAGTTTTGTTGAAGGAAGGATTGTGTTGGCAATCTAAAGCAGATAGATGGTGACTCCTTGTGTTCCCTACTGGAAAGCCTATGGAATGTCCATGAAAATGTTGTGAAGTAGTCTGCAGTGCAAGCAAGAGCAATGAAAAAGTCCCATATGATCATTATAGATTTGATAAATCTGAAGTAGCTATAGTAGGTAGTAGTGAGAGCTAGTACAACAAGCGTTTGTGATAGTAAGAGTAGCTTGTCAAGACCTTATAGGTTAAGAAGAGTTTTCTTGGTGTGTTCTTATACAGAACCTAAAAGCTAGGTTGGAACTAAATTTTAGGAATAGTAGGATAGACCTAAAGTTTAGGAAGGGTAGGACAGACATAAAATTTAGGAATACACTAGGTAAAGGTTAAGGAAACTAGTCGTTGATGGTGCCTCGAGACCCAAAAAAGAGTCATAATTGGCAGTGCTGCAGATTTAAAAAAAGGCATGGAAACATTGCATATTTTTGGAAATTTTCAAAAATTCGTATTGTTGATGCATGTAGCCCTTTTTTGGAGGGCAAGTCAACAACAGGCAGGGGATAATGCCTGAAAAGGTAAACAGCTCTATACAAAGTGAAGCACAATCGTCAGAAGGTTAATCCAAAACCAAAATAGATATTACAGGGGACCTTTTCACTATGTCCAAATTTTGTATCTCTTGGTTTCAACCTCATGGCCGCATTGCAGTGTAAATTGAGCCAGAACAAACCATTTACATCATGGGTACAAACATTTTTTTTGGCTGAGAAGCCAGTGGCATTGGAGTGGGCCACCCTCCCATTACGCTTTATAGTTTTGGTCAGGATGAACAATTCTGTTTAGGTGTGTAGCCAGCTATCTCGTCATGGCACCTTTGGACCAAGAATTAAAGCCAAGACCTCTGCCATGTCCATTGAGCTGAATTAATAGGGAGACTACTTAACATGTGGTGCATTCACATAGTTCTACAGTAACAGATTTTATTAAAGCTTTATCTTTTTTGCTTAGGGTTTATCTCTGATAATGTGGGTTGCCTTATTGTGATGTGGGGTCGAAATTGGGTTGCACAATTATAAAATATACTCTGTTTTCAGTACTTCACATTGTTCACAACCTCCATGCAATGCTCTCCAGGTTATAAAGTGCCTTATCATAGGGTGGGGATTTGGACCCAGAGCATTCTTTTTATGATTGCGCCCTTTTATCATCATACCACAACCCTTTGGGCCATTTTATTTTACTTGGGCATTGCTACTTAGTGCGTTTACCTTATTATCATCACTAGCTCAATTTTATAGATGGTAGTAACTGACTTGGTACTTGAAGTCTGGGTGCACCCGTTTGGGGTTTTGATCTAGATGAGGGGTGAAATTTTACTACCACTGTAAATTCAGTCCCTAAGGGCTTCCATTTGTTCAGAATAAATCTAAAGTCAAAAATGAATCTATGCTTTGATTGACAATTGGGAAACTCTTTAGAAGACAAATCTCGAGCTAGTGAAGCACATTCTGGACAGTACTATCCTAAAAAGATTCATCTAAAGAGGCTCAATGCTCATATATTTGTTTCAAAATTTTCTCTTAACATTATTTTCGGGTTGCAGCTTGCTGCCTTTGGAGACGATTTCATTCTATCTCAACTATTGAAGGTGTCAAGTGTCCATTGGCTGTGGCAATCCCTGGAACATGGTGATAGGTCCGTGAGACGACATCCCCCTCCATTAGTAGCCAATATGGTACCTTCTAACTTTTATACTTGCACACAACATAGAGGGTTACCCACTCCTAACCTTCATGGTCTAAACTATAGGGGCAGGTACTAAGTGTATCCCACTTCCTCCCATAATTGTGCAGTCAGGCTCATTTAGCCCAGATCATTCTCCTAAGGACATCAAAAGAATCGTATTGGCTCTTACGTGGCAATCAACAAAGATTCTGGCACTTACATGGTGATCAACAAGGATTCTGGCCCTCCTGCTCCCTACTCTGATATAGGCCAGGGCATTGTTCTCCATTGGCTCCCTTTTAGCATGGTACTCTCCTTTCATAAGACTGTTTTTTAATGCAGAGCTTCATGTGCTGATTTGTATAAAGTTTAAATTTTTACAGGTTTTGGGTTTACCCCTCATAATAGGTTCTTTTGCTTCCTAGTTTTAGATTTTTTAACTTTGGTTGTTAGATTTCTTTTAGTAGTTCTGATTGGATATTGTAACTTGCACATTTGGTTCCCATTGACCATCTTTGGTCATTATGGACAGTTATACATTTTCTTTCTTTCTTTCTTTCTTTGTGAGAACAAATTTTAAAAATGTTTGAACAATAAATGACACTTGAGGTGCAATTAATGACCTTCCAAAAAGACTTAAACACTTTGATAATATAAAACACAAAAAATATAGAAATGTTTCTGCTATACATGCTGTGTGCTTGGAGTTAACTTTTAGCGTTTTCGCTGTATAAAATCCTTAATTAATTTGTTATTATATTCTGTAAGAGAACCCTATCTTCTTCCTCAGAATGTTAGTTGCAAATTTTCTTCTCATCTGAGCTTTGCTACAGATGTGTGGGGATGCAAGTTTCCAATCTTGGTCTCTAGCTTTAATCTTCATCAGCTGCTTGTTTCATTGGGGGGCTTTTCCCTCACATCACTATTGTACTCGGATCATATATTTTGGGGTTTACATCCTCTTGCTATACTTATATTGTAGTTTAGTTTTTAGTTACTTCTTGGAACCTAGAGTTCTTTTACCTTATTACTTTTCTATTTTAAATTAATGCATTTTTGAGGTTCGTTGACCTACTTTAGCCATATGTGGAAATTTAAATAATTCTTCTTTCTTTTTTACCTCTCCAATAACATAATTTAACATTCAAAGCTCATGTTATGTGGGAGGTGTGTGATTTCCTATCATATGTTATAATTCTGAGAGTGCCAGGTCTTCATTCATCTTGTCCCTGCCCTGGTCTGGTATTTCACTTGGCATGGGGTCCTAAGTGTAATTCTACGTTTAGATACCATTTTGTGATGGCTCAGCTTCTGATTGTGTGTATCCTTATTCAGAACATGGTGTCTAAATTCTGTGAATTTCTACTGATGGAAATATAAGTCTGCAACATTTTGATAAGGTTCGCAGCTTTAAAATGACCTTCTCATTAGTTGCAGGTGTTGTCAACTCTTGTAGGTCTTGGGTTTCCCATTTGGTATTTTTTTTTTAATTGTAAAGACTTCTGTGTCATTTGGAGTCTCCCTCCAGTATTGCAGGTCTGCAATTTTTATGACGAAGTGCATCTTTCTGTCCATGGATATGTATTCATATAATATGCATGTATGAACCAGATGGACTTAAGTATGATAAACTCAAAAATCTGCATGTCAGCTTTTATAATATTAGTGTTTGTCATCCAACTGTATATCCATGGCCCCATTTTTCATGGTTTCTTCTCTAGTCAATATGACAACCACACTCCCGTTGGGCACATCTCAATTTTCTGCCTACTTGCTTTCTTGAATTTCCTTGTCTGTAGTTTTTCATGCTTGACTTCTCATCAAGCTGAGTACTTGCTCCAAGAATCCTGCACATGTTGGCTCCAATTAAATGCTGAACTCTTTGCTGACATTAACCAGATTAAGGCACACACTACTTCACAATGAGCTCTTCCTCATGAGGTTACCCAAGGCATAAATTAACTCATGAAAATGCCAAAAGATTGTTTTGAAGATAAATCTAGTGGCTCTCATACTAACCAAAGCTAAATGGGTTATCTAAATGGCAATGTGACAACTAAAGTTGATCGGGATAAAGAATTATAAAAATCCACATGGCCAACATGCCGATTCAAAGAGAATTCCATATCTTGAGTTTCTTGCAACTTAAAGAAGATGCACTAGTTATGATTAATATTAATATACTCATTTCCAAATAATTATGTAGATGTGTTCTAGTCTTAATTGAAAATATTCATCATCAGATGATGGATATTGTAAATATTGTAAAATGTAATTAGGGAGTAAAATTCATAAGGATAGGACTGTTATCACTTGAAACGTGCACACGTAGTTAGAACCACCCTCGTGCGCGCCACCGTGTAGCACTTACATGCCAAGTGCTTGGGACCTCAGTGCCAAAGAGTAATTCCATCCTTCGATGTAACAATGGGATCGTCCCCCAAGGTGTGGGACTCTTGCACTCCTTGGGACGAACCTCCGGAGAAGGTTGACTTCGTTCTAATCTAAGTGCACTAGAGATGAATGTTCGACTAGACTTTTTGCCATAAATGGACTATTTGTAGAATTTGCTCCATTGGTGGGAGGGGGTAGTGATCCTTGAGGGATGCTTTGTTCAAATCCCTGAAGTCCACGCATAGTCAAATTTCCCCATTCTTCTTCCGCACTGGAACTAGATTGGCCAACCATGAAGAATGTTTGATTGGAAATATTATTTTGGCCTCTATGAGCTTTGAGAGCTCTTTTTGCGACTATTTGCAGAATTTGCTTCATTGGTGGGAGGGGGTAGTGATCCTTGAGGGATGCTTTGTTCAAATCCCTGAAGTCCACGCACAATGAGATTTCCTCCTTCCGCACCGGAACCAGATTGGCCAACTATGAATAATGTTTGATTGGAAATATTATTTTGGCCTCTATGTGCTTTGAGAGCTCTTTCCTCATTAAGGGCTTGAGCTTGGGGTTTACTGGCCTTTGCTTTTGCTTGACTGGCTTGGTACAGGGGTCGAGCTTGATAGTATGTTGGGCTAAGCCTGGGTCAAAGCCTTTGAGGTCTTGGTAGCTCCATGCAAATTTATCATTGTATCTTCCACTAAGCTCAATGAATTCTTTGATTATAGACGAAGAGCACACCATACTGGCCTTTAAGAGCTTGTTGTCAGAGATGGTCACCTACTTGAAGTTTTGTTCTTTAACCAATCATGTTTCTTCTCTCACCCTTAAGTTGGTCATCAAAATTGAGGATGCTTTCCAGTGTGAGCAACCCCTTAGGCAACTTATTTCCCTTTAGCTAAATGATTTGTTCCTCATATCAGCCTTGGAGCTGCGATTGATTCTTGGTGTAGAATTTGGCTTCATCTTGCAGAAAGTTAATAATTTGTTCATCACTTTCAAATGCTTGCCAATTACTTGCGTTGTTTGTGACTACCGGTTTGACCATAAGCTTTATGAGCTACTTGGACTCATTCCTTATATTGCGCAAGAAGTCATACTGCACACCCACAGTTGTGAGCCTATCAACATCATCCTTCCGCGCCCTTGGTATGGAACGGATGTTGAAAGCACCGAACCCCTCGATTATGTCCCATCCCCTGTGTTTGTAAGCTTTTAGCAGACTATTCTTGGACATGTTCCGCGCTTTGACCTGGTTTATGACCAGTTCATTGTCCCCAAATGCTTGCAACACTTTGATTACTTTCTTTTGCACCAATTGGAGACCCTGGATCAACGCCTCATAGTTGGCGACATTGTTTGTGCAGCTAAACTGTACCCTGAATGCATGGAAATATTTCTCCTTTTGGGGGGGAGATCATTACCACATTGGTTCCTGTGCCATTCTTGCTTCAGGAGCCATCGAAATATAACTGCCACACGCCTTTGAGATCTTCTTGCGCCTCTGTGAGATTTGGCAACAAGGGGTCCTCCTTGAGAATGCAGTGTGTGCCTAGCCTTGTTTCTTTTGTGTTGCTATATGGGTCGAACTCACTTTGCTTGCGCGCCCATTCTTCAAGCAGGTTATCTGTGATCCTCGCAAGGGGCGTGCTAGTTTTGTGGAGAATTGAATTCTCTTCTTGGTCGAACACAATGTAGTTTATATTAGCCGGACTAGGAGAGTATGGCTGTATATGATTCTTAGAAATGGGTTCGGCCTTGATGGTTACCTTTGTTCCATATTTGGTTTTGAATAGCATGTGCAACCAATATGAGGATAGATAACCACCCATCTTCGCAATGAAATCCCAGGAAAGGCATATAGCAAAGTAGGGGTAAGTCAATGACTGCGATGTCCTGCACAATGGAGAGGCTCAGACATGCATGCAAAGTGAGGTTCAGGTCCTTGATGATCCCCACAATTTGAGATGGGAGAATATGCTATACGTAGCATGTTTGCGATTTTCTTTGGCATCACTGAGCTACTCGCACCTGAGTCTATCATACAATTATGTACTAGATACTTACCAATAATTAAAACAATGTAGAATGGGGGCGGTGTGCTGCTTTTGCGCGCTTCCTCCTCCTTTGGTTGACATAGACTCGCAGGAGTAGCGGGCATAGTCTGTGACGGCTCGTGCGATTGGAAATTCCTTAGGGTGTCTTGTGGCAAATTCCTTTGAGAAGGAATAGAAAGAGCGTCCCCCATAATTACATTTAGGCCAGTTTTCTTCATTTGCTCAACTATGTTAAAGGGGATTTGAGACCCTTTTGTTTGTGATTTTTGAATGCAACCTCCTCTTGCACCTATAGATCAATCTGAGGCTCTCTTTTTGCATGATTGTTTCCACGCGTGTTTAGAAGTTCCCTGTAGGTGCTCTGCCTTTTTTGTTTGCACATGAACTTAGAAGTCGAGGGCGCGGAAGAAGACAACTCTCCTTCCATTGCCCTCCTTTTAAATTTGGTGTTGAAAGCAACAAGGTTGCTTCTTGTGCTTGGTATTTCATTTTGATTCACTTAATTGAAGATATCCCCTTGCCAGTTCATGAGAGTAGAGACTTGTTTTGGTGCTCGCATTTGCAATCATCCCCTTGCGTAATTGAAATATCTGGTTGTCCCTAAGGCGGCGACGCATTTCACATCGTAGGCACTTGGTTCGAAACTCCATTCGCACACATGGCTTGATTATGCGGTTGATCATATGGAAAACACCATTCATAGCCCTGCACCATGTTGTTCTGCACATGCACAAGGGCTCTAGAAGTGCTAGTAGTGTTAGAATTTTGCGCATAAGGTAGTCTATTATATGGGAGCTGGTTTTGAGCTTGCACGCCACCTTGATGGGAAGGCCTGTTTGGCTAATATGGTTGGTTGAAGGGTTGATAAGGCTTGGGGTGTTGTGCTTGTTGCCTCTTGGGTGCTACTAGCTCATTTCCAAAGCTCTGCAACAATGCTTTGACTTCATGTAGCTCGCTTGAAGGTGAGGTGCAACCAATGGAATCGGTGGGCTAGTTGTAATAAGGATGGGTGCCAGAGTCGAAAAAGAGGGCAAGGCGGGTTGACTTCTAGATGGGGGCTTAGGAAACAAAGGTATAGGGGGTCTGGGAGCAATTTTCTCTTGTTGAATCAAACAATTCTCCTAGCACACAACAACCTCATATGCATCGGGTAATACTTCGCCTCCCATGGATTGAATCATTACTGCCACATCACTTCAATGCTCTTAAAAAATATAAAAACACAGTATTAGGAGAAGGTTTTACCAAGGGTGGAATTTGATCCCAATTTTTCTGGAATCTGAAGTTGAAGTCAACCATTTGCTCATGCGGAGCTCTTTTAATGGTAGTGAGTCATTCTCTTCTCCTCGAACTATTTACATAGTCGCGCACCCAACTCATCCCAATTTCGAATGGTACCAAGCTGTGAACTTTGATACCACTGGAGTGCTCTTCCTTTCAAAGAAGAGGCAAGGAGTTGCACTGCGACTTTGTCTGTGGTTATATTGTGGACGGAGCAAATATTTGCAACATTTTGTATGTGCTTTATAGGGGTAGTAGAGTTCTCTAGAGTAAAGTAGGGGATGCTCTTAAGAGCAGCTATGGGAATGTTATCATACTGGGGGAGGGCCAATGGATTGCCTCCATTAAAGGGAACAAAGGGCTGATTTCTAAGAGCAACCATGAATGCAATATGGAATAGTCTTCCTTTGGGCGTGGGGAATCTGCGAAATGGGGGAGTAGATTGAGCTTTAGGGGAAGATTGTCTTGAATCACTAGCTTTTCTGATAGGGGATAAGGATGCTTTAACTCTTCTTCTTCTAGTAGGTACAGGTAATTCAATAAAACTAAAATCAGTACCTCTTGAAGATGATCTTGTTGGTCTTGGCATATAGATGAAGAACTGATTTTTGCAAACCAAAGATATTTGGAGTCGGCAGGTGCTCTGTAGAGTGTCTCCAACACTATTGACTAAGAATAACACCAAAGTTTTAGTTAAATCTTTGAACTTGGTCCCACCGGGCGTGCCAGAAACTGTTATCACTCGAAACGTGCACCCGTAGTTAGAACTACCCTCGTGCGCGCCATCGCACAACACTTCCGCACTCTATTCTTGGTGCATCACCGCTTTCCCTTTCAGCAGCCCTCTTACCCTCTCTCACCCCATTTCCCTTGTCAAGATTAGGTTTAGCATTAGCCGTAGATTTCCTTTTTGCTCTTCTTAGGTCTGAGCGCTGGTCCTAAACCAGGTGCACTTAGATTAGAAGGAAGCCGGCTTTCTTCGGAGGTTCGTCCCAAGGAGCGCAAGAGTCCCATGCCTTGGGGGATGATCCCATTGTTGCATCGAAGCATCAAATTACTCTCCGACACTGAGGTCCCAAGCACTCGAGGCGGAAGTGCTGCTACCGAGGGTAGTTCTAACTACGAGTGTGCTTTTTGATTGATAGCAAGGACTATGAAGAGTTGAGGGAAAATTTGGAAGGTCATAGCTCATTTGTGATCTTTTTTATTCATGGTTCTTGTTATATCAAAGCTTGTGGGCATTGATGCATTACTTTTATTTGTTTGTGCTTATGGCATTTTTTGGTATCTTATTAACTTATTTCCGTACATAGGCTCTTCTAAATTCAACGTCTTGTATTTGAACAATGTGAAACCGAAGGCTTCAGAAGAAGGTAATTACTGAGAAGGAGCATAGTGGATGTAAGAAGGCAGCTGCATTCTGTAGCATGAATTTACATAACAAAAGAGCGATGTTAATGGATGGTCAGAAATGATGTATCAGTCTGCCAGTCTTGAGGCATTTGTTGTGTTTAGAAAAGTGTGTTATATTTGACGCTTACCTGAAGAATTTTTGTGCTTATGATTGGCATGAATAAACAGACCAGTCTGTATAAGAGATGCGCAGTTGGAAATTCAGATGCAGCAGTAATAAAGGCATAATAAAGGGATGAAATGCATGGTAGCCGTAATTTAGTTGATGGATACAAGTGCATGAGGAGCCACAAGCTGTCACCAGATGCAGGGTGAATGGGCAGTTCAGAAAAATAAAAAAGTTATTCATTGTTTGCCACTATTCAAGTGCAATAGCAATGATGTGTGAAAAGAGAACAAATGGAATAGCAACATGAATGATGAGAGTATGAAGTAGATTGATGACACTGGTCAAACAAGAACAATGCTAGTGGAAATTGAGAGTGAAAAGTGTTTGTATTTTTATTTGCAGATGCTAATGTGATTAGCAAATCTGAAAACAATTTTTAGTTCGTCATTTTTCATATCAGTCCTGGTCATATAGAATAATATGCTTCAGTTGGTTTAAAAGCTGGCTATAGTTTTTCTGTTTTCAAAACCTATAAATCGCTTGGAGGTTGTATTTGGTGTTGGTCATATCATGTGTATTGTGCTTGAGACATTATTTATGTGAGATTTAGTCATGAGCATGCACACGTTGTTTATACTCCATATGAGTGCTTAATTTTTGTATAGTCATCGCAAGTATATGAAGAGTTTCAATTTTAAGGGAAGGAAGAATTTGTTTCCAAGCAATGTTTTGGGAGTTTATCTTTGAAATGTTTCTATAAGTGTTGTGTCTAGTAAGTATTGTATATATTGTTTAAGTTTGGGAATTTCTTCTTGATTGATTCCGATAAGCTTTATGAGAGAAATCAGTCTTAAAGCATAAAAGGCATGCAATATTGATGTACAAAGAATTGTAGGATTTATGAATATGGAACAAAATTAGGACAAGGACAAAGAACAATGAAATTGTGATAGGAAATATGAAGAGAAATTCAGAGACCTTGATGATGATCAAATTGGCAATAGACATTGATATTATTCTACTCGTGCAAAATGAAAACAATGCTAGAAAGATTTGGAGAGAGTTCAAGACATCATACAAGATAACAAATTCAACAAGAGTCATTTACATGATGAATCAACTAATCAGTGTGAAGAGAAAAGGAGAAATAGTCTTTGATAGTCTTTGTTCATATTACAATGTTAAAGAAGATAGAGATCATTATCAAATATATTTGAAAAATTTGGTGATAATTTAATGGTATTGGCTACATTAAGTTGTCTTTCAAAGACATTTAGAGCACTCAAGAGTAAAGACATTGGTTAATGTAATATCAAAAGTAAAAGACATGATGTTTTGAAATTTTTGCAAGGTTGCTCCTACAAGAACACATTAGCAGGTAGGATGAGAATGTAAGGTAGAAGACTCAATAAAGAGGAAAGATAATAGGTATAGAAGGTTGAAAAGGGAGCAAGGTGTTTACCCTAATTCTGGTTCTAATGAAAATTGGCTAGACATGTTTCGCTAATGAATAGATCTAACATATATGACATTAAAGTACAAAACTCAGATCTACTCTAGTGTCTAAATTAGAACCTTAGCTCAAGTATAGCATGACAATGTCAATAGAAATGGAAATGAGAGTAAATGAGTTGGAATGACCACATCTTGATTGCTTTTTGGAAATTTGAATCTGGAAATGCACTGTAAAAATCTACCATTTGTGTGTGGAATTTGAGCTGCTTGGGCATAATTGTTGCCTATTTTTGTGATCGACAAGTTCTCATTATTGGGAAGACTCGCGCATTGCGTTTGACTACGGCCGTCGTGTTTGACTTGCACTGTCTTGTGGGACCTGTGCTCTTTAGGGCTGCATTGTTGTTTTGTATTGCTCCTTTTTGTATGTTTGCATTCTTGTTTCACTTGGCAGAATATCTGATTTTGTTTCTTCATCCTCTTGATCTAGTTTGACACTCATACCAAACAAAGGGTTATGGAGTCGGGTAGCCACCAAGGTGGGGTTGCAAACTGTGTATTCCGCATGCTGGAATCAGACCCCCATGTAGTTCTGAGTGTGTATAAATGTCTTGAGCAAAGGTTTTGAACTTCTTCCCCAAAAGTGATGATGTAGCTACATGCAAAGCTAAACCTTCATTTGGTATAAGAGGGTGATGAGAGACCAAGGTAGACAACTCCATCGCAAGTGTGTAAGATATGGATCAATGAAGCTCAATTTAAAGTAGGAGGAATGATTAAGCTTAGGGTTTAACTAGGCTCTTCCCTTGGCTCTTGTCCTTATTGGATTCTCTTATTTCTGATTATGAAATGACTTGATATGACTTTGTATAAATAAGGTGTTGTAGGACAAGTTATGCGCTTACACTGACTCTAGGAGTGATGATAGGCGAACATTAAGGCACATGACTATTGGCAAAGGGCATAAGGACCCACAAAATTGTCCTAAGCAAACTCGTCGGTGTGAACATTGATCAATGAGTTTGACCAGGGACGAATAGGGGCTCTAGTCTCAATTCACAATATGGAAACCATATGATATTCAACGTGGGATTGCTAACAGATGGATTCCGAAAAGTGTTAGACATGCTTTTAAGATTGAAGGGCCAACATTAAGCTCAATATGGGTACAAATAAGTCCTAAAAATGAGCAGTTAAGCACAAGGCAAGTATGCTAAATTATGGGGAAGACACTAAGGAAAAGGTCTTGTACCAAATTTAGATGTCTACATAAGGCCCTCACTTTGATGTGGGTATGTGAGTTTGAGTGAATGCATGAGCACGTCAAAGTATCAATGTAAATAATTGACATGCGTATCTTCACTTACCTAGGGAAGAGTGAATGGTTTTTGATGTATGCTCAAGATAGGTTTCCATTCGCACTTGATTCTTTGGTGTACCCGAAACAATTTTTCTATTGCAACAACTTGCTCATACTAAATATTTGTAATTTAGAACTTTTAATTTGGAATTTTGGAAAGGGAGCATATGAACGAATAGACTTGTTTGTATTTGCCTTTAGTGCCGCAACAAACTTCTTCCGTTACTAAACTTTCGACAAATGCTGAATCACAATGAATATTCCTCTAGTAGTCACTAGTGCCCAACTGCTCATAGTACTAAGCTTTCAACAAGTGTTGAAACATGGTCAACACTTCTCTGGGAGTTACTAGGGTCCAACCCATGTCTTGACTAGGGAAGTAGATAAATCTTCGCCACTGTGGCAATACTGCACAATAGTGATACTAGAAAAACTACTCATAGTTCGCAATGTGTTTCACCACTGTTGCGATAGTATGAAACTACTTCAGTATATGTATGCCCCCCTTTTGAGGTGAGTGATGTGAACTTGCTTCTATAGTCATTCATCTCAAAAGAAACAGTTAATTGCATCATATGTTAAGAAAGTGTCAATATCTTGAAAAACATGTCTGTAATCATGTAAATCATTGGTATCATTGCAAAGTTTGCATAAAACACATGTAACTATCACGGAAATTACATGCAAAGCTCCATATGGTATGGATAATTTGGCATCTAGTCATGCCTCAATAGTAATTGCTCTATATAACAAATGTCATGTAATAATGTAATCTGACATAAGGAAGAAAATATCATATAAGGCATAATGCAAGAGTGTACAATGCCCCATAAGGGCAAGCAAGATGGGAACACGTAGTGTGTCCCAAAATGTCACAAAACATGCCCCTAGTGGGCTAGATAAAACAATGAGAATACACACAAGCATAATGCCCTCATAGATGCATAGTAAGTACCGTGGCAATGTAGGCACCAAGCAAGTATAACATAATAAATGTGCATGATGGCAATCATGGCACCAATCATAGTATAGTAATATGCATGATGAACATCATGGATACAAGCATAATATAGTAATAGTCAATCACACCCGGGACCACTTAAGTTTGTGTCCACGCAAAAGTCAGTGAGACGACATGGAAGAACGGGACTCACAAGACATGACAGCAAGAGGATCCTCTATGGACATTAACACACAAACAAACATACCAATGCACCTGCAAGCAAGGGATCACACTTAATAGTCAATATAACTCATGGAACAATTGCAATGTAGACATCCATGTAATATGAAATATCTAGGTACTAGCAAAATATGTAATCAATGTAAATAGCTTACTATGATAAATGGATGGCAAGAAAAGATATCATCATGATAATTTGATGTATAACAACGGCCCCAAGGTAAGTCATGCCACTAATGGGAATGACCCCTAGGGTGTGGGCAAAGAATGGCCATAAAGCCTTTGGATGATCCATAATCATGTGGGACCTGTATATCTCCATAGCACCCACTCAAAATACTATGAGAAGCAGTGCATAAAAAATGATATGATAACCTCTAATATAGGTAAATATGTAATCATATATAAAGCAATTTTTTTGGTTTTTGTATTGTGTTTGAAATTTTGCAACATACATTTGCCCCATTATTGGGCAATGTATCAATCATTTATGTATCAAATATGGTAGTCATAATGTGACAAGGTGTAAAATGATGTGTAGGACATAAGGGCTCATCAATGTAGTAACACAAGGTACATAGGTAGTGTTGCTCCCAATTGTAAGACAATGTCAATGTGGTCCAATCATACGTATGTATTGTCTAGTACCCAAATGTAGACATCCTTTGATGAGGATGAATATGTATAAATGGGACAACAACATGCACCCCAGTGTATGTAAATACTCAAGTAAGATATGTTAATAAATGCATCATGTGTGAATATTAGTCTTGTGTTAAGGTACATGTAAGATTAGGATCTGTATAATCAATGTAATTTCGTAGGACATAAGGGTGTGATACACTCCATATATAGCATATATCGATAAGGCTTTGGGAGAGATAGATGTGGGTACCATGTCTCCATAGGCAAAGATATGTATATAATATTGTTGTATCCTATTTTTGATAGAACACTAAATGAATGAAGAAGTGCATTATATGATTATAGGTGTAGACTTAGAAATATCAAAATGCCAAAGAAGTACAATAATTAGCTATTTTGATTTTGACAAATTGCTATATATGGAAAGTTGCTATTTTGGGAAAATACTAAGAAGAAATATACTTAACATCCATAATAATTGCTATTGATTGTTCTGATTGTTAAACTGTGGAAATCAAAAGCAGAGGTGACTATGCAGGTTCAATATCAAAATCAAGAACAAAAATAGAATTTGGATAAGTCCATTGTACGTAGACAACGATGCAGTGTGCTTGACTTTGTTGTTGACTTTGTTGATTGTGGACTTGTCTCAATTGAGTGTGACAGAAAAAGACAAAGAAGATAGGAATCTGGAAATGACAGATTAGAGCCAGAAGCAGGGGATGTTTTTGGATATGAGCGGAGTAGGTAGACAACAACGTAGTGTGCCCAAGTCCTTTGATCGTGGATTTGTTTGGGTTGATTGTGTGTTTGAACTAATCGCTGCACTTGTTGTGCTTGTAGATGATGGAAAATCTGATATATCATACTTAGGGTTTTGTCGTGTAGAAATCATTGTTTTCTTGCCTTTTAAACCTTTAAGGCACTTTGATAGCTTGAAAATTTGCAAGAAAAAGAGGCGAGTGTAATAGGATGAGCTAACCTCAATCACCCTTGATGATTGACCACCGCCTACATATCCAATATTCCAAGGAGCAAAATCAAGCCTACATAGTTTTCCCACCTAGAGTGAATGTGTAATTGTGCTCCTTTGACTATATGTATGTACTTAAAAAATGGCTTTGATATTTGACAATTATAGCTCTTGACTCGTTTTAGAAGGCTCTTAACTTGGCTTATGGGTTCTTTTTATGAATAATGTTGAATTTGGACAGAATAGGGCGGATATGGTCGATGTGCAAAATTATGTATGCTTATACCAATTGAATAACAAGTGGTCTTAATGAATGACTCTCAATATGTATTTATAGGTGAATCTTTTGACAATTTCCTTTCGTCGACCTTATGAAATATGGGGGAAGATCCAAAAGATTGATTTCAAATTTGAAAACTAGTTGTTATTTGGCTCAGGAAGTGGCCGGTCCAAGTGGATAGGGACGCAGTGCGTCACTGTCTGCTTAGAGTAGACTTGTCTAGGAAGATCAAAGATAGATGTCCTTTGCAGGGAACAGTCTAAAGGTGATTTTACATAGTTTGAGCATTTGACATTGAGAGTTATATGTAATAGTAATGACAAACAAATGGTTGAGCCTGCATATAGATAAATGGTGAGTGTAATTGTGTGCAAGTCATATGGTTTGGATTGTGTCAAGAGTTAGCATTTCAAGTACTTGTGACTAAATTTATGTCTTCATTTGCCCCCCTTATTCTAGAAATGAAATTGCTAGAGTAAAAGAGAAATAGTTGAACCTAAGTGTGTGCAACGAATAGATGGCATAACCGGCACTTGGTTGGTTACTCGTCAGGAAAACTACCAGGCGAATAACCGCCACTCAAAACTGCCAAATTTGAAAAACTGCAATTTTTTTTTAGAAAGGCAAAAAATACTTGAAATTCGCCCGAAGAAAACAATATATAAATAAAATAAACATTTAAGTATAAGAAACTAGATGTCCATATTCTTATACTGTAAATTATATTTTATTTATATACTTTTAGGATGTTTGAGATTGGTTTCAGATCTCTAGGAGCTATAATGCAAATTCTAGGTTTTGGAGGATCCTATCATATTTCAGACTTCGTCAGATTTCAGGGTTTGAAGGTTTCAAACTTAGCCATATTTCAGGGTTCAAAATTTCAAGGAGACTTGTAGGAGGAATGAATGCTGCATGAAGGGATGTAGGTATGATAGAATAGTATGAGAACATCTCTCGCAAAGTGCCACAAGTCGACTCCACCCCATTCCCTGTGCATAGATTAAAACTGATACAATGATACTTATACAAGATTCTACAAGTACAAATTACAAGAACCTATATTTTTCTCTTTCCTGTTCTTTGGAAAACTATGGGAGACTGAAAAAGTCTAGTAATCTATGCACAAGGAATGGGGTGGGATCGACTTGTGGCACTTTGCAAGAGATGTTCTCATACTATTCTATCATACCTACATCCCTTCATGCAGCTTTCATCCCTTCTATGCTGTCTTGAAATTTTGAAACCCTGAAATATGGCTAAGTTTGAAACCTTGAAATATGACTAACTCTGAAATATGATAGGATCCTCCAAAACCTAGAATTTGCATTATAGCTCCTAGAGGTTTGAAACCACTTTCAGACATCCTAAAAGGATATAAATAAAATATAACTTAAACTATAAGAAACTAGACGTCCCTATCTAAATGTAAGCTTATACTTAAATGTTTATTTTGTTTATATACCGTTTGCTTTGAGCGAATTTTAAGTATTTTTTGCCTTTGTCGGTTATTTGACTAAGCGGGTCGAATAACCGCCGATTACCCATTTTGGCCCCTTGGCGAGTACTTGCCCCAACCGGTTATGCCAACTATGCAATGCACCTTTTATTTGAGCAGATACTTCAATTGTGCAAGGCACTCAAATTTATCAAACCCTGCAACAAATTTTGAAGTAGTTATTTTGTTCATTTGAAATTTGTAAAAAAGCTTAAACTTTAAAATTTAAAAAATTGAAAAGAGAGCAATGGAGAATACACCTATGCATAAGTGAAATTAAATTGCTCTATAACTTGTAATTGATAATAGGGAACTATGCCTCCTCATTGAAGCACTCTGAACAAATGGCGAATTAAGAGTGATCAAGTTCCACTTTGAATAACTAGTCAAGCTCTTGAGTTGGAAAGATGCATTATTCCAACTCTCATAAAAAGAGAATTGTACCAAATGTACCAATCCAAATAAGATGGAACCATGCGAGGTTCTCTAGAATCGATGCCAAGGTCGTTGAGTGTCACTAGACTCGAATGTACATCACCCACACATATTTGAATCACACCACTGTAGACGGATCTAGATTATAACTTGCATGATTGAAAGATAATGAAGAATATTCATGCCCCCATCATGACCACATTGCTTAGACTTTGCTTTGAAATGAATGTTTTGCTATTGAATTTGCATATTTTGCTCTTTTGAATTTTGAAGTTTTGAAACCATGAAATTTGCAAACTTGAAACTTTGAATTTTTGTATCTTTGAATAAGCTTGAGCATGAATGCATACCATGCCCCCTGAATTGTGCGAAGATGATATAAAATGCTTTGCACAGATATTTTCAACTGTAACTATATTTGCAACTTGTATATTTGATCTTGTAACTATTTTGCATATGCCCATGCATATGCATTCAAGTGTGTATAATTTTGTACTTTGAGTCTTTGAAAAGTGAGTGCATATGCATGTCATATGCCTCCAAACTTTGTATTAATGTGCCACTTTCTATCACATACTTGATTTCTGAATCACTTTGAATCTTTGAAAACTTGTATTTTGCTTATAAAATATGATTTTACTTTAGTTTGAATATTTGAAAACCTGTACTCTGTAGTTTGTGATCTTGTATTTTGTCCTAAATTTGTTCATGGAGGTTTGGGTTTCTAAGATAAGCCCACTATGATGCCCCCTTTTTGAGAGGAGAGATGTAACTTGCAAGTCACTCATCTCAAAAGAAGAGTTAATTGTATCATGTGATAAAGATATGATCATATAGTACTGTGTCTTGATTTTGGAGAGTATGTTATCGTAGAAAATGCAATTTTTTCATTTGAAACATGTATGCAACATATTGAATTTGAAGCACACCAGTGTCATATCTAGATAGATGGATCATTGAAATATGGAGTAAAGTCATAGTTGCTAGGAGACGGGTATGGGTACAGGAACAGGGAGACGGGTATGGGTACGGGTACGTTTTTTTTTGAAAAATAAGAGATAGAGGTACATGGAGATGACAACATATATTTATTATTTATAATTTATATATATAATATCTACTATGAAAAATATATATAAAAAATAAAAAATATAGCCATATAACAAAATTAACCACATAATATGCATAGAGGAAACAAAATAAGTTAAACAAAAACTTCCATATGACATCCATAGCTGTATTTTGAAGTCTAGGAGTGAACAAGAGGGAAAATGTGTGCAATGTGTTAGGAGGTGAAATGAATATCCAGACTTCCAACAATTGTAATGGTGTGACGTCTTGTAATCCCCTTGGCAATATTATTTGTGCTATGACAAGCCATCCAGAGCGCATTGGAGATGCGGGGACGGGTAGGGAGATGTCTATAGGCATAGGAGACGTCTCCGTACTCGAAATGCATCCTAGGGGTAGGGAGACGTGTCTCCCTGCAACACTGAGTAAAGTATCTTTGAAGTAGACTATGCCGTAGAAGTGCATGATGAAGATTAGGGCACCACTAATCAAGCTCAACAAGCACACAAGCACAACACACAATAGTGTCACTCAAATGTCATACAATAAGGCCAATCGCTGCATACATGGGACATGTTAAAATGTCGCATATGCATAATATTTGCACACACATAAGACCATGGGCCACAAACAGTGGACATGTTCAAATGTTACATACACTAAACAATGATCTCATAGAAATGTTCAAGCAATTTGCACACAAGGGTCAAATGACACACACAATAAACAAGTAATGGTAAGCCTATTATGCAAGAGAGTAAACAACATTGAAGGAGCATAGAACACGTAAAAACTAGTCTATTCTATCCATGTCATATTGTTAGCAAAATAACATATCTAGTAGCACATTATAAAATATGAGTGATTGAGTAAAACACTTGTAAGATATGGAGCTCAACATTGCATTTGAGGTTATACATAGATAAAACTTGTTATAGTGCAATCTATAAAAGAAAGATGTCCCCAACCTAGGCATGGCCATTGGGTCAAAGGGAACACCAACATCTAAGAATGCATATGCAATGAATGTCTTGCATCTCACTCAAATATTTCGTGAAATGCATGTGTATAGAAAATAATATGCTATATACCAACATATATTATAAATAACACGTGTAACGAAGTAACTAGCATCGCATGTTATTCTAAGAAATTGATTTTTGATTTTTTGAAAATATTTTGAATGTTTTTGTATTTTTGCCATATTTGTTTTTTTTGAGTTTTTGATATATTTCAAATATGTTTGCTTAACCAATAACTTGGTCTACAACAAAGGACTTCCCATGGAGTTCCTGCATAACATATGTAATTGCCTTCTAAATTGTGTTAAACCTCCAATGGGAATGGGATGGCATTGTATAGGTCTTGCATTGTCAGAAGTGTCATACCAATCTTCTGCATAATTTGAATTAGGCTCATAATCTTCGTGGTCTTGTAAATTCATGGTGCTATGTGGCAATCGTTTGTATTTGTTTATGTAAATCGAATTGCACCAGTGTGCTAGTGAATGACTTGATGTCTTATGTGCTTCAAAATGTTTCGTATTATGTGCTTCTATTGTGATTGTGTTATTTGTCTTTGTTGGAAGCATAGTTTGCATACTCGTGCTTGATAAATACTCGGCAAAACCAAAAAAATTGACTCGGCAAACCAAAACAATTTGACTCAGCAAATACTCGACAACTTAAAAAAAGACTTGAATTTCTTTAAACAAACACGAATCTTATACAAATTAGAGTTACAAAATGTATCAAATGAGTCTGTTAAATGTTGGTAAGTGTTTTCTATTAGATTTGAGTACAAAATCTCATAATCATGCAAAGAGAATAACAAACCAATACTAATAAATTTCTGATGATTATCATTGAAAATCATCACCATAAATTCCATTTTAATGCACGTTACAAATTATAAGAATCTACAATTCTCTCTTCGTTCGCCATTCTAGTGAAAAATATGGGAGACGGAGAGAGTCTAGTTCTCGCACTTTGCCGTGCTTCCTTGCTTTGCGTAGAACGCTACGCTTGCGGCTACACCCTAGTACCATATGTCAGTGACTCCTCTTCAGCTTCATGTTTGACAACATTGACAAGGATGTCATTCAATCCAATCTCCCCTGCTTCTGCTAATATACAAGGAACTCCTTTAGTTGTTTCCTGAACGCAAGGTGTCTATCATACCTACATCCCTTCATGCAGCCTTCATACGACCTCTGATGTCTCCCTGAAATATCAAAACCTTGAAATATGGCTAAGTCTGAATCTTGAAACCCTAAAATCTGACTAAGTTTGAAATATGATAGGGTCCTCCAAAACCTAGCATTTGCATTATAGCTCCTAGAGGTCTGAAACCACTCCAAAACATCCTGAAAGTATATATATAAAATATAACTTAAAGTATAAGAACCTATACTTAAATGGTTATTTTATAGGTATATTGTCACGTCAAATGCTATGTGATGAAAATGTGGGGTTATGCGTCCTTAAAAAGGACAAAAATCTATGTTTTTTTCACATTTTTTCTGGTTTTGATCACGTTGGTGAGTATTTTTACAGTACTCGTTGAGTACTAGCAAATACTCACAAGTATTCATGGTGAGTATTGTCAAAATACTAGCCAAAACTACAAAAAAAACTCGCGAGTATAAATAGAGTATACTTGTGGGGCATTTTTTTTGGTGAGTATTCGCGTACTTGTCAAGTATGTATACTACGGTTGGAAGGACATTTGAAGAGGTATTTTATTTTATATGCTCTTGCTTGATAGACTCATTTGATCGTGCGATTGTGACCATTTAATGCTCAAATGTGATAGGATCATGATCTTTGTTCAATATTGCCCCCATTCCTCTCATCCATGATTTTCCCAATTTTGCCTTGCATTGATCTATGGTAGGGTCAATGTGAAATGTAATGGAGCATGTTTATGGGCCAAGCATGACAGACAACTCAATGGATCCTATGCAATATTTTGGCTTGGTAATATTGCCCAAATGTTGCTTATTGTACCCTAAATATTGAAGAAATGTCATGCTACATATATTAGCCTCATGAAGGGAAGCAACCTCGACTGCAGTACATTTCTTGCCATCAATGTGAAGATCAAGAATCAAAGACTCTAGATATGATGAACGTTTGTTAGCTCCCTCCTTTGAAACCGCATTAGCCATATTTGATTTGTCTTGCTTTTGTCTGTCCTTATAAGAAATCCTTTCTTGAGAATGCTACCTTGCTTAATTGGAAATTGCTTTTCTTTGTTTGATTGTAACTGTTCCTTTTGAATTTGTTCTTGTACAACCCTGTTCTTTTTTGCATTGTGCTATTTGCAGCTGTTGCTGTTCAATTTGCTTATGTGATTCGCCTTGTATTTGATCTTGAAGAGATTTGCTATTTGGAAACTTGAAAGTATTTTCAATCTTATCTGCAAGTGATGCAACCCTTGGACATAAAACTTGAATTTGTTCTTGTTGTTGTTGCGAGTTAATGCTACGACAAGTATTAATGATTTCATTATGTTGGTGATCGTGGGCAATAGCTTTTCCTTTGTTCTTTGAAGATTATGCTTCCATAGGGGCTTGTGATTAATTTCTATTTATTGTATCCTCTTGATAGGTTTCCCACTCCCGTAGGTGTGAATAGAGTATGTGATAAGTATTCTTTGGGATCAACATAATTGAAATCGAGTTGCCATAACTTGTCATTTACTGGATTTTGCATATCATCATCATCACTATTATACCAATCTATAACATTGTAATTAGGATCTTCAGAATTGGCCAAAAGAGAGATCTCATATTTTCTCTTCTTGTATTCTCTGTGTCTTCTTGAATGCTTATGAGTGTTACTTTATCATGGTTTGTATTTGACTCACCTACCTCATATGTATGTATTTGATCAAGTGTGATAGGTTGTGAAGGTGTTATAATAGAATGATCGTCAAGTTTTGATTGGTCATTTTGCAATATCGGAAAGGTAAATCATTTGCTTAAAGATTATATTCGTACCCATCGTCTATAAATTTGATACCTCTGTGGAATGTAGAAAGTACAACCTCCATGGCACGAATCTAGGGTCTACCCAAAATTAAGTTGTGTAATGGTTTGGTATTACTTGAAAAACAATGGGTAGTATCTTGGGGCCTACTAGTAAATCCAATGTAATAGCTACGAGTGTTTGATGAGGTGTTATCAAAGCCCATAAAATTATGTTTTGATTTTTGAATGCTATTCATATCGATATCCAATTGTTGTAAGACTATAGAGCTACAAATATTCACACTTGAGCCATTGTCTACCAAAACATGCTTGATGCCCCTTCCATCTAATAGTGGAAGGTCTTGTTTTATGATGTGTTGAGGAGGCAACTCTTCGTGATTGAATGTGATGCAAATGATTTTGGTTGTGTATCATCAGGTAGAGTTGTATCGCGCAAAGCATCATATAAGATATCTTTTTAAACTATTGATCTTTTTAATAGCTCCAAAATAGAAATTTTAGCAAGGGTATTTTTGAGTTGATCAAGGATGTCATAATCCTTAGATTGATTTGCTTGCCTTGTGGGAGGTGGTGGGGGTTGTGGAGGAACATGTTGACCACCTTTGTTCTATGTTGGTGGATGAGGTTTGTGCCCTTGTCGAGTGTTGATAGCATGGGCATTGGAGGCTAATATGTGCCTTGGGCAGATAATAAGAACATGACGGGGATTGAGATAACTTTGAGGTCTAGGAGCGAGTGGAACAAATTGATTCATGCATGCTCTTTGGCGTCTAGTAGTGACAGGTACAAAGTGGATATTGCAACAATATGAATCTAGGAAGGCTTGAGATTGTACATTAATACTTTTAGCCTTATTATGATTTGTGGATTTGATCAATGCATATATATAATGAATAACAACTTGGAAAGTAAGACAACATGTAATACTGAACTTCAAAAGATATGAATTAGATGCACTCATTATGATTGGGTTTTTGAAAAATTTGCAATGTGGAAGGAGGGTGTAACTAGTCAAGGGTGTGTTTGCTTTGGAAGCTCTTAGATATATTGATCACAATCGTAAATGATGAATACAGCCATGAAGGCACTAACTACGGAGGATTCCACCGTTCCCATAGCCACACTATCCTGTCTTGTGGGGTACATTGAGAGTAACTTCTTGGGGCTAACCATTTACGGGTGCATTACAAAAATAAACGACCGAAGGCTTCTTATGATTGAAAATAAAATCTCAGGCATTTTCGATATGCCATGAGGTATGTGGAAACTAAAATTTATATATAGTGTTGTCTAATGGCTTGAGTATTGGGGCAATACTCCACACCATGGTGTAGATAATAATTGACAACCACTTTGCCTAGATTAACAGGTCCTATGAGTTTTAAAAATGTCGGAACACAATTTCTAGAAAAACAAAGCTTAGTGAAAAAAATTAGAAAGTAGAGGCTTGAAAACAAAGGCTTGGGTTCACCGATATGTTTTACCTTATTTTTGATAAAACATTAAATGAATGAAGAAGTGTATTATATGCTTATAGGTGTAACACTAAAAATATCAGAATGCTAAACAAGTATGATAATTAATTATTTTGATTTTGACAAATTGCTAAGTATAGAAAGTTATTTGGAAAAAAACACTAAGAAATATACTTAACTTGCACAACAATACCTGTTGGCTGTTTTCACTGTGAAAATTAGAAGAGGTGACTGTGCAGGGTCAATATTAGAATCAGGGACAAAAACAGAATCTGGATAGCTCCGTTGTAGGTAGGTCTTTAAAACCCTTTAGGGCACTTTGATAGCATGAAAAATTGCAAGAAAAAGAGTGGAGTTTAATGCATTGAATTGACCTCAATCACCCCCTTGATGATTAACCACTGCCTACGTATCCAATACTCCGAGGGAAACCAAACCCGTGTAGTTCTACCACCTATAGTGAATATGCAATTGTGTTCCTTCAACTATATGCATGTAGCTAGAAGATGGTTTTGATACTTGACAATGATTTTTCTTGACTTGGATTATGGCTGCTTATGAATAATGTAGAATTTTGATAGTTTTGCCTGATGTGCAGAAGTATGTATGCTTATACCAAGTGAATAGAAAGTGGACTTAATGAATGACCTTTGATATGTATTGATAGGTGAATCTTTTGACAATTTCCTTTAGCCGATCTTATGAAACGTGTGGGAAGACCTGAAATATTGATTTCAAATTTGGAAACTAGCCATTATTTGGCGTGGGATGCAGTCAACCCAAGTGGATAGGGGTGTAGTGTGTCGCTGTCTACTTAGAGTGGACTTGTCCAAGAAGATTAGAGATAAATGACCTTTGCAAGGAACAGGCTGAAGGTGATTTTAGATAGCTTGAGCATTTGACATTGAGAGTTTTGCATAATAGTAACGGCAAACAAACTATCAGGCTTGCGTATAGATAAATGGCTTAGAGGAATGACGAATAAAAGTCATGTAATTGTGCGCAAGTCATATGGTTTGGAATGTGTTACGAATTAGCATTGTCAAGTACCTGTGACCAGATTTATGTGTCTACAAATATAAATAATGAAACTCATAGGTCGGTATGATGTCCCCAAAGGTAAATGTATGTATAAATATGTGATCAATGTAAAGCACATGGGTGACAACATGGTGAGGCACAAATGCACACAAGAAGAAGGGAGCAAGGCTCACACAATTGTTAATAGAGGCCAAAGGTTGCCATCGGGCTCACATGAGTAGGCTTAGGGGCGCAAGATAGAGGAATAAGATGCGTAGGATTTTAGGCAACCTATGACTTCCTTTAGAACTCTGTGTATAGTGTGACAAAAGGTCCCAATGTGTATGTTGTCATCATTGTGAAGCTTATGTAAGTACTTAGATTGGGATCGACTATCAAACGGATAGGGCCAGTGCAACATAGCAATCAAAAAAATTCAAGTGGCTAGAAGCATGTCGATGAAAATAAAAGACAAGTGCCAATGCGTCAAAATTTGAAGTCAGAAGAATGCAATCAATCTCTAAGAATAAAGGCACATGCAGGGTGCAACACATAGATGAATTAAGCTATGTAAAATAAGAAGTCTATGGTACAATAAAGATGTATCGATGAAGCATATGGTGCGGTTTAGCAAGGGTGCCCAATAATTTGGTCTACAATATTAGGATCTGAGCTATCAAAGTTAAATGTATCACTCGATGTATCAGAGAAATAATCATGAGATGTGTAATAATTTGCATTATCTATAGGAGGGATGCATATATCATATGCTCAGGGAGTTGGTTTAGACTGTGGTGGAGTATGTTGTGGTATAACAATTGATATTGTTTTCAACTCAATCTTCTGATGAGAGGTAAAACTATGAGAGTCAAAGCCATAGGAGCTTTTGTGATAGATGGTGATTTGCTGGACTCAAATATAGTAGATGCCTCCTAGGATAGTGTTGATGATGGAGGAGATATAGGGATCACCTTAGGATAAATGATCTTTATCATACGTGGTTTGATAATTGGTTGTACATGTGATATCCGACGTGTAATAGGTCTTTTATAGGGTGAGCCACATATGGTATGTATGCCATTATTGTAGACAAACTTTATGCAATTGTGTAATGTGGAAGATATCGCTCTCATTTGATTAAGCCCATAGCGTCCAAGTAATAGATTATATGTTCTTGTTTGGGTATAACATAGAACCAAACGAGGTATGTTTGAAGACCCATTGTGAGTGGGAGTGTAATACCACCCAAGGGTGTGTGTTGATGACTGTCATAAGCATGCAATATGGTTGTTTGATGTAAATTTTGTTATGTATAAGCTTGACGGGATAGGATTGACATGGAAATAAGGTTTTCTCTAGAATCCTTATCAATTATAATGTCAAGTATGGATGGTTAGGTATCTCATGGTCATAAAATGTAGTTAGGGGCGATTGCCTTTTAGAGCTCGATACCATGCCAATAATGTTATCAATTCCATGCTTGGGTTGAATATTACCATGGCATATAGATGTGGCCATGTGTTCATTGTTTTGCTTTGGAGTGTTATGGTGTGGCAATATATTATTAAAATTTTGCAAGCATTGGTTGGGATGCGCACCATATTCATTTAATGTAGAATTATGCTCATCTATCGTAATGGCATTACTGTCAATTAGGTCTTGGATCTTACAACAATTTCAAACATCTATTAGTCCCATGTCTTGAAGCTTTGATACTCACAAAATTGATTAGGATTGTAATTTCTAGGCAATGCTCTTGTTGTATGTAGCTGAAATGGTTCAGGGAAAGTGATCATATTACACTCAAGTAACCTATTTAATAGTATGTGCGGTGGATCCAGTAATGCTGTAGATTGTCGCCTTTGCTTAGGAGCGGGAAAGGTAAGCTTATTGCATGGTTGTGAAACAACATTAACAGTCTTAGACTTCTTCTTGGCATGGAAATTAGGTGCCTCACTAGTCTTAGGTTTGAATGTTGCTTTTCCATGATATTTGGAGATATTGGAAGTAGGAATAGTAGATGGGCACTTTAACATATCGGCATCCAAGTGCTTAGCTTCAATGTTTTGCAAGGTTCTGAAATGAATCATATGTATTAAATATAACCTTGTCTTTTAGGGGGTTATGCAGGCTATTTGAGAATATGCTTCAAAGTTCACTATCAGATAATGCATGTGACATCTTGTTGAGCATGGTTATTAACTTGAGCACATGGTCAGTAATACATTCACTTGGTCCTTGTTTGACTTGGGAAATTTGTGAAAAAGTGACCTTTTGAGTAATGTTGATTGAAAAATGTAGCAAGAATAGGTCAAGTAATTCATGAAATGTATGCATGGATCCTTTAGTAAAGAGTAGAACCAATCTAGTGCCCATTCTGTGAGGCTTTTTGGGAACAATTTGGTCTTGAGCAATTCTTCTTGGTGGCATTCAATACTAGATGCAAAGAAAGCTTTAATGTGCAAAGATGGGTCCCCATTTCCATTGAATGTTGCAAACTTAGGCATGTGAAATGATGTGGGGAAGGATGAGCCAATACTTCCAGAGCGAATGGGTTGTGCAATATGTCTTAAGATGAACCCACATGGCTTGGCTTGCTAGATGTTTGAGATATTTGTGACAATAGCCCTTGCATTTCATTAAGTTGTTGTATTGCTAAATTAGTAGATGCACCACTAGATGTAGGATTAACATTGTTATTAACATTGTTGTTTGTATGAGCAAGTGTCTTTTTATGATTGGCAGTAGTATGTGAGTCATGGTTTGTACTCCTATTAGGTCCAATACCAAGATATCGAATGTATGTATTCGTTGGAGGCACATTGGTCTTTGGGTTGTTAGGTACAATCACATTAGGACCAAAAGTATCCACTGGAGGAGGTGTAGGTGCTTTAGGGGGAGGCTTAGGAAGACTAGTTTCATGAGTAGCACTAGCCTCACGACTTGATGTATAAGTAATAGGGTCATTCAATGGAGGTTGCTCATTCAAAGAATTTGGCTTCTAACCTTTTGTTGCATTTTTTTAGTCTGTGCAATAAATTCTCTATGCTTCCTAGGTTTTGTTCAATTAAGGTTTTAAAGTGATGTAGCGTTGCTACCCTACGCAGATCAACTTATTCTTCATGGTCAAGATCTTCATAGATTGGATTGTCACTATCATAAGATTAGTCAATGGGTATTTTATTAGTAAGGAGTTATGTTATGGCACCAATATCAACCACAACCATAGAAGGATTAGCATCATTGGTAGTCATGATTAATTTATCGCTCCAAGTAAGTGTTGTCAACCTGGAGCTGCACCCTGAATCGAAGACGTGCATGAAATGGCGAATCCTCTATCCGGTTGAAACAATGGGATCTTCTCACGAGGGTGGGTGCCTCAATGGTGAGAAGAACCTCCAGAGAAGGATGGTTCTTGTAAGATGTATCAATGGATCTCTACTCTGTGTTGCGAATCTACCATGGAAAAGGGAGAAAGAAACTTGAAAGGAAAATCCTACCTAATAACGGTGATACATCAAAACGTTGATCCACGCTACTTGGAACCCTGAACACTGAATCAAACAAGGGAAAAAGAAGACCTTTGATTTCAATTGATCACTATGCATAAATATTTCATGAGAATGTTCGATCCAATGACCAAAACATGAGGGAAAACAATGGAGAGAGGTCTAATACAAGACACTTTGCAGCCACCTAACATCCACTTACAACTTCAGCAAAAGACATAAGAACACTGAACATGACCTGCATAATATGATAAGTTAGCAACTAGGTACGAATCAAAATTCGGGAAGGGAGAGAAATCTACCACATATGCAAATTGCTGAATGAATATACACTATGCCAGCACTTGAAATCTGAAAGTGCAATCTTTTTATTGATTGAAGAGGTTACACAACTCACCAATGGCAGAATCTGATCTTGCCAGAGACGGATGAAAAAATTTAAGGTTGAAAAGCCATTAATATAGAAAATTACAAAAGCCAAGAGATTGACGTTGAAAAATAGAAGAGGAAGATCAACTTAGATTAACTCAAGACCAACTTTGCCTTCCAATAAAATATATTTTCCCTTTGTCTTTGCATGAAGCTCCTTGGCGTTAGAGGAAGTGGACGGCTGGGTTTATTGAAATGCCCACCTCTCTTTACATGGAAATCCATGCCCACCTCTAAATTTAGCTTCTTCATGAGCTGCTGGAACATTTGAAAGTATGAGATGACAATGCATGCATGAAATCCAACGCCGTTGTCAATTTTAGAACTCTGACTTGATCCGTTGGAAGCCGAGTTGGAACGTTTGAAAGACTGAGTTGACCTTGGAGAAAAACTTGACTTCAACAACCAGTTAATTGAAGCCTTGACTAGTCAACCGTAATTAGCTTTTGCTTGCATGGAATTCCACGTTGACTCCATCTTTTGTTTGTGCATGGGTTTCTCTCGGCCCAACTGTCTGTGATTTTTCTTGGCTAAATCTAGAATTCTTCTTCTTGACCTCTGTCTGTATTTGTCTTTCCACGGACTTTCCCTTATTCCTTCGGTTTTTGCATTTTCTTCGGGTCTTTATTATCTCGAACCTCTCCCTTTTGTTTTATTTCAGCGGATTATCCATTGGGCTATTTGCTAAGTCATTTTCCCTTCGTGTTCATTCTTTTCGGACTTTGCTTTTGTCTCTCTCTACCCTCGGACTTTCCTTTCTTTGACCAAGATTTCCGAAGGAATCCTTCGGACAATTTGTCGGAAGGATATCCATTTCTTTCGGACTTTTTGGCTTCCCCTTGGTTTTATCCCCCTTTGAATTTCTGCGGACTTTGTTTGCCTACTTTTCTGCAGCTTAATCCTTTGAATTTATGCGGACTTCTATTTGCCAACTTTTCCGCGGCTTAATCCTTTGAATTTCTGCGAACTTTTGTTTGCCAACTTTTCCGTGGCTTAATCCTTCGGACAAAAAGTCCGAAGGAATTCCTTCGGACTTTTGTCTGAGGATATCCTTTATTTTCTCTTTTGCCTTTGGCAACTTCTTTCTGTTGGGTTTTTCTTTGTAAATTCTCCAAATATTTTTGGAGTTTTTGTCCGAAGGAATTCCTTTGGACAAAAAGTCCGAAAGAATTAGTCCTTTGTCTTTATTTTACCACCGGTAGAATGCCCTTTGGGTTTTTTGTAGGTGTCCTTATTCCTTCGGACTTTATGTTTTCTTGACTTCTCCTCTCTCGGATTTTTCGGCTCCTCCTTGGTCTTTATTCTTGGCTAATATCCCGCGGACTTATTGCAAAGCTCATTCTTTCGGATTTCCTGCAGAGAACTTTTTCCGAAGGATAACATACCCTTCGGATTTTTTGAGTGTCCCTTTAAAATTTTGCAACGGTCCTTTGAACTTTTTCGAAGCTATGTAAAATCAAGCCTTCTTTGTCCGAAGGAAATCCTATTATAGCCAAGGCCTTTGCAAATGAGTATTTCAATTGGTCTACATCTACCCAATGTATTCTTTCTTCCTTGGCTAGAGATGTGAACTTTCTGAATGGCAAGAGACAATCTGACCTGTGGAAGAATTGTCAACAATAAGCATAAAACAATGCTAGAGACCCTAGGTAACCTTCAGATAATGTTGGCACTTAAAGGCAGAGGGTAACTAGGGTTTGATCAATCATGTAAGAAAAGAATGCAGATCGGAAAATCAGATCTGAAATCAGTCATGAAACCCTAGGAAAAGTAGGGTTTAAGAAACCCTAGGTTGTATGTAGACAAGAATTAGGGTTCGCCATTTATGTTTATCCTAATTATGGTTTTAATCAAAATTGGCTAAACAAATTGCACTAAGGAATAGATCTAACATATATGGCAGTAAGGTACAAAAATTAGATCTACTCTAGTGTCTAAATTAGAAACGTAGCTCAAGTAAAGTGTGACAATGACAATAGCAATGAACATGAGAGTAAATGTGGAATGACCACACCTTGATTGTTTTTTGGAAATTTGAAATCGGAAATGCACTGTGTAGATTGATTGCCACCTGTGTGTGGAATTTGAGCTGCCTGGGCAATTTCGTCGCTTGTTTTTATGATCAACAAGTTTGACTTGTGCAAACTTGTTATTGGGGAAACTTGTGTGCCAAGTGTGATTGTAGCGCAAACTTTCAGTCCTTGCTCTCTTTAGGGACGCTTCACTATTATGTGTTGCACCTTCTTGTATGTTCACATTCCTGTTTCACTGGGAAGAATCTCTGATGTTTTTGCTTCATTCTCCTTGACCTAGTTTGACACTCATAACAAAGGGTTATGAAATCTAGCAGCCACCAAGGCGGCATTCGCAAACTACGTATTCCACATGTCGGAATTAAAACTCCATGTAGTTCTATCTAAGTGTGTGTAAATGAAATAGCTCAAATAAGGGTTTTGAACCTCCTATTCCCTAGAAGTGATGATGTAGCGACTTGCAAAGCTAAACCTTCCTTTGGTACAAGAGGGTGATGAGAGACCAAGGTAGACAACTTTGACACAAGTGTGTAAGATATGAATCAATGAAGCTCAACTTGAAGTAGGAGGAACGATGAAGCTCGGGGATGGACTATGCACTTCTTTTGGCCCTTGTACTTAGTGGATTCTCCAATTTTTGATTATGAAATGACTTGATATTACTTTGTATAAATAGGTGTTGTAGGACAAGTTGTGTGCTTAGGTTGACCCTAGGAGTGATGATAGGTGAACATTAAGGCACATGAATTTAGGCAAAGGGCAAAAGGGCCAACAAAATGATCCTAGGTAGACTTGTCGGTGTGAGTAGTGACCAACGAGTTTGTCCAAAGCAGACTTGCACGGCCTACAAGTTTGACTAGGGGTGAATAGGGGTTCTAGTCTTGATGCACAACATGGAAATATGTAATATTCAACATAGGATTGCTAACAATAGTTTCTGATAAGTGTTAGACATGCTTTAAGACTGAAGGGCCAACAAGAAGCTCAGTGTGGGTACGGATGAGTCCTAAAAATGAGCAATTAAGCACAAGTCAAGTATGGTAAACTATGGGAAAGATGCTAAGAAAAGGGTCTTGCATTTAGATGTCTACACAAGGAGGTTTGAATTTTAGTGTAAATCCTCACCATTTGAAAAGGGATTGTAATAAAAGAAAGTGAGACTTGGAATCACAATGGTTTGGATGAAGGAAATTTGCATTTTGATTATGTACTTGGACGTGGCTGCACGGGGATTTGGTTGATGTTAAGGCTTGACTGATTGGGAGAGCACTTGACCAACAAGAGAGGGTCTTTAGGAACTAGATCAATAGGTTGAGGGTATTTATGCACTCAACCAACTTTAAGATGTTATGGTCATTTATGTCTTGATTGATAAGGACAAGGCTTCCCTCGGTTGCAAGGGAGAGGGCCTTTATGGAATTTATGGCGGAGGAACTCAATGTACATTAAGAGGTTGAGAGTTTGAAGGACACTTCACTGAAGGGATGTGGGGATTCTAGGGATATGATAGGGTTTCTAAGTTTCGTTGATGCCAAATATGGATTGTGGATCAAGATGCGACTTCAATAGTGATACTATGATAGTATATATTAGGGACCCACATTTTCCTGGATTATTGTTAGTGAGGGTGTTATGGTTAATAAGCATTAGATGATGAATATTGTACATATTGTAAAATGTAATTAGAGAGTAGGATTTGTAAGGATAGGAAGCAAAGGAGTAATAGGCAAAATTGAAGGACAAAGGTCATTTGAAGAAAGTGGCTTGTAAAATAATTCAAGTTTGTGAGGAAGAAGGGTGTAAACATCACTTAGAGTTTGGTAGGAGCCTAGGTGATGCAGTTTCTTATCTTGGCAGTAAAGTTCTAGTAGGGGCACATGTCATACTAGTCTACCCAAGGTTACTAGGAAATAAAAAAGGAGGTTGCTATGCTTGAGCTAAAGCAATGACTAACAATGATGGTGTGAAATATAGAAGCAATATGTTCCTTGAATTTTTATTACAGATGCTGTTAAAGTTTAGCATAGGAACATAAGATTACTCTTTAAAAGAGCAAGTGATAGAGGAAAAGGAACATCATCTTGGGAATGTATTTAAAAATATAGATGGATCTAGGAGTGCATGAAAACGAGCAAGCAATAAGAGGAAGAGGAAGGTCAACCTGGAAACAAATATAAGATCACAGTTGTATTTGAAAGCACATGATTTTTAAAACTGTTTTTTTTTCAAGTGCAACATGCTTAGACACTAAGCCATATTCAACTTTTACAGAACTTTGGAATGTAAAGCTCTATATCCAGAGATCTATCATTACTTCTTGTTAGGTGATATTATTCTTTTGGGTGTCTTTAATGGTTGTATAGGGACTCACCAAACACCTATGCATGATTTTGTAGAGGATGAGCTAGGTGTCAAAGACCTAGATTTATTGGAGTTTGGGTTACAAAGAGCATTGATAGATCGGAGTAATCCAATCACAACATACGGGAGATATATTCTTTAGTTGGGGGAGTTGCATGGTGTTTACATTCTTAATTTGTTTCCCCGACTCTGATGGATTCACCTATTTCCCTCATGGTGAAGGATCCAACGTGGTGGATTACATTCTTGCGAGCATGTATCTTATCCCTCATAGTCAAGATTTCCTTGTGTCCCACCAACTCCCCCTTGCTGATCATGCTGCCTTGAATTTCATCCTCTACCAGACCTCTCACCTTTCTCCCCACCCCCTTCCACCAATTTCTTCCTTCTCCACCACCCCACGATCCACTTTGATGCTTGGTATGCTTTTGAGTACATTGACCATCTTTCCCAATTTCTGGCCAATTTTCATTCTCTTTCCACTGTTACATTTACAACCATATTGATAGCAAGTATGAATGCTGAAAGAATGAAGAGAAAACTAGAAGGCACACATTGAAGTGCGTGTGCATCCTTATTTTATTGTGCAAAATGTAGTTACATACAATTGGGGTAGTTTATAACTAACCATTAGTTAATGAACTAACAAACAATCAATTAATAATTTTAACACCCTCCCTTAATGACTAAATTGGAGACTACTCCAAGTTTGTCCCAAAATTTTATAAACAAAGTGGGACCAAATAGTTCAGTCATTACATTTATAGTTTGTTCTTTATATATCAACATGAAATCTGCAGTCCTCTGACATTTTGCTATTGTCCAATGTAGGGATTTCGGTTTAGACAAAAACCAAAAATGATAGCCAACAACAAAACAAAGATCTGGTTGTGTGGATATAAGATGTATCAATCTGTCCACCAATTCTCGTTAGGGTGATATATTGACTGGTGATGAATCATCATTGGTTGATAACCTTAGCCTAACCTCCAAATTTCTTAGCCCTGAATCGTGGAGATGTTCAAATAAAATATACCAGGTTCGTGGACCCTGCATAAGTCCATAAAGGGATGTAATTACCCTGCAAATAAAATGATCATGATCAAGTACCTAAAATATTTCAAGAAACAACATGTAGACCTCCCCTTCCAAATCTCTGTTCAGGGAACCAAACTGAGTTGCTACGGGGAGAAGCAACCGAAATGTGACCATCTTTGTAGTGGGAGTAAATACCAACTCCTTAGTAGTAGTGGGAGTAAAAACCAACTTTGCAATAGCGGTGGGAGTAAAATCCAACTCTACATTAAGGGAAGAAACCATCTCCTTAGGTATTCCCTCCTATTGGTAAAATTCTTTTGCAACAAGATGATTCGTGTTCTTGTCCAAAGTACTAATTTTGGCCACCGATTTGCAGCCAATGGGTTGTGTAACTGATAATTCAAGTACCATACAAAGGTTAGAAGCGAGAGTAAAATGTTGATGCTCTATTGAAGTAGCAACTTTGTTTTCGGCCCTGTGAGCTTGTGTTTGTGATTGAGGCATATCATCCTCTTGCACAACTACTTGTGCATTTGATTGAGATTGAGGAATTGCATCCTTCTGCACATCCTTTATAGTGGATATTCCCTCCAAAACTAGTGCATGTAAGTTGACTGGAGTAGGGTCAACAAGCCTATGAAGAATTTCATCCTCCAACACATCCTATATGGTGAAGTATCCTTCCACACGTGCATTTACTTGATTGTAGTAGGGTCAATGAGCCTATACAAGCCACCTTGTCCAATATCTAGGACAATTACTCTGTCTTATTTTACATTAGGCAAAATACACTTTTTCCTAAAGAAATGTACAACAATATTTTAGGATTTTTTGTTTACTAATAGATGAGATTTTTATTTATGCTAAGAACATACCTAACATTCCTTTGATTTTTTCTGCATTATTCAATACCATGCATATATCTCCTATCCCCTCTACTACATATGGCTAACCATCAACTAATGAAATTGAATTAGAAAAGTTTGTACTTGCATAAATTTGACATACCAGTCCTTACAACATGTGAAATGTTGTGATGCGTTATAATCAATGAACCAACAACTAGTAGCACTAACATTCGAGTATAATGCCACAAGGGCATGCTCTTCCTCAGAGTCCCATTCTCTTTCAATTGTTGCGACATTTCCCCCCTGACTTTTTTGTTGGGACAGTGCATATTGTTGCTTCTGGGAATCCTTATTATGATGCCGAATGTTATGACAATAAAAACACTTCACCTGATACTTTGAAGATGAATCAACAAAGATATATTTCCACTTTCCCTTCGACTGAGCAACAAGTGCACTCTCTGTTTGTCCAACACTGGACTTATTTGCTTGTGTTTGTCTACGTTCCTTTTGCATTAAATAGAAACTAACCTAATTAAATGTCAAGCGTTGGCTTTCTGCCATCAAGTGTAAATCCTCCACGAAAGATTCATGTGGGGGCGTCACGCTTTTCAGAACAAGAGCCCCCATGTTGTCATCATCCATCTATTTGTTAATGTCATCTAACTGGTCTCGGAGATCTTTCATCCAAATAAGATGCTCTGACAGGGACTCATCTTTAGACATCTTTGTAGAAAACAATAGATTCTTTAGGTACATAGCTCGACATTTCTCCAAAGTTTGATATTTATTTTTCAAATTGGTCCAAAGTGCATTTGCCTCAATGGCATTGCAGACCTTAGGAATCATGTCATTTGACAAAGACAGCTATAAGAAGGCCTCCTTATGACATTTGTCATAATCTGCAAAATTTGTAGTAGGTCTTGCTTCAGTGCTGAGAACAATATTTTCACAATCACAATAATTCACAATTGTTAAAATCTTACGACTCCAAACATTATAATTATGACCAGTTAATTTTGCACTTTCGATGGAAAGAAATTTTGAATATTGGCCATTTTATACACAATATTTGCTCTTTGACTCGGGAAATCAATACAACAGGGAAAGTATAGTTGTCCCCTGAAAATCAATGCAACAAGAAAAGTGCATTTCTGACTCGAAAATTAATGCAACAAAAAAAGTACAGTTTATGATCTGAATTTGCTTATAAACTGAACTTCAAAAAAATTTACTTACATGCTCAAAAAATTTGTAAGGTTTATGCCCTAGCACAAATGATGCTTAGAACAGCAACTCGTGCGAAGATGCTGCACAAAAAAATTATCTTTTTGAAAATCTCGTCCTAATTGCAACCTACAAAATGTCACTTTCCTTCTCTTTTTGTGCCCTGGGAATCACATTAGTTTTTGCGTTTTGTGTCTATTATTCGTTGGACGCATCAATAATGACCTTTCCAGCAAACTTCGTGCCCCGTGACTGTGCATCAATATACATCAAACTTAACTGCAGATTTTTCGTTGATCTAGTGTTTTCTCGTTTGATTGAGTGTTTTTCTTTACTTTTGATATGCTTAAGTGATCTTTGCTGGTCACGTTTCTCCTCTGCATTGTTTGGGTCTTCATGACTTCATTGTCATTACATGCCCTAGACTTGTATCATGATTGCAACAATATTCTGCAGCTGGAAATCGTGATGTTCTCTTTCCTACGAGACGTTTACTGGTCGTTCGATGCCCTAACACTCTGGTTCATCCTTGATCCTCTGTTAGGACAACAGATTGACACCTTTCTCTTTGATTTGGATGACTTCTTTACTGCATGTGAATTCTTTGCTTGCAAATCAATTTTGGACCTCTAATCTATTTTGACCCTTTTCTTCATAGTTCATACCCTTCTTCCCAGGGCTTCCTCGGGCTATTTTCACTATTGTAATTGACTAGGGCTTCCTCAAATAGTGGCTTTGACACCAATGTTGAAAAATATGAATGCTGAAAAAATGAAAAGAAAATTGGAAGGCACACATTTCGATATTTTATTGTGCAAAATGTAGTTACATACAGTTTGGTTAGTTTATAACTAACCATCAGATAATGAACTAACTAACAACTAATTAATAACTTTAACACATATATGCAATTGTTTTAAATCCGTTGGGAGCCAACCTGGACCCCTTTCACCACAAGATCCATCACTCCACTTTAACTTGTCCTCATGGTTCTTGCCCCATGTATTGTTGGTATGATGAGATATGTAAATCCATGCATCGTATGCTCCATTTTATTCTTGCTCATGACCCCCGTCCATTCCTATTACCTGTAGGGATTATTGACTCTTACTTTGATGGAAGAAACATGAATTTATTGTGTCAAGGAGGCATGATTTTCTTGATGCCCTCTTTCATTCCTCAAAGACCTTTTGGTGTACCCTCTTCCCAAGGAAAACACCAACTTCTGACATCGATCCTTAGGCTTGGGTTTCTTATGCCAACTCTCTTTATGACACTCTTGATCAACCCATCATTAGTGTTTCCTCTTCCCCCATCCTCTTGCTGCTTATTTTATGTTGGTGACGTCAAGATGGCAATCTGGAAACTTCATACCAGTAGAGCTGCTGATTGTGAGGGGCTTCAAGTTTAGTTTCTCAAGTTTGGCATGGATGCACCGGTTTCTCCTATTATAAAGCTCTTCAACAAGGCTGTTCGTTTGGGCTTCCACCCCACTTAGTCACAACACATTATCCACCCCATTCACAAATTAGGGGAGGTTTTTAACCTGAATGACTACAGGACTATTATGATTGGACATACATTTGGTAAGTTATATGCCACTATATTGGACATGAAGCTTTCTAAGGACTTGGAGCATAGGCAATGGAGAGCAAGGGGGCAAACACGCTTTAGGATAAAGTCCCAAACCATTGACCACATTTTTACACTTTGGACAATTATTGAGGAGGCTTGTCATTAGTCTTCCAAAGTATTTTTTTTGCTTTGTTGATTTTAGGAAGGCCATTGACTTAGTTTTGAGACATCGAATTTTCCGGAAGATGCATGATGTTGGCGTTTCATTTTCTCTCGTTATATTTTCCGTGAGACTCAATGAGATAGCGGTTGGTCAATTTCATACTTCCCACGCTCTTTCTGGGTTTGTGAGGACTTCCATTGTGGGCGTTTCATTTTCTCTCGTTATATTTTCCGTGAGACTCAATGAGATAGCGGTTGGTCAATTTCATACTTCCCACGCTCTTTCTGGGTTTGTGAGGACTTCCATTGTTGTCTAGCAAGGGTGCCCTCTCTCACCGACCCTCTTTGCCATTTACATTGATGAGCTAGAAGATTTTCTTCGACAACATACCCATGTTGGTGATGGTTTCATTTTACATGACATGGTGATAGCCATAATTTTTTTTGGAGATGATGTTGGCCCCCTCTCTCAATGGTTTACAGAGGCAACTTGATGCCCTTGCTCATTTCTATGAGCTCTGTCAGTTGGCAGTCGACCTTAGCAAAACTAAGGTCATGATCTTAAACACCTCCAAAGATTGCCTTCCTGGTTCCAATTCCTCTAGAAAGAAAAACCTTTAGAGATCACATTAGCCTAAACTTACTTGGGGATCCATTTTTTCGGCCCGTCTTTTTGTATGAAGTCAGCATCTCATTCCCGTCTTCGTAATATCCCTCCCATTTTGTTTTGAAAAGAAAATGAAAGTCCTTTTCAGGGCCACGATGCTCGGTGTGTTTTTAGATCCATTTCCAATATATCCCTTTGAAGATGCACCTTTTTGATACTATCATCAAACCGACGGTTATGTATGGATTTGAGGTTTGGGGACCTAGTTTGGGTACCATTGATCGGGCTCATATTGAGAAGGTCCAGATTCTCAAGTTATAGCATATGATTCGTTGCAAACAGACTGCTCCTTAGTGCATTGTCCGAGCAAAGTTTGCTGCCTAGCCTTTTCTCCTTGAGAGTATCTTCAAGCTTACATTCTACATTCACAGACTTAGAACTATAGGGGATTCAACTTTAGGCTGTGTGAGGTACCAATTCTTGGCCCTTTGTTTTTTAGAGAGGATTTTGCATCATTGAGTGCCATTGGTCGCCTACACTGTTGGTGCTCTGAGAATAGTTTACTCCTTTAGTCTATCGGCATCTATTGATAATCTACTTCATTTCAAGTACTCTTTGGTTGCTTTTTTTCTATTTCTTTCCTTGAATGAAGTCATCAATAAAGTTGTTGGCGAAGACATTTACAGGAAATACATTCAGGTCACTTGGACCTCTCATCCTCAGCAACTCAGCCCTAAGCTGCCTTTTTATGTTGAGCATTTCTCATGAATGGTGGATAGAGTCATTCGTCGCCTTAACTATCTCCAATGCCATTGGTCACACGGCTTGAGGTTCCCCCTCTGCCAATTGAGGGTGTTCTCTTACCAATTGTGGGTGGCGACTGATCATCATATTTCACATGATCACAGGGTTTGTTGCCTCTGATCTGTCCTAGAATAGAGATTGAGGAACATTTCATTTTCAGATGCCTTGTTTATTATAAAATCAAGGGAAGATATCATTGTCTTTATAGTGACTTGGGTGGCGCTCTTTCCACCTTTTTTCAGGACTTGAACTAGCGTTGCTTGGCCCATATTCTTTGAGAGGCTGTCACGCTTGGATGCAGGTCCTTGTTGGGGACCCCTAGTGTCACTAGGGTGATCCTCTCTTTCTTTCAGCCCATCACAAAGGATGGAGGGGTCAAGCGTCCTGTGGATATGGGGGCTTCACACACAAAATGGGATAGGTCAGTGAGACAACGCTTATCTTTTCACACTAATACTAGTATGGAATCCAGCATACTCTCTCTCGACACTGTATATCAGCTCCGTTTCAACATTGGCAGTCCCCTAGTCCCCCTTACCTGCCCCTTGTACGCTTCTTGGGCCACGGGGGCAGATTGCATTACCAGTTTCTTTTCAGACATCAAAGCTTCCTTGACCTTGGATGCCAGGAGAGGTTCTAGGGGGAGTAGTCTGCTTCCTACTAAGATTACCCAACCTGGTCCCCTCAACATTTGGCACTCCTCAATGAGCATTATCAGATCTTGCATTGGTGCTTTCACAGTGATAGACGATGGTGGCGAGGGCTCTTCCAATCCGAGCCTTGCTACAAATTTGGTAGTGAATCGCATTGTAGATTCTTCCAGCCTGAGCGGTGTTACAGATATATGACGTTTTCAGATCTTGTTTTGGCCCGCTCATAGACCTTGTACTTCATGGGGGGTCTTTCCTTCATATGGCTATTTTATACTTGTACTTGATTTTATGGTTTGGGATGCCACTGTTTTAGGTTTATCCCTCTTGTTTATTTTCATTGCTTTTGTTTGTTGTTTTTAGTTAGTCCTGATCCCAGGGTCCTTACCCTAGTACTTTTCTATTGTAATTGTTTGTATGCTTAAGTCCCATTGACCTAGTTTGGTCACTAGTGGACACTAATATAAAATATTTATTTATTTATTTGTTTCTATCATTGAACTAAAATGCTCTATCTGTTGGGTGATTGGCACTTCCATTCATCTCTGTTCCTCTAGCTGAAGCATCCCTGGTACTATTTCATTTGTAGTGTAACTTATCTTAGAAGATCTAAATTACTTAAACTTCTAAGAAAGATACTTATGAAATCATCTGAAAATGGATTTGTTTTAATATTATTCAAACTTGTTCCCATGATCGATGACTGTGACCGTGTCAGAAATTTGATGTGGATAACTGTTATTTCAACATTATAATCTCGAGTTTGTCCTTAGTTTCTCACTTGAACACGGTCTGAATGAACAAAATTAGGCAAAGGTATAACCAGGGAAAGTGTGAATGCTTTTTTTCAGACTACTAGTGCAGACACCATACAAAAACATATCTAGGTTTTACAGTCCTCAAAGCAGGCAACAACAGAGAACTTAACACAGAATAGGAGAAATTTCTTCTCTCATCCTCTTTTACTTCTTGGAAGGGAAAATCAACACTACAAAGAGAAAAATCCTATGTAACAATTCCATGACAGTTTTTTTTAAGAGCAAAGTAAAGCTGATAAATACTTTTTCGGAAAGTTTTTGAACCTTGTGAAAAATCACAGAGAGATGCTGTGCAACACTGCCAGGTACCTTGAATAATTTCTGCCTTGAAGTGTAGAAGCTTCTGCATAGAACTAGACACTATCGCCAAATGCACAGCACCAATGGTAGATCCTGTAAAGTTCTGGCAAAATGGCACCACACGAGAGACAAAAATGAAGATCGAAGCCCAAACCTTATTATTAAACAGAAAAATCTAGCAGTCTGGATTGTAATGTCAAATGTGAGGTGGAAATTTTCACTAGTTCAATCAAGTCTATTCCATGTTTATGCCCACACCTGGTAACTATGATTCCTGTTAACTATGACTTATGAGAAAATTGCACAACCATGTTGGAACCAAGGATTGGTATTGTGCAAGACTTATCTACAATTAGCCCTTTGGTGCATTTATTCATAAAATAACTAATATCTTCTGGAAACCTTCATAAATAACCTTTGATGAATCTGCAGAGCTTCAACCACTACAACTAACTTTGGCTCTGTCTTAGCTCATTCTCATTGTCATCTTGTACAGCCATCTCTTCTTTAAATCAAATACCTTTTGCTTTTTTTTGGCCTGCACAACATCGTTATTTATGTTCTCATGGCACATTCATAAACCACTTATTTAGTAGCCTTTAGATTTTTCTCATCTCCAGACAGAGAAAGATGACATTCTGGCCCAAGAAGTAGATTGTATTGTTGTATCTATTGTACTAAATAGTGGGAGTGTTAGGATGGCAAAAGAAACTATCGGGGAGGTAAAAGAGAAGACTTTTTTGTAGGACACGGAAAGGCAGAGTATATAATTTGCTTTGTTTTCTGCAAATGTTTCTCATGATTGGATTGTGCTTCTTGCATCATTTGCGTATGTGTGTCTTGTGTTTCCTCTGTCATTTGCATCGCTTAAGTTTGATGGAAATTTGCTGCTTGGGGTTGCAGGAATTGGGAAATCTCCAGTTGTACAGGAACTCTGTTACACTGTATCGTTACCTAAATCTTTTGACTCTGACAATTCTCCAAAAGAAATATAAGAAGAATAATGACAATAGAAAATAACTTTAAGGAAGTGTCTAAGAAGACTGCCCTTTGTGTCTTGTCTTTACTTTCAATTTCTGCAAATTTAATTATTTAATAGCTATGCTGACCCCAATACTTAACTCTGGAAATGTCAGCCTGTATCACTTATGATAAAAGAAAGACTGTTTATACAGTGCCAAAATGGAGTATATTACAGGTTGATGCTTATTCATTTGATTTATAAGCAGAATGCGACAGTTGGAGTATCTGGCGTGAAAGATGGCTGAAATGGGCACGTACCTGTACCGTGGATACCAGCACAGGTGTGCGACGTAGCTGAAGCCATATCAGATGCAGACAAAATGCCTTTAAATTGGGGTTTGACTCCCCAATTCAGGGACATTTGGGGTCATGTTCGCTTTACATATTACAGACTTGCAAAAGAACATAGAAACGAGAAAAATGGACCCCCCAGTTCCACCCATATAGATTTAAGATAATTTTGATATTATTCAGAATTTAATTGAGCTAAAGAAATTATCAATTGTGCAACAGCCAATAGCATATGTAAATAATCACTTCAAATTATCAATCTTACTTGCAGGAGCAAGTGAAAAGCATGTTGCAAACAAAACATGCAATAAATCTACAAGGGTGTTTTGCGAACATTTGATTATTATACAGGTGCTTAAAATAATCAATGATTGGAAAATAATTTGCTTAAGAAGATAAAGACTGAAAGGCATATATGGAAAGGCATATATCTATGAATGATTATGAAAATTATAGGCTATTAATTTAAACATGCCGTCATCTCATAGCAATCTCTGTAGAAATATGCACTAATCTGGCATGCTAACAGGCATAAAAATGTGACATGCAGCATTAACATTAATATAATCAGTCACAAAGTACTTTAAAAATACATGCATGTTAACCCGAGTATGGTAAAAATATTACATTTTAAGGAGAGAGAGATAGTAGGCAGGGAAACATTTTCATGCCACATTGGCCTCTCATAAAAGTCTTAAGTTGACCATTTTTTCTGATTTACTGTGTAATCAATTATGAACCTCTCATCTATACATTCCCTAAACTTTTATACAACACTTGGAATTATAGCATCAACGAATGATTGAAAATTAACAGCCAACATATACATTGTTTAGTCCCACATGGGACTTGGTATTCCAAAGAATATAAATCATGATCCAATTTTCATCTGTCATTTATTATTTTCTAATATTTTCAATATCGTTGCTATAAATACTTTTTAATGCTATTGAATGTCTTGTAAACATATATATGCATGTCCAGCCATAAGCTCAAAACAATAAAAAAATACTGCTGTCCCCCGTGCCACCATGCCCATGTTTTGTAGGTCTGCATTGGGTTCTACCTGTACCCTCAATCCAACACACACTTGATTAGGACTTTAAGCTACATTTAGAACTTGCTATTAGCCTGAATGCAATGTGCATAGACATTGATCCTATCTCTGTGATAAAAGTGTTTATTACAGGCCCCGAGTTATATGGGATGAAGGAAATCTGGAAGAAATAGAGGCCAACAAACCTGTAAGGCAGAAAATTATGGAACCCAAAACTCCATACCATCCTCCAGAATATGAAGACGGTAATATATGATCCTTGAAAATAATTTAAAGCAAAGCACAGAGCGTTTATTTTATCTATTTGCATAGTTTTAGAGTATACAATGGGTTCAGAAGACGCTTTTAAACTGATTGAAGGAAATACTTGTTGCAGGATTCATATCACTATTGGATGAAGACAAAACTCTAGACACTGTTGCACATGCAGAATCAATACGAGTTGCATTGAGTAAAGTTACAAATTTGAGAAGACAAGGTAGTGATTGGACTTCTTCTGGAGATGAGGCAGAGGACATGGAACAGGATGAAGAGGGTTTGTATACAGGCAATTTTTTTAATGGATATGAATATCTTCTCAGTTTGACCTGAAAGTGGGAAGACACTAAGTTTTCATATTTTATTTCTAATTGTGGATTAATTAATAGCAAGCTAATTTTTCTTCGCCTTAAACACCCAATATGGAAAACATTTTTCTTGCTTAAGACCCCTTTGATACTTCTTTTCTCAGCTGGTTGAAACTCATCATATTGTATGTATGATAATTTCTACTGTATATAAATAGAGTTGAAGAGAAGTTCCATGACCTTGTTGGATATTCCAATCACAGCAAATAAATTTCAAGATCTAGCTCAAAGCGCACACAGCATCTATAACTATCCGTCTACCAATGCTGAGATATCCGTACATTATCATAGTCTCTTAAGACTCTTGGAATGGACCAAAAACATTAATCTCATGTGGTATGCAGTAAAAACTTATTTGTCAGCACTTGGCTTGCATAATTACTGTGACAAAACAATTATTTGCAAGCATAGGTTTCATGGTGTGGATTCGTTTCTCCTACAGAAAAATTGAAACTGTATTTTTTCAGTATTTTTTCTCCTTACCAAATGTCTTTAATCTCTCTTCTTGTCTCGAGTCAATATTTTATTTCTCCATATCTGGTCTATATATTGAGTACTGACTGTTTATTAAGGATTTAATGTATCCTGCTCGGTTTTAGCACCAATGTTTTGTCCAATAATGCTTCTTTTCTTGATGTGTTCTCAGTTGACAATGCAGATGGGAACAAACCGAGTTTTGAAGAGCTCAGGCGATTGCATTATGACGAGTACCGGAAAGTTAAACAACTGCACCAGCAGCATCCTGTAGAGAACAAACACGTTGAAGAAATTGGAAAACAAAGGTCCTAATCTGAGGGAGAACGGTCGGCATTCTCCTATTTTATTATAAGGCATCATGTATTCATGTATTGATATTCAAGAATATTGTTTTGCATCTGAAGGAGGTCTCTCCATTTAAGATTGTAGGCTGATTACCTTTGTAGATCAGGAGTTGTTGAGTTTTATAAACAGCCTGAGTTATATGTTTTGTGTCCAAGGTTCGTTTGTGAGAGAATTTTGGTTTCTACACTCCTTAGGTCTCTCAACCATTCGAATCGTCAGCAGGAGCGAATGGAGGATGCCCTTTCTCGTTTGGAGATTTTTCGAGGATGAAATCAGGAAGATAGTGGATAAAATCTGTAAGAAGAACACTTTTATTTCTTAAATCTTGTATATAATAAGTTTTCAGATTAGAAAAGGACTTATAAATATCTGAAATTTCTTGAACGATCATAAGCCACAGTCAAAGGTTTTGCTAACCTTCAACCTGGATTGCACTTATAGTGTGCATGTGGATAATTTTTGTATTTGGCTAAATTGAATTTTCAAATAAAGAACTACTGATAGGTAGAAATCACAAAGTTTCATCTTTTATATATTCTCACCATTGAATCAGCAGTCTTCAGTGCCGTTCACTCATCAATAGTTTGTAGGATGAGTACCTCACAAATCGAGCATGCTATTCATTCTAAATCATCCTTGGTGTGCAAAAATCTTAGGAGATACTATTCGACAATCTCCTCCCGAGCAAAAGTTTTTAGATCTGATTTTATTAATTTTGTTTTTTCTATATTCATAAGATTTTCCCTTATATGTTTTATTCTTTTACCAAATGTTTTATGCTATGTCATAGATAGTAGTGAACTTACAATCTTCTGTATCAGGGTTTAGTTGTTGCCCAGGTTCATATATGATGAGCAATCAGTAATGCAGAAAAATGTGCCTTAGCTTGATACTAGATGAAAGTAGTTGATGCTCCGACTTATTTAACTGCGACAACATTACCCTTGTGTTTTTTCCTTATGAAAAAGATATAATCTGTCTTTTTACCTGGTTATTTACATAATAGCTAATTTTAAATTCTCTGGGACATAAGCACACACTGTCAAATGTGATAAGGGCTAAGGATTATGTTTGTGTGGTACATCTAGTCATGGCATGCTTCACTAAGGGGTTGATCATTGCCTAGAATTTTTCGTTTCCCATTTCAAACATGTTTGGTTGATGCAACACTATGGTTTTTGGACATCATATTAGAATTTAGAATCCATTCAAAATGCTGGATTTCCTGCCAAACAGGGCTACTCTTCTCAAGAAAACCTTGGTTATGTTTATCCCCAAACTGGTAGGTGGACCATATTTTCTGTCAGGTGGTATATGCCCTTATCACCTTCACAAGAGTGAAGAACCTCTTTCAGTTCTGAGGCAGTTCATTTGTAGATGACATGCAAATATATTGATATTGCGGTGGGTTGTATTATTGTATCAATTATGGTGATTTGGTGCATACAATCCCATATTGATATTCTTTTTGCAAAGCAATTTTCTCCTCATTTAAAACTGGAACTTTTGATGCTTATTGACATTTAGTGCCAACATGTATTTTTGTATAGATTGCAAAACCCTTTTTCAATTTCTTAATAAAGGCAAGCTATGTGCAGTTTCGGGTAAGACAAGTGAGACACTCTTTTGAGTTGTGTGGTTAGGACTTGAGTTTTTGTGGCTTTGTGAGCATGCGCCCCATGGGTTTCTCCCAATCAATGAAAGATTTGAGTTTGCATTCTTAATTTCAAACCCACTTTTGATTGTTTTTTCTCTTTAAATTTATATATAGAATAATAAATATATGTATGAAGAGAGAGGGAGGGAGGGATGGACGGTATATTTTAAATACTGTATTTTTTAGCAAGGTTGGAATGCCAAAAGCAAGATGTCATGGATCCGAGAGTTATTGATTATTCACACAACTCTTGTTTGGCACATCCACGGTACATATGCTGAATGCCAACATGTTCTGTGAGGGTAAATTCTAGGAGACTCTGAAGTTGCAGGGGCCAATAGGGCAGTTTACATATTGGTTTGCCATTTTCACAATGATCTGGTTTATGGTTATTCATTGGCTTTTGTTACTAAATCTACAAACAATATGGCCAAGCAGCTACTTTCATTTCTCATTATATGGTTCTTTTTAGTATATCAATAGACATCTTTTCTAATTTCTATGAACGTTTTTTTGTTAAATATTTGGACGGCTATGGTTGAAATTGGCCGTAGTATAGTCTCTAGGGGGCCCTTATTGGACAGTGGTTATTGTAGTTTTGGGGATTTGCTTTCTATTTTTATTAAATGTCTAATACCAGACAAGGTTTCACAGTGAGTTTAGAATAAAGGTGTGGCAGAAAAATAATGCAACTTTTAGTGATGATAACCACTAATGAGGATCAAAAGTCTTTACTAGGATGATAAACTGAGATGTGGAAGCATAGGATTTGGATCAACAACAAACCTTAGATTTTTGCAATATCCAATTATATGTTACTAATAAAGTTGTATAGTTCAGAAATATCATATACCATATTCTAGTCATTTTTGTGAGCTAAGAATATTTATACAATTTCCACTTCAGGGTATACTCGTCACTTCTTTTGGAATGACAGCTTATATTGTATGCATGCATCCAAACATGATTATAATATCACAACACTAAGTACATCAATGTTGTTGAAGTAGATAGTCAAGAGTAACAGCTTTTACATAACAAGTTGGTTAAGTGCTAAAGCAATTAAAGCGTTGCTTTAAACGGTATTATAGACGAAATCTACATGGAACCCTTGCCCTCTGTTTTTACTACATGAATCTTTTGTCCCTTGTTATTTCTTCTCTCTAGTTTGCCAACTTTTCTCTGTAGTTTATTTTTGGTTCTTTTTTGTTATGCTATGATTTTTCTAATTAGGAGCATTTTGTATTTAGGTGTTCAAGATATTATGAATTTACTGCCTCTTTAGAGCAAATCATGGCTCCCCTTGAGATATATTCGTTATGAGGATCAAAGATATGTAGTTTTATTCATCAAAGAGATGACCCAACATAGAGATGTCTTCTTAAGAGCCGTCAGCACAACATCTTGTTATATGGTTCAACTTCATACTCTATTCTTCAACCTCAATTTTAGAGGCACAAACGGACCCACTATTTTACTTAGTAGCCATGAATTGTCATGAGAAACATCTCAACAACTTAGTTTTTGTGTTTTGTGTTTCATGTTTTATTTCTTGCATGTTCTTATTTGAAATGCGCTTTTCTTGTAGTCCTATTAACTTGCTATGGTTACTATTAGACATTAATAATATATTTATATCATCTGTTTGCTATTCCCTCGCCTATCAATGGACTTTGTTACTTTGCCATCTTCTACTCACCATCAAATCCTTTCACCACTAGGGTTCATCAATAACTATTACTATGTTTGCTACATTAGTGTTGTTGCTTAAACTACCGTCTGTATCCCATGGCTACAATTTCTATCATTTTTATCCATTAGCATTTGTCTTCCCCTTAGGCCCTAGGATATACTAGATTTATAGAATTTAGGGGCCAACTTAAATATTAAGCCCTGAAGTACACTTTTAAGCCAAAAACTTCATTTCTAAGATCTCCTAATAAGGAACTACTACTAGTCCATGGTGACTTATTTACCTTGGTTTGTTCCAACTTATAATATGTTTTGAGAAGCTTATTGTAGATTGGTCAAATTTTGGAATGATCTTTGGGACTAGAAAGGGTGAGTTGGTTATCATGACCAAATACTAACTTAAACGAGTTTGGCTTCAACTTTTTTTCAACTTCTAACATTATTGTCTTTACTACAATTTGCATGGTAGAGCCAGAGCAATCTTTTGGTGGACAAAAGTGCAACAAAATACTAACAAAAAACTTCACTAGCTTTTGGTGGACGGAAATGCAAGAACATGGTTGCAAATAACTTAGGTGACTACTCTTGTCCACGCTAGTCTTTACCTAATATGATCTTTAGCCTTTTGAGATTTGAGGCAATATTTCAATTCATGTTTTAGAGCAATCTTGAATCATCACAAACACATAAAACTTATGAAAGTTATACATGATTGTTGAAGCTAAACAATTACGGAAATATTTTATTCTTGACAAGGAGGCAATGGAACTCTCACAGCATAAGCCTTTGTGGTTTGTTCATATGCAAAAATGCATGCCAATGTATCTTCAATGATTCCAAATGGCCACCAAACATCATAAGGAAGTTTTGTCAATCCTATCACAGATTGCCTCCATTGTTTGTTTGTTGCTACTCTACTTATTAGTTTGAACACTTTTGGCCAAGACACTTCATAACCATCAAAAAATGGTTTGCATTTTGTGCCCATTCATGCTCACCTTTGGTTGGTAAACCTATTATTAATCATTACCTCGAAAAATGCTTTACCTAACCTTGGACACCTCTATGTCCCATAAGGTCATCAATGGTAGAAATTGATATAGGAAGAACACTTCAACAAAGATGCATGTGACTTTGGTATCCATAAGATCTTGAAATGTTCTAGAAATGCTTTATTGGGAAAATCTCTTTGTGGGGTTACCCGGGAAATTCATCACTATCCAACATATGTAATTGCCAAATTTCTAAACATGAGACATGGTCTACACACAACTTTATTTACCAACACTGATGGAGTATATTTCCATGGATTTTATTTTAAATCTTCCTACCACCAAGTTAGATTTTGATCACTTTATTTTGGTTGATGGTATAAAAAAGATGGATATCTCAATGCTATCATAGACGACCATTTTAATGTAAGATAATATTGAGATATTTGTGCATATTTGGAGGCAATAGGTAATTCTCGCAACAATTGTTTTAAACATGGATGGTTAATTCCTCAATACAATCTTGAAAGATGATTTGGTCCTTTACAGATACGCAAATTAACATGCCAACTTCTTTCCATTCTTAGATTAATAATCAATAGTTTCAACATCTTTCCATCCTTAAATTGACAATCACTAGTTTTGAAACCAAACAATTGCACATTTTTGTGCATGTACAACAATAAATATCATACACTTCAAATGGAAACACACCTTTCATTTAACATAGCTATAATAGGGCTCACCATATGAACTTTACTAGTCATAGTCCAAATGAAATCTATCTAGGATTTTAGTCTTGTGTCAATTGGCATACACCCTTACATTTAGATAAAAAAGCAATTTTTTTGTAACACTTGAAATTAACTACACAATGGAACTTATTTTTTGTAGGATGTCACTAATGTGCATTTGTTTGTGATTTATGTGAAAAAATATTGTTTGGCACTTTTATCAAATTTCTCCTAGCGGGAAAACATAACAACTAGTGAGTTTTATTCTTTGCAAATAGTGACATTTATTCCCCCTTTAGGTGTGTTTTACGATATAGAATGCCCATTAGCGACATTTATTTTTGATGCAATTTGTGACTAACACCCATTGCAAATTGTAGAGCATATAAGCGAAAGGATTTTTATGTCTACAAGCTAGCTATGTATATATATCGAGGCCTAAAACCATTCAGCCATAAGTGGGGTTCTCACACAGTCGCACATGTGCACATGCACGCTAGCTTTGTATATATATCAAGGCCTAAAACCATTCAGCCATAAGTGGGGTTCTCACACACAGGCACGCGCACGCACACGCATCAAGTCCTATAAACATTTAGCCTTAAGTGTAGCGTTCCATTATATGTAAATAATATACATAGTGCAAAGCCACACTCAAGTTTAAAGAATATACAAGCCCAATTTATAAATATCTACCAATGTTTGCACACAATTTGATCACACTTTATAATATCATTGTCTTGAAACCCTGCAAAAACACCAAAATCTTATAGAGAAGGACAAAGTGAGAAAAGCCAATGTTGAGGCACATTCAACCTTAAGTGTGGCTTTCCACTATATAAACATATATATACACAAGGTGAAACCATACTCAAAATTAAAAAATATACAAGTCCGATATATAAATTTTTATCAACAATTGCAATCAATCTGACCCCACCTTATAGTGTCATTTTATTAAATTTTTTGTAAGAGCAACAAAATGCTACAAAGTGACAAGGTGAAAGAGAGTGACATCCAACCCAACCAACATGCATCAAGGCTAGCAAAATGAGGGCATGTGATGGAGGATACATACGTTGTCATGACACCAATATAACATGTAAGCAAATGGCTTTTATTTTTTTGCTTATATTTTTCAATTGTATAGTCTTAATATCTTGTTAAACCTTTAAACCCTACAAATGCCCTTGAAATTCTCATCATACATTAAGTGATTTTTGTTGTATGGTGCCAATATCACAACTAAGCAAAACCTTCATTGTATAGTGATTAAAAAATTATATTTGTAAATGCCATTGCACCTTGGGATATTATCCTCTTAGCTTGTGCCAACATCCTCCATCTTTTGCTAGCGTCCTCTAGCTTGTGCCAAAAAAGGATATTTAGAAAGTGTAAATAAGTACAAAAAACATGAGTCTATCCAAATGCATAAAAACATGACCTCATGGGCTACAAGGCTTGTTAAGGAAATGCCACAACAAAGTTTGATCACATGAACTATAATCGTTGGTAGTTATGCACAAACTAGTTAGGTCCACCTTGTACTCAATAATGGCATTGTGCTATTTTGTTACAATGTGAAGAAAAACTATTATGGAATGATGCTAGGTCATAATACATTGATATGCCTCTTAAGAGGATAATTGAACCTTATAACACATGCAATAATTAGTTTGTGAAATGAGAAGAATAAGACTATGACAATGTGTCTATAACTCTAGGTAATGTAGAAGTTTTTCACCTCAACATATGGCTATTTGACATTTATGCCATTGATATCCAATACTAGAAGGATAATGTATCATTACCTCAATGCTTATCTAGATCAATCTTTTCGTTGCCACAATTTGCAATTATTGTACCATTTATGGATGTTTAATTATGAGAACGAAGATATAATTATTCTACCCAAATGTTAATAGAATGAAGTTGTCGGTGATGGATATGAAGATACCAAATTGACCTTTCTATGAGCATAAGATGATCCTTTGTGGTTTTTGAATTGTATAATGTAACACTACTCAAACACCTCTAGCATGTTTTGGATGGTGTTCATGAACTTGTGTAATTATTTGGGTTTTTATAATTGTAGAACTTAATCATCCTATAACTTAATACTCCAATTAGTGTATCATGTATGGATAATGCTCCCTTAGGTGTTGTTCACCTCAATTATACAAGTGTGTGTTTATCCTCATAGGCAAAATGCGTATACATATTACTAAGGCTTAAATGCTAGTGTATATTATGATATACACTTTTGTATAGTGAGAGATATGTTTGTATTAGTACTCTTTAAGGATAAGCAAACCTATATGTGCACATCATTATCCATAACTTATAAGTTATTTACAATAAGAATATATTTTTCAATGGTTATCTTTATAGTAAAGGTTGTTTAATTTAAACTTGTATCCCTAAAAATAAAGATCTCTTCCAACTCTAAACCCCTAAAAATAGAGATTCCTTCCAACTCTAAACCTTCTTATCTATATAAGACGCTGAAAGGCAAGGGTGAAGGTAGTTCTCATAATATACTAGGATCTCTTTTGGTTCTCATTGTATTGTATTCCTCAAGCGAGAATGGCCCTCCTCCACATCTGAGCTTTTATTAACATATGGTAGTCATTCTACATTGTTATATCTGTGTGTTTTTTTTTAAAAATGTTTCAAAGATATGCTCATGAAATCATGGAAGATAGTCTTGAGGTTATTTTTCATAGACCTTGGACCCTGTCCAATGTTCACTTGCCATGGGCCAATCCCAATATTCTAACATTAAACCCCTAGCTAGGTCCCACCTATGGTGTTGGGCATTTTATATTGGTAATTGGCATGTTAATACATAACATTGTGACTATGTATTGGTAAGTAGTGAAATTGAAAGAAAAAACCATTAAACAATTGCCTCGTGTGAACCTGCGAAATCCTGCAATGTGTATTACATGTTTCTTTGTCATTAATGTGACTTAAAGAGATGTAATATATGCTGAGAGGCTAGATGAAACACATGGCTCATTTAACTTCTCCCCTATATATATATATATATAAACGCTAGGGCATGGAGAACATGGGTCCTTTCTCTTTATCATTATCCATTACTAGTGTCTCAATGGGGCAAAAGTTAAAATGAGCCACGCACACGCACATGCACATGCACGCATGCACACACACACTCACCCGCACACGCACATGCATGCATGTGCGCATGCACACACACACTCACCCGCACACGCGCATGCACACATGCGCATGTGCACGCACATGTACGCACATACACACACACACATGCACACACACACGCACACGCATGCACGCACGCGCAAATGCACGCGCATGCACGCACACGCACACGCACACATGCACACACATGCACACATGCACGCACACGCACACATGCACGCACACGCACATGCACGCACACACACACAGAGGCTAGATGAAACACATGGCTCATTTAACTTTTTCCCTATATATATTATATATATATAAACGCTAGGGCATGGAGAACATGGGTCCTTTCTCTTTATCATTATCTATCACTAGTGTCTCAATGGGGCAAAAGTTAAAATGAGCCACACACACGCACATGCACGCATGCACATGCACATGCACGCATGCACACACGCACTCACCTGCACACGCACATGCATGCGCGCACACACACGTGCATGCGTGCACGCACACACGCACATGCACACACGTGCATGTGCACGCACATGCACACACACACACACACACATACACACGCACATGCATGCACGCACACGCACACGCACATGCATGCACGCACACGCACACGCACATGCATGCACGCACATGCGTGCATGCACACATGTGCACGTGCACACACGCATACATACAATCATTTGTTTTAGGAGTTTGTGCAAATACTCTCGATATTCTTATTATGCATTGATTAACTCGTGCACGTGCATGTGCGTGCACATACACACATGCACGTGCACGCGCATGCACACATGTGCACGTGCACGCATGCACACATACAATCATTTGTTTTAGGAGTTTGTGAAAATACCCTTGATATCCTTATTATGCATTGCTTAACTGGTTTTAGTTGTAAATAATATTGCAAATACATTCAAAATTTTATAAAAAACCTTTCATCATGATATATATAAGCTTAGTTTATGCATATTCATTAATGATTGGAGTCAATGTGATCACATCTCGTATTGTCATTTCCTTGAGAAGTAGTATATAAAGGACACCAAAATGCTCAAAAACATGTATGAGCTTGGATTGTAGAATTGAGGGGAAGCGAGGTAATTTTTGTCAGATTTCTTAGTTGCAAATTCCCTATTAGACATGTACACAAAACTTGGAGGCTTACAGATAACTTAGAAACAATTTGAAAAAATGTCCCAAGAAAGTAGCTCTAAAATTGTAACTTGTGAAAATGTCTTAATGAGGCATAACACCAAAATGCCCTACCAAACATGTAGACAATGAAATGCCTTAATGAGGCATAGGCTAAGTAGGGTAGAGTATCCATCCAAACATATTAAAAATCAAAATTTAGTGATGATAAACATGGATGAAAAATGTGGAAGCAACTTCAAAGCAAAATAAGATTATTGAGAAAGAAGATGGAGCATAACAAAGAAAAATAACATGCACATTCGTCATCTTTATTTTAGTCCATTTTCTCTCCATCCATCATATCACATAGTATATTACAAAATATCATGTTCACCTCAATAACATAACCTTAAATAAGAGAACACCATTAATTGATCCAACCTATGATTAAGAGTTTGACAACATCCAAAGCCACAACCATGCATTACAACAATTGATTACTTGCAAACACATGACATTAATCGATATGCATAAATTGGACTTGTTAAAAAAGTCTTGAATGCTTTATTGCAAATCCCAACATTCTCGCAACTTGTGTTAAATACTTGATAAACACATTGTGAAAGATTATATATGAGAAGACACCTAAATTGTTTCACCAAATGGATACAAAGAAATGTGTTCTTTACGACAATGGTTTCAGGTTACATAGGGGAATGCCACACCAAAGTGTGATTGCATGGATTTTAATCATTGGTGAATATGCACTAAATAGGCTTGTTGATAACACCTTGCATATTTTAAAGCAAATTGGTGCTTGTAAAACCATATTCTTAAACCTTTACTTTTGTCCACAATACATTAATCTAGTGTATTGCTACTGAACTTTTGTCTTGAGTACACAAACATATGAACCACTACCAATTAACTTGTCCAACTCTACCTTTTTCATCTAACATGCATCTAGATTAGTGGGCAATAGTAAGATCATGATTTGTCATTAATTTTTTAAAACTATAAGCTTTAATAAAGTTGTGAAATTAAAGAAAAAACCTTTCACTTGCCACATAATCACAATAACATAGCTTAAGGGTCTTCTCCAATCTATCATTAAGAGTTTGAGAACATCCTAGCCATAGCCATTTATTGTAACCATTGATTACTTGAAAACACATTCACTGCAAGTTGTAATAGGTATGCATAAATTGAGCTTGTTGAAAAATCTTGGGATGTTTTTATGTAAATCCCAACATCCACTCAACTTGTTCCAAATACTTGATAAACACATGCAAAGTGTAAAACAATAAATGAGAAGAAACTTCATGTTTTTCACCAAATGGATTCAAGGAAATGTGTTCTCAACAATGTTTTAAGGGTACATCGGGCAATGCCACACCAAGGTGTGATCCCCTGGGCTATACTCATAGGTAGATATGTACAAAAATAGGCTTGTCGATAATACCTTGGATATTTTAAAGCAAAATGGCAACTATAAAGCCATATTCTTCAATCTTTGCTTCTGTCCACAATAAGTTGATCTAGTGTATTGGTATTGGAATTTTGTCGAGTGCACAAACATATAGACCACTACCAATTAACTTGTTCAACTCAACCCTTTTCATCTAATATGCATCTAAATCAATGGGGGATAGTTAGATCATACTCAATTACTAACAATTTTTAACTTAATAAAGTGGTGAAATCAAAATAAAAATCATTCCCCTATTACATAATGATAGTAACATAGCTCAAGCGTCTCCTCCAATTGTTATTCTAAATTTATACATAGGTAAATAAATGTGAAAACTACATTTTATTGAATAGATGCAAATCTTGCATAATAGGAAAATGTTCGGTTTACAATCTTCTTTCTCATACAAGCTCTAATGAGCTTGTCTACATACTAAACACAAACTACTTAACGGGTCCAACTACCAAAATCATTAACATTATTAACATATCTTAATAATGACACACCTAAATATAAAGTCATCTAAAAGGGGTGTCTCACACTTGAGATGCATGCCCCAAATTAACTATTAACAAAGTAATAACAATTGAATCACAAGACCCTACAAACACTCTTGATCCAAAGGGGACCAAAATATGATCTAGAGCAAATAACTACGAAGCTATCCAACAACTCCTGTCACAACTTGACAATAGGTACTCTGTACATTTGTCACTGATCAATCTACATCGACACATCTATTACAATTGTACCCCAAATTTCTTATGCCATGTGCTTGTGACACTACTTGACATGACAATGAATATCATCTTGGAAATACTCATCCCTATGATCATCCATATATGTATTGCAATATGAGCATCATCATGAGAATACTCAACCACATCGATCTCTATCTTGATGATAATTTCGTGCCTCGTGCATGACATATCTTAATGATGCTCAACAACTCTGATCACTTTGCAAACAATAACGATGCTTACAACCTTTTTCAACACGTACAATCAATCAAACACTGAAAAAAACCAAAACAATATCTTTCCCCCATCAAAAAAGAGATGAAAAGTCTATGTAGTAAAAAACCACCAGATAATTGGTTTGCTCCTCATCACAAAGGCCGAAAAACAACTAAGAAAAGTACTAACAAGCAAAAAACTCAAACAAAATTGTTAAAACCAAAATTTACACTACACTTTCCACATCATTGAGCTATCAACTAACTCAAGAAGGGTCTCTACAAGGCTCTGTGAGCCAAGTCAATCCCGAGGGACTTGTAAACCTTAAGATGTAACACTTTTCTCTTTGATAATACCGACGATGGGAAAACACAGTGTTACGTTCATTGTAGTTTCATAAATATTAACAATTTTCAAACTCAAAGTAATAATAGGGTATCAGATATAATCAATGGACTAGGAATTGGTATAAACCTCAAACCAAGTGGTCACACACTGTTTAACCTTAAAATCTAGATGTGGGGAATCTAGGGTTAAAGGGGGAAGAGACAGCGTAGGGCATAAAGATGGTAGACTATCTGTAGAGCATGCCAATAATTTATGAAACTTAGATAAACATACATTGAATTTATTATGCTGAGATATGTTAAGAATAGAAAGTACAACTATGATACATATAACAATAAAAATAAGATACTTAGTTGGTTGTGATGCTAATACAAATATAGATCTGGAACATGCAAAAAGTGGTCTAGATCTGAATTTTGGAAGTCCCCCGATTCTAGAAATTATGCTTTTGTAGTTGCAAAAACTTGCGTCGACCTGGGACGGTTGCAACAACACTATTGTCTGACTTGGATGCATGTGTCCAATATAGAAAACTTTCTGAAATTGGATGCGATTACTTGGATGCTTTTGGGCTGTGTCACCTTCACTTTGGTACATTCAAATCTTGGTCATGGATTGTCACTCCTTGTCAAATAACAAAACTCTAGTTCTTCATCTTTATAGTGGTTATGAGAAAAATGGGTTAGTGGGCACAGGGTCTCAAGCTACCCTAAAGACCCCTCTGTTAATGAGCGTTGTCTACATAGTCAATACTTCAGAGAGGGCCTCAAACTTATGTAGTTCTCCCTTACGTGTTGACTTGTATGTGAATTATGAAATGTGTGATAAGCAAATACAACAATAACCTAGCTTGTAACTTCGAAAATATAGCTCTTAGGCTGCTCTTTCAGTACTTTAGACTTGTAGATGTGTTGTCCCTATAACTGATATATAAATAAGAGAAAATAGGAATGCTTTGCTTGCTTGAGTGCTTGATATAATGCTTTTGGTAAGTTGCCTTGGTTTCTTTAGGCCTTTTTTAGCTGAGGAATGAATGAGGGTTGATCTTATATTTATACCAATCCTCTTGGATAATATCTCACATTAAAACACTTAGGTCGACAATAAGAATATGTTTCATTTATAAATTGGATGAATTTAGGGCACTGGAAGTTGTGTTATGGTAGGACATTTGCATCAATGCAAGCATTTGAATGGGATGCAAGTGTTTGAGTAGTTGGAAAATAGGTGCAGGTCCAAAAGTTGTAGTGATAAAAAGATAAATAGGTTTAAAACGTTCTAGGCAAGATAAAAGGTCCGAGTCATCTGAATAACACATGTCAGACTAAGAGATAAGCAATGAAGCACAAAGAGATAGTGTATGTGAGCCTTTGGTAACGAGAAAGGTCTAGAAGATGAAAATACATCCATGATATGCATTTTTTAAGTGTACAAGACTGAGGTGCTATATAATTTAGAAATAATGTCTACATTTCTCCTCCTTTAATCTAGTAATTAAATTGCTAGTTTAAAATAAAATGAATGCGTACCTAGGTATGTATAACATACCTTGTCTTTGCTTGAGTCCAACTTGAGTGCTTTACTAGTGACTAATCTATAACAAAGAGCATGTTACAATATATAATTGATGCATATAATCTAAAATTTAAAGCATTGAAATATTTGACATTGAAAGATAGCAAGGTTCAGGGGTACATCTGTGTATCGATACAACTGTCTTGAGTTTTGATAATTTCATTTATAAATCACTAAAATTGAGATTATGACGAATATAAATTAGGAAACTACATATATCTAAAGAGATAGAGAGAGATTAGAGGGCACATGCCCCCAACTTTGAAGAAAAGATGAGTTGTTACCCGACAATTGAGATTAGCTCAATCGTGTAACCCAATCATACTTATAACCTAGTGAATGTGAGTGAACCATGCAACTCACACTATAAAAATGGTGATGTTGGATGATGCAATCAAGTCCAACCTATAAACTTGGAAAGATTAAGTGATTTAATCACCTCAACCATACCAAAAATGAACCAACTACTGCAGTAAATTTGCTCAATACAGTTTGTAAAAATTCAACCTAATGGGTGGTGATAGTTGCTAAAAATATTTAGAATCTGAAATCGATTTGATTCTGTAATATTAGACACACATTGCATAGCATATGCACCTTAAATGTGTCTCATACTGAAACTGTGTATAATAATGGTACCAATGTATGTAATTTTGTCACAAATATGTATTTGAATCATATAGTTGTGCAATCTAGCCAATTCAAAACTATGTAAGTGTGGAGAACAGGCTTTCGAAATATGCCCCCACTATAAATAGAGAAATATGAAAACTGATTTAAATGTCAATATGAAGAAGACATTTATAAAACATGCCCCCCATTATAATATGGGTGTGTTGAGTACTGAATAAGTGTGGAGAACAATTTCCAAAACATGCTCCAATTAAATATGAAACTATGACAAATGTGTGGAGAACATGTTTCCAAAACATGTCCTCACTGCAATCTAAATTTGTGAAGTAATGTGGAAGTAAAGCTTTTATGGCATGCCCCCATTGATATGCCCTCCCTTTTAAGGTGAGGGAAGTAATAACTAGTACTTACCTTTTCTCAAAAAGATAAGATAACCATGTAAATTATGAAAGTATCATGTAGCATATAGAGGGAACATACCTAGGTAGATATATCATTGATGCACGAATAATGCGATCATACCAAGTCTTAAGATGCATGATGTAGATCATGGCAACATCTAGATAGTAACAATACAGGTTCAACAAGAAATCAAACACACACACAATAGCACTCAAAAGTAAATGAAAAGACAATGGTCCAATGAGACTTCAAACAAGGGGCATGTTCAAATATCACACAATTGAAGGGACATGACTTAGTCAAATATCAACAAAACAAGAAATGACATATTTAAATGTCAACATACAACAAGTAATGGCACATTCAAATATCAAAGAGGCAAACAAAGGCATGAGGGATGCAAACAATGGAGCATATTCAAATGCTTAAACAAGCAAGACAATAACAAGGCAAAGCACTTGAATAAGTGCATAAATAAAAGTATAAGCAACTAACACAAACATATTATACTAGCTCTGGATATATGTGTTAGCAAAAAATGTTAAGGTAATAGCATATCAAGTACACTACAAAAGATATAAGCATGAATAAAGACACGTGTAAGTACAAATATGAGTTCGAACATGACAATGCAAAGTTACCATATAATGATATAACTTGGATGTATCATGATTATAGAGGTGGATGCCTCCAACGTCTTGGTGATGTGAGTAGAGGGAACACCCAACACCTAAAAGTGCATAGATCATGTATCTGTGTATGCTTTAATCATGCTCAGAAGATGTGCGAAACACGTGTATATATAACATATTGATATGCCATCTATCAATATGGAACCGATGACATATATGCCAAGGAGCTAATATGATATGTAAATGTTAAAAATATTTTTAAATTTTTGAAGTTTTTTGATTTTTTTGGTATTTTTGGGATTTGTGAGACCTTGACCTTTTATATTGTTTGGAGCATGGTTGGATAAGTGGAAATTGTACATGGCATGTTCCTCCTCACGTTTTACATGTGCAATATAAGAACCAATACTATCATTTGGAATATGGATCAATTTGCTTTCATGAGAAAATGAAATACCTTGCTCATTTGGATCAAAATTTGATTCTATTTGGTATAACCAAAGAGTTCTCATTGTAAATGCATATGGAGATGTGGTAGGCACAACCCAAACTCGTGTTTGAATTACTTTAGGACCACAAGCAATTGATATTGTTATGTTTCCCAAGGAGTCTTTCCGACCTCTATTTTGTAAGTTTTTAAGGTCAAATTCAATCTGTTGTAAGCGTCTTATATTGCAAGTAGTGTTTGTTTGTGTAGGATCAATATAGTTATGCCAAAAATAAGAATTACCCATGATTAATGTGATTGTTAAATCTTTTTGGCGTGGATGCTTTTTGTGTTGTTAACCTTAGGGTTTTTGTATAAGATGCAGACCTTGGATTGGTCCCATATTGTGTAAACCTTGTAGAGTGCCCATAAACAGATTAGGAACTCCACATTTTTATTCATAATATTCATTTGGTAATCCATCTCCCTCCTTTGTGTGAGGCATACAACTTTGGTACTTAGAAGGGGATATGTTAAGCTCCTTTAGATGAGTAAGGATGAAAGAAGCATATCTATGCACATCCACATATAAATAGGTAAATGACTCATATTGTTTATGCAATGTTCTTTCTTTCAATGGAGAAAGAAGACCTCTACTAAAAATAAATTGTAACTCCAAATTTGAAGGTGTAAATGTTAGCTCATAAGATGTACTTTTGAATCAAATAATATAATCTTGAAGGGATTCATCATCATGTTGTTTGAAATTGTGCAAATGTTCCAATGTAAGTTTTGGCACCTTATGGATATAGAAAGCCAGGAATAATGCATCTTCTAATTATGCAAAATTGGTTAGGAACCTTTTGGTAGGTTATAGAATCAATTATGAGTCTCGTTGAAAATGCTCATATGAAATACTTTTAATAATAGTTTGTCATCTTTTGCCAATTGACCAAAATAATGTACGTAGTTAATCATGTAGTCGAATGGGTCCTTATGACTCAAAAAGAGAGGTAAATATAGTAGTTCAAAATCTTGTGGATAAGGATATTCAAGTATACATTGTGCAAGAGGTTGATTGTTGAATGAGGTAACATTTGCATTAATATTATGGAAAGCTATTTGCATTTAAAGTATGAAAACTTGTTTTTGAAGATCCCTAATAGTGCTTATCATAAAAATAAGATACTCCATGGGAATGGTGGTGTTTGTCATATGTGTTATCATTGATTCTAATCCACCATCTCTCTTGAATCTAGGCATATGAGTATCATCATCCTCATGGATAACAATGACAAGTTCTAAATCACTAAATTTATGATACTTTGGTAATGGAATTGGATCTCTGAATGGTGGTACCCTTGGTATATCATTTGAAGATCTTGGTTCATTTACTTTTGGTAGAGATATAAAAATTGGTATTGGAGGGAGATTTTGTAAAGGTACCTCTTTTGGTATGGTATGAATCTTTTTCATAAATGAATCTTTTGGGAGATAAAGATCTCTTGGCTTAAAGACCTTGGTTGCAAGATTTGGAATATTAGGAGCCTCTAACACTTTAAGTTTGCAAAGTTTCCTTCTTCTTGGTGCCTTAAAGCTACTTGGTAAAGATGCCATGATGTCTTGGTTAACCTTTTGAAAATTTTCAAGGTCAAATGAAGGAAAAAGTGAATCATCACCCTTGATAAGGGGATCATAATTTGGAAATGTTGGACTTATGGGGGTTTGAATTAATTCTTTTGAAGGCATATCACTCTTATAAGTAACTTGTAAATCAATCATGATTTATTTATGTATTTGTCAGAACTTTTGACGATCATATGAAGGAACATCTTGGTTAGATGTACCCACTTTTGTGGTAGAATGTGCATGAAGCACATAATTAGATGACTTGCCTTGTTGGTGCCTTATGGATTTTTTAAAAATCCTAAGCCTTGCTGAGATGTATTATATTTTAGAGATATAGGGTGGGTTATACCTTGTTCATGTTTGCCCAACTGTTGTCCTTTGTATCCATATTTTAGCAAATATCGGAGGCCAAAATCATATGATGGTGGTGTAGGAAGTAATAGTAAAGGCTCTTTATCTTCCTTAAGATGGATCAACTCATCTCTTGAAATCATGGAAGCATGGCCCTGATTATAGGAAGGATAACTACCACCATTCAAAGATTTGAGATTAGATGCCTTAGCATTTGGAAGGATACACGAGTACTTAGTTTTTACCCCTTCTTTGATGGAAAGTTGGAGCATTTCATAATCATAGTCATCAAAGCAATCAATGTCATCCATGATAAGAGATAAAGAATACATATATTAGGACAAGACAGGTAAGAAACATCTTATATGGTATGCTTAGGCAAAAATGATGTTCAATTATTGTGTTCAACAAACATTTAACCCTAAAATCTACATGATAATCTAGGGTTATAGGGGGAAGAGATAGCCTAGGGCACAAGGATGGTAGACTATCTCTAGAGCAAACCAATTATTTGTGAAATTCAGATAAACATATATTGAATTTATTATGCTGAGATATGCTAAAAATAGAAAGCGTAACTATGCTAGATATAACAATAAAAACAAGATACTTAGTTGGTTCTAAGACTAATACAAATATGGATCTGGAATAGGCATAAAGTGGACTAGATTTGGATTTTGTAACAATCACATGATTCTAGAAATTGTACCTCTATAGCCATGGACACTTGTGCCAAACTAGGACAATTGCGTTGACGTTACTATCTGACTTGAATCCAAGTGTCTAGTACTGGATACCTATCAAAATGTGATGCAACTACCTAGATGCTTTTGGGTTCTTTTTTGCCTTCGCTCTAGTGCATTCAGATCTAGATCATGGAATGTCATTCCTTATCAAATAACAAAACCCTAGTTCTTCATCTTCATAGTGGTTGTAGAAAAGATGGGCTAATGGGTATACAATGTTGAGCTACCCCAAAGACCCCTCTATTAATGAACATTGTCTACATAGCCAATACTCTGAAGATGGCCTCAAACTTATTAGTTCTTCCCTACGTGTTGGCTTCTGTGTGAATCATGCAATGTGTGATAAACAAGTACGACATTGACCTAGTTTGTAACTTGGTAAATATAGATCTTGGATGCTCTTTTAGTACTTGTAACTTGTAGATGTGCTGTCCTTATGACTGATATGGAAAAGAGAAAATAGGGTAGCTTTACTCGCTTGAGTGCTAGATTGAATGTTTTTGGTAAGTTGTCTTAGTCTCTTTAGGTCTTTTCTAGGTGAGGAATGAATAAGGGTTGATCTTATATTTATACCAATTCCCTTAGATAATATCTCGCATTAAAGAACTTAGGTCAAGCATAAGAATATGTTTCATTTGCAATTTGGATCACTTTATGGCACTGGACACTTGCGTTAGTGTAGGAAACTTGCATCGACACACAAGCATCTAATTGGGATGCAAGTGTCCAGGTAGTTGGAAAATAGGTACAAGTCCAAAACTTGCCGAGATAGAAGATAAACAAATTTAAAACATTCTAGCCAAAGATAAAAGGTCTGAGTCATCAAAATAACACAGGTCAAATTGAAAGATAAGTAGTAAGGCAAAAAAAGATAGTGTATGCAGGGCTTTTGGTAGCGGAAAAGTTCTATAAACTGAAGGTACACCCATGATATGTATTTTCCAAGTGTACAAGACCGAGGTGCTATATAATTCAAAAATAGTGTTTACACATGCCTACCTTCACAAACAAATTTGCACTTGATGAGATTTGATCACTTACCTCCAGTTGAGAAATGAGTTATTAATCGGCTCCTACCACTTCTATACAACCTCTTAACATATAGAAACTAAATTTGATAAATAACTCACATTTGCATGTTCATGTTATCACTTCATGCATAACAAGATAACCAAGAGATAAGTGTGAGTCAAACTCTAATTTGTGAATAGCCTTCAATAAAAATAATAAATTTCACCTGACAATATATGACATTGAAATTTTATGTGATGCTGATTTTTTTTTTATTGACAATTAATGCCTCATGTTTATTTTATGTATCAAAATACCCATTCAAGGAAAATCAAAGTGCTCCATATAAATATTATTTTCAGGAAAAATCAAAGAAACTTTTAATTCTTTGAAACATCTTCCAATTCTTTTCTTCAACAATTTCCAATGTTTTTCTTTAGCAAATAATCAAATTTTCAGACAAAGATTTTTTTTAAAAATAAAAAAAAGTGCTTTGGCAAGTTCCCAATGCTCTTTTCCATGCAAGTAGAATGAAAACTACCACGCTAAGACCAACAATCTCTTCTCATGTTTTTTCAGCAAACATACCAAATTTTATGTTCTTTCTGGGCCCACAAATTCATGTTTAACATTAAAATTTCAACACCAATTGGCACACTTACATGCCATTTAACATTTTCCATGTTTTTTATAGTAAAACCTACACACTAGCAAGTTTTAAAATGCCTTTATTTTATTTCCAGGGCCCACAAAGTGCCAAACAAAAACAAAACAAAACATCGTCTTCTTTTACCACAGATCCATATGACGTGTGTCAGATGAATCATAGTTGTAGAGCTTTATGGAAACTAACACAAAAGCACTTCTTACTCCCAAAAAAAAAATAACATTTCTTACTCCACCAAAATATTCACGCCTCATACAGTTTTTCTTTTCCTTAGATCCTCATAACAATGATTAAAAAATCTTTCATTTAAAATAAATAAATTAAAAGAGCCTCTTTTACACATACTTATATCATTATAATTTTTCAACAATTTTTATGGTACAAATAAAATTTTTTAATTTAAAAAATTGAATGTATTTTTCTAAGATTATGTAGATACCAAAATCTGATTATATATATCAACTCAGTATTGCACACTTGAAAAATACCAATCAGGGCTCTACCCTTCAATTTTAGACTTTTTCGTTGTCGAAAGACTCACCTTCGTCAACTCATTGTGCCTAACTACTCATCTTATGGACTGACCCTATCATTCTGATCACCTAGATCACCTATACATCATAATAAGATTAAAATATGATTTATATCCTTCACTATCAATTACAAACCAACAATTAGATTATTATGATTTTTTAAGTTTCCATGAGGTAAAGAGTTAAGGAGTAGGATTTCTCGATCCGTCATGTTCCAATTTAATAAATCCAATGTTTCGAATACAATAGGTGTATCCATTTTCAAGGAGGAGAAGATCAATAATACAATAGGTGTATCCATCTCCAATAGGTGCACACACAAACCCACATTTAAGGGAGAACTACATATATCTGAGGCCCTCTTCGGAGTAGTAGATATATAGGCAACACTCATTGACAAAGGGGTCCTTGAGGTCAGCTCAACTTCGTGAGCCCAATAACCCATTTTTGGCAAGGTGACATGACCTATAAGGTGAAGAACTAGGCTTTGAGTTATATATAGTCATACAGAGCTTGTGCACACAATCCAAACATATCAACAAAAAGGTAACAAAAAAAGCTAATAGGCTGATCCAAAACTCAGAAGTTTTGATTGACATAATTTCAAGAACACGAAAATAACACAGTAACAATGATTTCTCTGAGAAGAGATGTTTTATTACTCAAGATTATAAATACAACTATATGCTTATCTCTAAGAAGAGATGTCTGATTTCTATTTCGGATTACATATTCATTTATACTTATTTTGAAGGTCGGAGGAGGATGTGGAAGGTCACCAATCTCGAGGGATATTAAGTGGTTCGACTTCCATAATTTACAACAATACAAAATTCGAGGAATTATTATTTTTAGAAACTTACTATTTTTAGACTGCACTACTAAAATTAAAATTTTGGGCACTTCCATTAGGTTTTCGGGGGTCAAAATCCACCGAGCAAAGCTCCGTGCCATCTCACCATGTTCTCCTCATTCTTAGCTTTCCAATGGTTCAAACGGGAGTCAATTGGAGCTATGGTGCAAAAGTTATGGCTCCTAGAAATTTCGTCATCAATTGGGGTAGAACTGTCACCTGAATTGTCGTCTGAATTGTTGTCCGGATCATTCCTCCTTCCTTGAGAAGCAATGGTCCTCATTGCATCAATATTCTTCATCAAGTGTGGCAGTTGTGTCTTAATTTGATTCTCTGTGAGCCACTCAACTTGGTGGCTAAGTTGGCCCCTTTTGACCACCCGATAAAGCATAATAGAGCATCCTCTTGTCTTCATCCAGGTGTCCACAATTTGAATCTCCTCCAGTGGAGCAAAACTCTGGGGATCAAACTCATTAATTTCCAGTTGTTCTGCTACGATTGAAGTGTCTAACAGAGGTGGATGATATGGTTTGAGGAGCTCCACGTTGAATATTGGATGCATACCAAGGTAGGCTGGTAGGTTCAACTCAAAAGCATTTTCTCTAACTTTTCTGATGATGGTGTAAGGACCATATCGCAGAGGCCAAATTTTTCTGTGTGGGCCTGCAAGTCGTTCCTTTTGTGAAACCAAAACCAAATCTTGTCACCCACAGTAAAATGATGTACAATCCTATGTTTGTCATGGCGTTGCTTATACTTTTGATTCATCTTCTCAAAAATGTCATGAACCTGTTGCTGGATGTATTGCATTTGTTCAATGAACTTTGTTTCTTTTGCTACCTCAGATCTCCTATGAGGTGTGTATTCCATGGTGAAAAATGGAACGACTATATCAATTGATGCCATGTGTTGAAACCCGAAGCATACTTGAAATGCACTGTGCTTGGTTGCGCTGTGCAGGGCCCGATTGTATCCATGTTGTATGAAAAGAAGCCCCTCATTCCATGTGTGTGGATGTTTGGAGTGATACATCTGAATCATGTGAATAATCAGGGGGTTCATCACTTCTGTCTGACCATCAGTCTATAGATGGAAGGCTATAGAATTCATCAGCTTGGTATCCATCATATTCCATAGAGTGGACCAAAAGATGCTTGAGAACGTGCTATCTGTATCTGAGACAATGGACTTGGGGAGATCAAAATGGAGCCATACATGACTAAAATATAGTTGAGCAGTTTCTTCAGCAGATATATTTTTCTTACAAGCAATCATGATAGCCATTTTTGAAAAATGATCAACTACAACAAAAATACAGTCCTTGCCATATTTTAAAGTAAACAAACTTGAGAGAAAATCCATTAAGACAGATTTCCAAGACCTGGTTGGTTCTGGCAATGGCGTGTACAATCCTTGCTTCTTATTTGTTGGCTTGTCGCACATGGAGTGCAAGATTTGAGGTACCTTTCCACATCATTCCACATATGGGGCTAGTAGAAGTGTTTTTGAAGAATTGCCAATGTCTTCTCTACACCAAAGTGTTCAACTGTCCTACTGAAATGTGCTTCTCATATCATCTTCTATTGCTCTGATGCTAGAACATAGATGTGCCCCATGTGATAGAGGATATTATCTTGCAAATAGAAATCATAAATGTGTTTACCTTCTTGAAGCACCTGATATGTATCAGCAAAGACAAGATCTGCTTCATATAGAGTACCCCAAGTGGCAGTCTCGTGTCTGCACATATTAAGAATTAATGTGAGTACAATATTTGGTGGGCGGCTAAGACAATATACGACCGTATTTGAGCTCCTCTTTTTATGTTTGATTATCAGATGTAATTGCTGTAGATATGTGGCCCACTTTTGGTGTCTCTCATTTTGTAGTTTGCTCTACGTCTAGATGAATTCCAATGGTCTGTGGTCAGTGTGGATGATCGTCTCTTTTTCCAATATGTAGTGTTTCCATTGTTTGCAGGATTGCACAATGACATAGAGCTCTTTGTCATATGTCAAGTATTATCTGACTGTATCAGTGAAAGTTTTACTGTGATATGTAATAAGATGGCCATGTTGCATGATGACAACTCCCATGGCATATTCAGATGCATCTGTCATCAACTCGAAAGGTTGATGCAAGTCTGACAAGGTAAGAATAGGGGCTGAACAAAGTCTATTCTTCAAATTCTCAAATGCCCTTTGTTGTATTTCGCCCTACTGAAATATAGCTTTAGCTCATCCTTTAGTCACTTGGGTTAGTGGCCAAGCAACATGTGAGAATCCAAGAACAAACTTGCGATAGAAATTTGCAAGACCCAAGAAGCTACAAAGTTCTGTGAGGGTCCTTGGTGTAGGCCATTCTCGAATAACCTGAATCTTCTCTGGATTGACATGGACCCCTTCCTCATTCACAACGTACCCTAGGTACTAAATTATTTTCATCTCTAATGTGCATTTGTCAAAATTTGCATACAACTTATGCTCTTGAAGAGTTTGAAGCACCTTACGAACATGTTGCAGATGTTCCTCCTATGTTGTGTTGTAGATGAGTATGTCATCTAGGTAGACAACCACAAATGAATTGGTAAAGGGTCGCAAGATTTCATCCATCATCCTCATGAAGGTTGCAGGTGCGTTAGTCAAGCCAAAAGACATAATCGACCATTCGAAGAGCCCCTCCTTAGATTTGAATGCAGTCTTCCAGACATCAGTGGGATCGATGGGAATTTGGTGATAGACAGATTTGAGATCAATTTTGGTGAAGAAATTCGCACCATGGAGTTGGTCCAGTAGGTCATCAATCTTGGGGAGGGGGTAGCAATTCTTCACAGTGATTTTATTCAGGGCTTGATAGTCAATGCAAAGCCTCCATGTTCCATCTTTCTTTGGTGCCAGGACAATCGGGCTGCCACATGGTGAAGAGCTTGGCCTGATGTGACCCTTTTGAATCAATTCCTGAATCTACCTTTTTATCTCATCATTCTCTAAAATTGATCTACGATAAACAAGACTGTTAGGCAAAGGTGATCCTAGGATCAAATTGATAGAATGTTTTCCTTGGCAGTGAAGTGAAACTCCTGTGGGTGACTTGAATAAGTCATTATATTCTCCCATGATTTGTCCCATCTGCTTCTGTTGTTGTGTTGACTGTGTAGTCAGGACTACAACATCGACCTTCTTGGATTTTTGTGGTTTGACCACCATGAGAACGAATTACTTTATCTTCTTCATCAATCTCTTACATTGCTTAGCACTAATCAGAGAGATAGATGTGGGAGGTGGTACCTCTGGTACCCTGTAGCACCGCATTCCAAGAGTGAGTGTGTTTCTACTCATTTTTGCTATTTAATATTTAGAAAAAATAAGAAACTAAAGATTAATGGTCAGGAGTTTGTATGTACCCAGATGAAGCTGCACACCATATCCAGACGTTGTAGGAGCTCCTCTTTGGCTGTGGAGGACGACACCTGTAGATAAGAAGAAGACTTGAACAGAAAAATGTTATATTGATATATGGTGGATTGCCAAGCAATATGCTCGGTCCCAGAAGTGCAAAAAATTATTTGAGGGATGGCAGTCCACTATTTATGAAAAGAATGTCGTATAAAAGAAATGATAAATGACAAAGAAAGAGAGATAGATAGCGCGTACCTAATTTTTTTGCAGTCTGTCTATCACAGTCACCGACATCGGTAGGGGCAATGGTCTTTGGACGGGTCTCAAGGTTATGTCCGTGGTCGATAGAGGGATTCTGTGGGTTTAAAAGGTCTGTGCAGGGTTGCAGGGAGACGAATAAGGTCCGTAGAAGGACAAAGGTAGAGGCTAGGTTGTCAAAAAGGGTAAGGGTGAGAGGAAGGCTTTTCAGCCTCTCCAGAGAGAAATCCGGGTCTTGTTGAAAGTTGGGTCTGATTTGGTTGATAGTATTTAGAAATAGTAAATAGAGATTAATTACTAATGCTTTCTAAATTACTGAAATGAAAGGGCAGAAGAAATACTCAGCTCTGGTGAGATAAAGAACCAAGGTGTTGAATGCTTGTCCCTGTTGTGGCTTGATGCTGAAGACCTTGTGCAATGTTCTAATTCAATCTAGAGTGATTTGCGTAGTCTTTGTGGCCAAGGGAGCGTTAGTTGAAGTCTGATGCCTGGTGATGTCTCAGAGTCCGAGAGGAAGAGAGAGGACCAGATCTGAGCGAGAGAGTAGTCGATTCGAGAGTCCAAGAGAGATTCCAGCGTCCAAAAGCCCGTAACTCGACGTGAGAAGTCAGTTTATGTAATCGACGTCGGTGGTTCCGCCAGCGTCGGTCGACAGTTGACCGACGTTGGCGGGTGCAGAACACGTAAAAGGGCTCAGAAGCCCATTCTCCATTCGCCAAGTGCATTTGTCATTGGTGAACGGTCAAATGGCGGGGTTATTAGGCACAAGAGTTAGGCGGTTAGGAAGGAGTGAGAATAGGTCTTAGGTGAGTCATAGGGTGAGAAATGGTCTAAGGGCGAGGTGTCCACGGTGAAGTGTCTAGAGTGATGTCATTAATTTAAAATAAGTAATTTATTTTAAATTAATAAAGTGTGTAAGGGACCAAGGGGGAGTAAGGGGTAGACACAATTTAGGTGTCTACATTTGCCCTTTTTTGTCTTGTTGGTTGTTCTGACGAACTGCAAGACAAAAAGAGAAGTAAGTTGCCTCAAGTATGAGACGAGGTCATTTTTGTCCTATTGGTTGTTCTGATGAACTGCAAGACAAAAATAAGAGTTGTTGCCCTAGGTATGGATGAGGTATTCCCCCTCAAAACGAAAGTCGAGGGAAGGTAACCTGATATCGAGTGCCGATTTGATAGGCAGTGGATGTGTATGGTGAAGTTGGAGTGTGAACGCTGCAATAGTTGTGATTGCACGTATACCACTTCACGTGATAGGTAGGTCAAATTGTCACGGTTAAGGTCGAGGAGTGCTAAAATTGAAGTAATCGAGCCCCAGCTTTTAGTCGTAGCTGATTGGGTTAAACGATCAAAGCTGTAGCTCCAATGGTCGTCGTGTTCCAAGTATCTTGGGCTTAGGAAGTGCTCCTAAAAAACATGAAAATGTCACAAGTAGTGGGGATCAACTTGGATGCGATCTAATACTTGTGAGGGTCGTAATGTGAGTTGCGCATAATTTTGCTAACTATTCGTGAGGTAGCATACATGTAATCAAAACAATCAAGGCAAAGTTGTCTCAAAAATGGTCGTGGTCTGAGGAGATAGTCGTGATATCCAAGCTCGTTGGTCGAGTCAGGTTGAGATATGAGTGATCTCAAGTGTTGTATGTCGTGCTCAGGGAGATGATCTTCGATGTGCCCCATGAGAAGTCGAAGGTGACTTCTACAGTGTTAGGGCTAGGGAATTTGGTCATGTCATGGTTTTGGACTAGGTTAAGTCATGGTTAAAGGTAATATGGTTGGTCCATTAAGTAGATGGACAAACGGATGGCCGTTGTCTTTAGGGAGACAAGCGGGCGAATGGCCAAGCTAACCTCAAAAGACTGAGTGTTGCCTACATTGCCCCTGTTGTAAGGGCCTCAGGCCAATGTAGTTCTCGCCAAAAGGGAGGAAGGGTCAAAGATGTTGATAGGTTGTTTGGTAATGTTAATGTTGTCAGCATTTCCCATGTGTGTGATGGTACATGCTTGAAATGATGAAGGGTATGATGATGTTACAGCCTTTTCCATATTATGTGATGGTGTATTCTGTAACATTGGTTATATGGTCTTTCATTCTTAGCAATTTTCTATATTGGTGATGGTGTATGCTAAAAATGAAATGAGTATATTTATGCTTCAACAAGTTTCCATATTAGCGATGGTATATGCTTGACATAAATTGTGTATGGTTGATAGTTTCCATGTGTATTGTTTTTCATAGAAACTAGTGTAAATGGACTATGATAATATTAGTGGTCTGAAAAAGGTTTGGTTTGGTTAGGTTTAGTGTGGTCTGGTTAGATAATGATTTGGTTGTATGTGACGAAGATGTAAGAAGTGAAAGGCGCGTTGCTCTTTCATTGACAAGAATAATGATGGCATAGATAAGGTTTTTGCAAACAAAAGCCCCGTTCATGCATTACATCATTGACCGTTGGTTTGTGTTAGAGAAGTATTCGAATCACTTGACATTAAGTGAGCTCAAAATCTCTTGAGTATGTTGGGGTGATAAGTTTGATTATGTGATATGAGAGGATGGGGTAACCCTTTTTGGCAGGAATAACCTTGCCCCTTTTATAGGTGACCCTGAGAACGACTATAGGCAAGTCCATGACTTAATAGTTTGTCAGTCATTTTTTTTTGGGTAGACTGATCAATGCGGGAAGTCCACTTGGGGATGTTGTCTTGTGTTGTGGTCATGTTGAAACTGTTTATGTAGCAAAATTTAGGCATAGCCATCCTTCGAGGGAGTGGTCTATATTCTGCTTTGTATGGTTGGAGGTTTTTGAATCGCTGTCCTTCAAGGGAGCAGTCTATCAATTACAATAATTATGTAGCTGTCCTTTGAGGGAGTAGTCTACATTTATAGTTTTATGACCTTTGAATAGGCATCCTAGTTTTTTTTTTTTTTTTTTAATTTAATTTAATTTAATTTTTGTTTTTGATTGGACTTTTGGTAATGGACTTGACTGTTGAGGTTTAGAGGTTTCCCTTTTATTAGGATAAAGCATTCATGCTTGACAAAAGGGTTGACTAATGTTTGTTGGGAAAAAGGGTTGAAAGGAATAGGAATGTGGATGACGGGGGTTGCTCAAGGGACGAGCTCAAGTTAAACGTCAAGTGAATGATTACTTGAATAACAATAAAATGGTCGTAGATGTAAGGCATTCAAGGGCTTAGGTTTTGGTCGGCCTTCGAGAGAAGACGGATGATAAGTACCTGATCCATGCTTGTGTAAGGTCCGAGTTAATTATGAGCAAAATTTGCTTTGTTCCAAGTTGGTCACATGTTGGTCTTCTGTAGGGACAAGATCTCTGATTTTGAAATCTCACTCTTTCAGATTATTGTTGTGGGCATGGTTTGGTCAATGTTGGACGTGAAGTCGGTTAGTAAGTTGTTGGCATTTTTTACAATGCCTAACATAATTGTCGCAGTCTTGGTTAAGAGTGGGCCAATAATAGCCCAAACGGAGGATGCGCTTGGAAACCGAGTTACCGTTGAAATGTCTCCTACAAATCCCGTCATGGACTTGTTTAATGGTATGGGGAATCTCAGTGGTTATTAGGCATCGGCGAAGGAGGCCGTCGAGACCTCATTTGTAGAGAAGACCCACTAGCATGGTGTAGCGAGCAGTGTTCTTGATAAAAGCTTGTCATTTATTGCTAGAGAGATTAGGTGGTATGATAGAATAAGTTAAGTAGTCAAGAAGTCGCTTATACCAAGCGTTATGTGGACTAGAGAGGTTAGGAGGAATTTTCCCTAGAGATGATGGTCGAGACATGTCCAAGATAAAAATCTTGGGTTGTGTTGGTTGAGAGGTCTTGACAAATACTGGATATGTCAAAGGTGTAGAAGTCTGGTCTTTTCTTTTATTCTTCACGATTTGTGACCTGTTGGCCACATTGATGGTGTTGATTTCAAACATAGGGGGAGAAGGTGGTAAAGGGACCATAGTCTTGCGTTGAGATCCCGATTTAGGTGATGAGGTTTGAGAGGCATGCGATGGTGTCGACGGTTTGTCAAAAAGGTGGTCAAGAGAATCCTCAATGTGAGGGGTGTCCTTGACCAAGTGTTGGCGAATGACAAATTTAAGAGCGCAACAATGCTCAGTGTCATGTCTAGGTGTGCGATGATACACATAAATTTTAGTGTCATTGAACTAGGTTGGTTTTGATCTGCGAGGTTGGTATGGCCTAATAGGCGGGAGGGTGATGGTAGAAGACTGCAATAATTGGCATAACAGCAACGCATAACAACCCTTTAATGGGTCTGTGCGCTTTGTTGCAATAGGAGATGACAAATTTTTTTAGGAGTTGTAGGAGTTTTTTGTACCATCTTTTTGTTTGGTGGTGTGGCCATACGTGTAGATGGCACTTTCGTGTTGAGAGGTGTTGGATGTTTTGGAGGAGATATGTGTTTGATGGGTAATGAATGTAATGGAGGCGATTTGCCTCTATTAGGTGTTGGAGTTGGAAGCACTCCTATTAAGGTGGAAGGGTGTGGGCCCAAAATAGAGGGCGATGATGATGGTGGGGGAGGAGTTCTCCGACGTGGTTTAGTAGCCTTCTTTAGTTTGGTTTGAAGACTATTATTGTGCGGGGTGAGGTTTAAGTCTACCTTCACTTGTGGGTGAGTGAGGTTTGATATAGGGCGAATACCGAGAGATTTAACTTCTTTCGGTATGGTAGATGCTTGTGAGGGCTTAGGTTCAGATGTGGATCGTTGAGCTTTTGAAGTGGGTGAGGTGGCAAGTTCTTTTCTTGGTGGAGAAGGGATTGGAGTATGTGGCTCTTCGAGCAGATAGAGTGCAGGGATGATCATGCTTTCGATGTGTGGTCGAGGAGTGGGGAAAGTATGATCCCCCATTGATGATAAGAAGGATGAGGACGGGGCTACCGGTGTTGGTGCCACCAAAGCGTCCTCCAATATGGAAGAGTTTGAAGTAGACTCTCCTATGTGTGAAAGGGGGCTGGATGGAGGACTATCTTCCAGTTGTGGAGGACAAATAGGAGAAGAAGGCTCTTATACCTGTGATGGACAAATGAGAGAAGAAGGCTCTTCTACCTGTGATGGACAAATGAGAGAAGAAGGCTCTTCTACCTGTGATGGACAAATGGGTTGATTAACCTCTTCGGACTGTGGGAGAGGTTGGTTAGAAACCATGTCGACCGTGCGTATATTACGCTCTTGAAGGTCATCGGCTATGGTCTGAATGTTATTTTGACTTGGGGGATGGTTAGGGAATGGTTGTCTAAAGATGTCGATGTTTTGGTTAGCCGGTGCATGTGGGTTATCCCAAACAAGATCCCCCTTGTCTAGCATGTCCTGGACAATGTTCTTGAAGGTTTTAGAATTGTCTGTGTCATGACCCTTGACACGATGATAGTTACAAAAGTCATTTTTCCTATACCAGGCAGGGATGGCTTTTGAGGGATCAAATTGGGGTGGTCAGATTTGAGGGAGATTGAGGACCCCCTGCTTGACTAGTTTATCCAAGACGGAAGCGTATGATTCTCCTATTAGAGTATATTGACGCTATACATGCTGTTGTTGGAATTGTCTTGTGATGTAGTCTGATGTAGAAGCTAAGATTGGTTGGTTGTTGTTGAAGATGATGGTCTAAGGACCACAGTGTTTGCCACTCCTTTGGACTTGGAGTGGGAAGAAGAAGGTTTGGAATACGAAAGGTCATTAGATTTTGCATTACTACGCAATTTGACCTTATCTTCTTCGACAACACGGAGTTCAAGCTTTCTGGCCATAGTAAAAGCTTCGTCAAATGTGCGGAATGTTTGGACTCGCAAAGTGGATGAGATGTGCTTGGCACATGCTCTAGAGAAGAGCTCAATGAGCTCAGTTTGAGGTAATGAAAAAGAGAGTTGGTTAATCAGACCTCTCCAACGGGCAACGAAGTCAGCGATTGACTCATCGTCAAATTGTCTAATAGAATATAGGTCTGTAATAGAGACCTTCTTAGTGATGTTAATTGAAAAGTGGTCAAGAAATAGTTGGGTGAGTTGAGTGAAAAAAAAGAGAGAATGACTGGTAATAGAGCTATACCAGTCAAGGGTTGCCCTCGAAAGTGACATGGGGAATGTGCGAAGTAATAACGCATCATCGTGTGATATAAGGTAGCAAGCGTGTCTAAACGCTCGCAAATGTTGTTGTGGGTCCTCTTTACTCTGAAATCAAGTAAATTTGGGGAGTTCCCACTGGTTAGAATATGGTCGAATAGGCACCGAAGGGTGAATGGGTTCATTGCATATTTGTTCAGATGAAAGAACATTGCTTGAACCAGAAATGGATGTCTCAAGGTTAGACATCTTATCCATCAGCATCTTGATTAGATCGGCTGGTGGATTGGCATGTGGGGCACTCCCTAAATTCTAAGGTACTTAGAAGGCGTTGTGAGGGGCGTATGACGTACTTGGTTGCGTTTGTGTAGGTGCAACATATTGGTAGTTCATCATAGGGACTGATGTTGAGGTCAAGGGGGTTTGTGCCATAAAGTTAGAGGGCACAAATTGACTAGGTGTCGCCAAATGTGGTTGAGTGGCGATGCTGGTTAAAGGGTAGGTGGTCACTCCCGCGTTTATGGGTGCAAGAGTGGGTGGAGTAGAGACAACCAAGTTCTAAAAATGTGTAGAACTTGGCTGAATTATTTGTGGTTGAGGGGGTAAGAAAACTCCGATGGAGGTAGGTCCAGAGATAAAAGGGGAGGCCACATTTTGAACGTTGGCCATGGTTGGGTTAATAGTTGATGTAGTGGCTTGAATGGTCATGAGTTGGGTAGCGGATGCTGTTGATACTGTTGCCACTTCAGTAAGAGAAGTTGGCATCCCATAAACAGGGGTACCTGAAGGACCTCGTGTTTGGTTTCTTGCGAGATAGTGTTGGAGAGCCTTGACATTGTGGTCAAGAAATCTCTCAAAGTCCTGATCCCCTTCGGGAACAATTGAAGGTTGGTTGGGAGTTGGTTGGATAGGAGTACGTTCAGTATCTGAAAAATACTCCATTTGGTGACTTGGTATAAAAGGCGAAGGTGGAAGTGGTTGTTGCCGTGCGTGGTCAACAAGAGTTTTGGTTTGACTATGTGTCAAAACCATTCAAGGCAAAAGAGGTTTAGGTCCTAAAAACTATGTTTTTCAGTTTCAGACAACCAGAATGTATGTTTAACAGCAAAAAAGTCAGATTTTAATGTTGCTATTTTAGAAAAAAAATTTTGACAGTGACCGACGTTGGTGGTATGACCGATGTCGGTGAAGATAGTTTCTGACGTCGGTGGAAAAACCAATGTCGGTGAAATAAGTTGCCGACTTCGGTGAAAAAATCGATGTCGGTGTCTGTGTATTTCTAGAAACTCAAAAAATTGAAAGTTTTTTGGAATGAAGAGAAATTTTGAGTTGTTTTTGGACCTCAGAACGATGCGAACTTACCAGCTCAAAAAACCAGATAAGAATAGAAAAGTAGATGACAGCAAGCAAGCTCTAAACGTTAAATTCCTAAGAATAAGTTTTAGAGTCGTGTTGGCTTATGCCTTAGAAGAGTGTTTTTGAGAATTGGGCTTTTGGAACAGGTACTAAAAGAAGCAGTCTAAGGTTGGTTTTGGGTTAGGTTTTAGTGCTCAAAATTTGTATTAGGTTTCGTACGTGGCCTGGTGCTAGGAGCTTGCTCCCCTCACTTTACGAGCCTAGAGCTAAGTTGGGTCGCTTAGCCAATATATACTTCCCCTATAGTTTATACTCTGCCAGAGAACAGAGTGGGTTCTCCCCTTGGTAGTGAAGTCCAAGTAGGATTACTAAGAAAAGTAAGGTATTCGCTAGGTGATGAAATTTTAGTCGGGCCTTGTCTCAGGTATGTTTAGATGTTTGATTGTGATAGTGGTCTGGTCGTGTAACATATGTGCACTACGCTTTATTCATAATGTATTTTAATTACTAAGTGAGAGGGCTAAATATGCATTCAAGCAGGAATGAAATGCAATAGATTTTTAACCCAAACTAATATGTTTTGTTCGGATGCAAACAAGTGAGGAAAATGTTAAGAGTATGAATTTCACTACTCTAAGATGCAGGGAAAGATTGACAAGAAGAAAAAGAAAGAAGTTCTTTTTAACTTGTGCTTATGATTTCTTTCCGAGATAAAGAGATAGAAGAAGGATGCAAGAAGAGAAAATTTCCTAATGCACTTATATGAAAGTTTGCCTTTTAGAAGAAATGAACCCAAGAAAAACTCCAAGGGTCCCACCGGGCGTGCTAGAATGTTTCTACTCATTTTTGCTATTTAATATTCAGAAGAAATAAAAAACTAAAGATTAATGGTCAGGGGTTTGTACGTACCCGGATGAAGCTGCGCACCGTATCCAGACGTAGGAGCTCCTCTTTGGCTGTGGAGGACGACACCTATAGATAAGAAGAAGACTTGAACAGAAAAATGTTAGATTGATATATGGTGGACTGCCAAGCAATATGCTCGGTCCCAGAAGTGCAAAGACTTCCTTGAGGGATGACAGTCCACTATTTATGAAAAGAATGTCGTATAAAAAAATGATAAATGACAAAGAAAGAGAGAAATAGATAGCACATACCTGATTCCTTTCCAGTATGTCTGTCACAGTCATCAACGTCGATTAGTCTGCCATCGTCGGTTGGTAAATGTTGCTGACGTCGGTTATACTGCCGACGTTGGTAGGGGCAATGGTCTTTGGACGGGTCTCAGGGTTATGTCTGTGGTCGATAGAGGGATTCTGTGGGTTTAAAAGGTCTGTGCAGGGTTGCAGGGAGACGAATAAGGTCCGCAAAAGGACAAAGGTAGAGGCTAGGTTGTCAAAAAGGGTAAGGGTGAGAGGAAGGCTTTTCAGCCTCTTTAGGGAGAAAGCCGGGTCTGGTTGAAAGCCGGGTCTGGTTGAAAGTTGGGTCTGATCTGGTTGATAGTATTTAGAAATAGTAAATAGAGATTAATTACTAATGCTTTCTAAATTACTGAAATGAAAGGGCAGAAGAAATACTGAGCTCTGGTGAGATAAAGAACTAAGGTGTTGAATGCTTGTCCCTGTTGTGGCTTGATGCTGAAGACCTCGTGCAATGTTCTAATTCAATTTGGAGTGATTTGCGTAGAGTCTTTGTGGCCAAGGGAGCGTTAGTTGAAGTCTGATGCCTGGTGATGTCTCAGAGTCCGAGAGGAAGAGAGAGAGCCAGATCTGAGCGAGAGAGCAGTTGATTCGAGAGTCCAAGAGAGATTCCAGCGTCCAAGAGCCTGTAACTCAATGTGAGAAGTCGGTTTATGTAATCGACGTCGACGGTTTCGCCGGCGTCGATCGACAGTTGACCGATGTCGGCAGGTGCAGAATGCATAAAAGGGCTCAGAAGCCCGTTCTCCATTTGCCAAGTGCATTTGTCATTGGTGAACGGTCAAATGGCAGGGTTATTAGGCACGAGAGTTAGTTAGGTGGTTAGGAAGGAGTGAGAATAGGTCTTAGGTGAGTCATAAGGTGAGAAATGGTCTAAGGGCGAGGTGTCCAAGGTGAGGTGTCCACAGTGAGGTGTCCACGGTGAGGTGTCTAGGGTGATGTCATTAATTTAAAATAAGCAATTTATTTAAATTAATAAAGTGTGTAAGAGACTAAGGGGGAGTAAGGGGTAGACACAATTTAGGTGTCTACAGAGTGATTCTTCGGGTTCGTGATTCATAGATGCCATGTCGATTATACATGAATGACTAACGAAAGAATACATCATAAACATCTAGATTGACCACATCACACAAGACTTCATCTTGAAAATGTTTTATTGCATATGAAAGAAGACACTGATGGGTGACACAAAGGTCTCTCCTTGGGCTCAACCATCTAATACTGTATAGCTTTGGGTGAAGCTTCACGGATAGATTTAGACTTTTCACAACTTTAGCAGAGATTAAATTCTTTTGACTCTCACTATCAAGAATAAAACGTAGAGGCTTACCTTTTACCCATAATTTGGAATAAAAGAACCTTTCCTTGTCATCTAGCTTTTTCTCACCAGTTTGTGATGAAGCAACAATGGTATCGGATTCAACATCTACAATCTCTTCTTCATCCTCTTTGACTATAGGGTGTGTATGAGACAAAGTAGTAAATGTCAAGTATTGTGACTTAGAAAGTAGTGACTTGATGGCTCAACATTCTTCTTTGGAGTGAGTTCCATATTTGTGGTAATCACACCATTTTCTAGTCTTTCCCTTCTGGGGTTTCTTATCTTGAAACTGCTTTTGCTTCCAATTTTGACCTCGTGTTTGACCTTCCTTGTCACTTTTCCATTTCGAAGGTTGACTCTTCGTATTATTTCTTCCATGCTTCTGCTCAATCTTCACTACGAACTTGTATGCCTCATCGAGGGTTTTCAAATTAAAGAGTTCTATTTCCCCCCGTATGTACCATTGTAGTCCATGATATTTGAGTCTTATGTTTTTCACTTTCTTGGATACCCAATCTCATAGACAGAGAATGAAAAATGTCAGTGTAATCTTGAACAGATTGGTTCTTACTTTGATGAAGTTGTTGTCACTATATGTACAAATCATCATATGCTCCAATAGGATAGTATTATTCCTTTACCACTTCCATAAAATCATCTTAAGTAGGCTACACTTCAAGGCCAATGTCAACGGTACTGAACCTCTTTTGTACACTTTTTACCAATTTTTCACGGGCAATGATGCTTTCAAAAGAGCAAAAGTGATCTTTTCTTCACCAGTGAATTTATTTACAGAAAAGTAGGAAGACAATTGATCCAATCAATTTTCTACTGTATCAGCATTGATTTTGCCTTCAAATGTAGGGATATCAAAATTCACCTAAACTTTGAAGGGTGTTGGGGCACTAAAAGGATGTTTCATGGATGAGGAGCCAAGAAGTGCAGATGAGGAGCTATAATTTTTCATCGAAATTTGTTGGAGAATTTAGATGAATTGTTGCAGCATCTGTGCTTGTTGCCATTGGAGGGCTTTATTCACCATTTCCTTAAAGGGATTCTATGTCTCGGTGTCGTCCGCCATTTGAGGTCATTTGGAGCGAATAGATGGATAGTTTGGAAGCTCTATTGTTTTCCACCCAAGCTTCTTGTAGCTTGACCTCGTCCTTGGGATCATACGCTCAAGACAAACCACTCTGATACCACTGATCCAAAACTCAAAAGTTTTGATTGATAGATATTTCAAGAACACAAAAATAACATAGCAATAATGATTTCTCTAAGAAGAAATGTTTTTTTACTCAATATTGCAAATACAACCATATGCTTATCTCTGAGAAGAGATGTCTGATTTCTATTTCAGGTTACATCTCCATTTATACACATTTTGAAGGTAGGAGGAGGATGTGGAAGGTCACCAATCTCGAGGAAGATTAAGTGGTTCGACTTCCATGATTTACAACAATACAAAATTTGAGAAATTATTATTTTTAGAAACTTACTATTTTTAGATTGCACTACTAAAATTAAAATTTTGGGTACTTCTATTAAGTTTTCAGGGGTCAAAACCCACTGAGCAAAGCTCTGTGCCATCTCATCGCGTTCTCCTCATTCTTAGCTTTCCAACAGTTCAAACGGCGAGTCAATCGGAACTATGGTGCAAAAGTTATGGCTCCCGAAAGTTATGTTATCAAGTGGGGTAGAACCATCATCCAAATTGTCACTTGAATTGTTGCCCAGATCCCAGGCCTAGGTGGTCGCTTTTGAATACAGTGAATATTCCATACCGGACAGAAGCATTGAGCCATGAACAGAAACGTCGATGCTAATGTATAGGCCTAAAAAATAATATTTACAAAATTTGACAATGGGATCTTGAGCATCAATATGCCTATTTATACACTTGTATATCTTAAACCCACTTGTGCATCTGCAAACAAGCTAAATATTATTTCTTCTTTGTGTTGCAACTATCAAAATATCAATTCACATTGTATTTTCTATATTTGGTAATTTCCCAGATTTAGTATATTGTGTTATCTGAATTAATTTAATTGGTCTACTTTAGAATATTTTAATCCATCTATTTGATTAGACTATTATAACCTTTTAACCCTTACAAATCCAAAACAATTAAAATGGGTTAAACATTTAGTGAAATCGATCTTTAAGTCTCCTTAAGCAACCATTGTTTGCTTTAGGGTTCTTCAGCTTCTCAGGGTTTTATATATTGATGTTGATTGATTTCATTCTTTCCTTTACCAAAGATAAAATGAAGGCTTTCCCCATGGAAAAAATTGTCAAATCAAGCATAACCTATGATCAAGAAGGGGTATATATTTATAAAGCAATAAATATTGAGCATAAACAATTTCAAATGTTACCAAGTGAACAAAAGCATATATGTTTGACACTTTTCATTGAGCCACCTACCCTTCAAGGTTCTAATAGTCATCATCTCACTCCCATTATTTGTCGACGACCTATGTTGGGTTCCCCGGTCCATACTATTAGTAACCAAAAAGGTAGACCATCACATCAAGGTGATGGTCAATATGTTCCTCCACTTCCTAAATCAAAATGGGATACCCATAGGTCCAATCTTCTACCATTTGATCATGAATATTTCCATAATATTCACAAAGATATCATGGCTTCCTTGCAAACTCCAAATAAGGTGCTATCACCTAAAGTTTTAACATTTCCAAATAATGTACTATTACCAAAGATTCTAATTTTTTTATATTATATACCATTAACAAACGTTCCGAAATTTCCAAAGGACTTACCGTTACCAAAATTTCCAACACTTTTAAATAAAGTTCAATTACAAGAGGTTCCAAACTTTTCAAATCATGCAAATATCAAAAACATTGATCATAATGATGATACATCCATTATTCCTATGTTTTGAATAGATGGTAAATTAACACCAATGATTACGTCTTTGTAAACCTCAACTCCTAGTACTTATCTTATGTATATGATGAGTACTACAAGATACCTACAAAGGCAAGTTTCACTTATCAAAGTACACATATTATCCTATAATGCTACTACTAATGATAAATAACATCATAAAAAATCCACCTCTTGCAAAATGTTTATTTGAATATCCTTATGCACAAGAGTTTATCATGCCAATGTTACCTTAATTTTTTGGCCATGAAGATCCTTCGAAACATATCATTCAATATGTACATTATTTTGATCATTGGTTTAATGATGAATGCATATTGTTAAAAGCATTCCATGGAAGCCTCACATAAGAAGCTTAGGATTGGATCTATACTCTACCAAATGGTTTCTTAACTACATTCAAGCAATTAGAAGATGTTTTCTTTTTGGCATTTAATTCACATAATGTACCCAAGTTTACATTGAAACATTTGCAAAACTTCAAACAACATGATGATGAGTCTATTTAAGATTATGCTATTCGATTAAAAAATGCATCATACTATTTAGTATATCGACCTTTAGATTTGGAATTATAATTCATATTTAGTAGAGGTATTGTTGATGTTTATAGCAGCATGAAATATTTTTCTCCATCAAATTCAAATAATATTAATGTTAAAATATCTCTGGCCAACTTGCTATTTTATTATTAAAAGTCGTATCCTTTGGTGAAGAGAGGCGACCCTTCATGAAGAGACATCTCAATGTGTATTTATACAAGGCGTTTTTACCTCATTTGACAATCTGATTGAAGCAAAAATAATTTGCACTTCAACGAGGAGATCGATCACCTACAACAGATTGACATTTTGCATCAATTAAATTATTAAGGAGAAACCATTTTATTTGTATATTAGTGCCTAGAAAAGGCACTACCTTTCATTACTGTGAATCAGTCTTATGCTTGTGCCATATTGTAAAGCAAATTTCTACTCTTATTCCTAAAATATATAAGAGATATATTTTGCTGGGGTTTTCTCCCTAGAGGAGGGTTTTACCAAGGTATCTGCTGTGTTCATTGCTCTATGTTGTAATTCTGCTTAATTCATTTTTGATCCTAAAACTAACATGGTATCAAAGTGGGTTTAAGCAAGATCGTGATCAGATTTGAGTAAGCAACACAATTATTTACTCATATTCTCATTCCAAGGGAGTCTATCTAAGCCTCGAAAATGGTGAACGGTCTCAAGGTTGAAGATAGACTTGACGGTGCATCAAACTTCACCTCTTGGAAATTCAGAGTCCTTATTACACTAGAGGAAAATGATCTTTTGGAATTCGTGGAGAATGATGTGCCTGAACCAACCGATGATGCTGAGAAGACTCAATGGAGGAGGAATGGTACTAAGGCAAGAAAGATCTTGATAGATTCCGTGAAGGACCACCTTGTGCCTATCATATCTAAGTTGAAGATGACTAAAGCCATGTTCGAGACTCTATAAGGCATGTATGAGATTAATAACACCAACAGAGCTCTTGTATTGAGGCAACAACACCATCACATCAAAATGGCTAAAGGAGAATCTATCATCTCCTTCTTCATGAAGATCACTGAGTTGAAGGATCAACTATGTGCCATTGGAGATATGATAAAAAATTGAGATATGGTTATGTTGGATTTGAATGGCCTTCCTCAATCTTGCGAGCCCTTCATTCAAAGTATAAGTGGAAGATCCAAATTGCCCAAGTTTGACCGCCTTCATGCGGATTGTATTCAAGAGGAATATAGGCTAGCGACAAGAGGAAATGGGCGAAGTTCTATCAATGAAGAGAATCAGGGTCTTGCTGCTTAAACCTCAAAGAGGAAAGGAAGAGAAGGGAGAAAAGGAAATTTCAAGAGGAATAGAAACAAGAAATCAGATGCTGCTCTTGAATCAAAGAAGGATCTATCCCATATACAATGCTTCAGATGTGACAAGTATGGTCACTATGCGAGAGATTGTGCAACAAGACCAAAGCAACATGCTGCTACTTCTGATGTGGATGATGTCTCTCCTCAGAAGGAATCAAGAGATAATTCAATTGGATTTCTATTTATCTTAGACCTATCAAGTAATGTCCCAACCGATAACAACAGATGGTTGATTGATAGTGGTGCTTCTTGACAAATTATTGGATATAGAGAGCATCTTTTAGATTCGGTGGAGAGAGAAACCAACCTTCAAGTAATAATTGGAGATGATGTTTGCTACTCAGTGAAAGGTGTTGGAGCCTCTTCTCTTCACTTAGATTCCAACATCTCTCTTCATTTGAGTGATTTCTTGTTCGTTCCAGATATCAAGAGGAATCTTGTATCAATTTTAGCCTTGGAGGACAAAGGATATCAAGTTGCATTTTCTAAAGGAAAAGTTCTTGCTTGGCCAAAGAACTCTAGCATCAAGATACCCTGAGTGATTGGTGTTCGGCAAGAGAGTCTTTATAGACTTTCCATTCATCCAGTTCAAGCATTAATGCATGATCCCTCCAGTTCATGTGAGCTATGGCATAGGAGACTTGCTCATCTTCACTTCAGAGCTCTTCCATCCATGGAGAAGATGGTCATTGGCCTTTCAAAGCTCAGTCAGGAGCATGATGATACTTGTAAAGAATGTGCGTTGGGTAGGAATACTAAGGGTCCTTTTCATAGTAGTGAAAGAAGATCAAAATGTATTCTAGATCTTATTCATTCTGATTTGTGTGGCCCAATGCCTGTGGCATCCTTGAGTGGTTTTTGGTATTATGAAATTTTCATTGATGACTACTCTAGAAAGACTTGGATTTATTTTTCGAAGTCTAAGGAATCTGAAGAAGTGCTTGAAAAATTCAAAGAATTTAAGGCTCAAGCAAAAAATTTGTCCAAGAAAAGAATCAAGGTTCTAAGATCTGATAACGAAGGAGAATACACTTCTGGAGACTTCCGTCACTTTTATATTGAGGCAGGGATTAAGAGGGAGTTTTGTGTTCCTTAAAATCCACAACAAAACAGAGTTGCAGAAAGGAAGAATCGATCTATAGTTGAGGCAACCAAAGCTATGATCCATGATCAAGACTTACAAATCTTCCTTTGGGCAGAAGCATCCAAAACTGCAGTGTATGTTTAGTATCGGAGCCCTCATTGTATTTTGGAGAATATGACTCCTGAAGAAGCCTTCACAGGTGTGAAGCCTGAGGTTAGTCATTTGAGAATCTTTGGTTGTCCTATTTATATTAATGTACCTAAAGATAAGAGAACTAAGTTAGAACCATCTGGTAAGAAAGGAATATTTGTGGGTTACAATGAATCATAAAAAGCCTACGTGATATACATTCCAGGATAGAAACAGATAGAGATCATCAGGGATGTCTCTTTTAAAGAAGATATTGCATTCAAAAGATCTAAAGGTTCATTCATGAAGATAGATAATGAAGACCAGGAGACTCCTCATGGCATGGATGTTGATCATACCCCTGAGATTTAGAGGGAGTTTACTAAACCATAATATAATATTGATCTAGTTGAGCCTTTGGAACCTACTGATGGGCCAAAAGATATTGTCATAGGTTAGAAGAGACCTTTATGGGATAAGAAAATAATGCAGGAGGTAGAAAAGTTTGCAGCTCCTACAACACATTCAGAGAAAACAAAAAACCACATAAGTTTCCAAGTTATGTAGCATTAATGAGTCATATCATTGAGTTTGAACCTTCCAGTGTTGAGGAAGCATCTAGTCAACAAGTATGGAGAGATGCTATGGTTAAAGAATATTAATCTATCATCAAGAATGATGTTTGTGACATTATACCAAGACCTGAGGAAAAAATCAGTTGTATCTTCTAAATGGATTTTTAAGATCAAGCATGCAGCTGATGGAAGTATTGAAAAGTACAAAGCTAGATTTGTGGCCAGAGGATTCTCTCAGAAAGAGAGAATAGATTATGAATTTTTTTTTGCTCTGGTTGCTCGTTATACATCCATCAAAACTATTATTGCTATTGCAGTAGCTAAGGGATGGAAGCTACATCAGATGGACGTGAAGACAACATTCCTTAATGGTGTAATTGAAGAAAAAGTATACATTGAACACCCTGATGGCTTTGTGATTCATGGGAAGGAGTCTCATGTTTGTAAATTGAAGAAGGCCTTGTATGGTCTTAAGCAGGCTCCTTGTGCTTGGTATGAGAGGATTGATCGATACTTGATAAGTTTGGGCCTCTCCAAGAATGATACTGATTCAAATCTTTACTTCAAGATAGTTGACGGTGAGGCCTTAATCTTGGTTCTTTATGTTGATGATCTATTTCTTACTGGAGCAGAATATCTCATTATCAAATTCAAGGAGTTAGCTTCTGAATTTGAGATAAAGGATCTAGGTTTTATGCATTACTTTCTAGGATTGGAAGTGTGGTAGAGACCCAATGACATTATTCTGAGTCAAGGAAAATACACCATAGACATCTTGAAGAGATTTGGGATGATGGATTGTAAATCCATGTCTACTTAGATGGAAACTAATTTGAAGAAGTTAAGTAAGTCTGCAACTAGTTCAGGTTTGGTAGATCCTACTATGTACAGGGCGCTGATTGGATCGTTGATGTATTTAGTCAATACTAGACCAGATATTTGCTATGCAGTGAGTGCTCTCAGTCAGTTCAGTGTGAACCTAGGCAGATTCATCTAATTAAAACTAAGAATATCTTGAGATACTTGTGTGGCACAGTTGGATATGGCTTGAGATATACTTCCAGTACAGATCTAAAGTTGCATGGTTATTTTGATTCTGATTGGGCAGGGAGTGTAGTGATCGGAAAAACACCTCTGGATGTTGCTTTAGCTTGGGGTCTGCGATGATTTCTTGGTGTAGCAAGAAGCAGTCTTCAGTGGCACTAAGCACTGTAGAGGTAGAATTTATTGTAGCATGTGTTGCAACTCGAGAAGCAGTGTGGCTTCGACAGCTCCTTGCAGGATTATTTGGACAATCATTGGAGCCAACCATTATTTATTGTGACAATCAAAGCTATGTGAAGCTATCTATCAATCTAGTGTTTCATGACAGAACAAAACATGTTGAGATCAAATATCATTACATCAGAGATATGTTACTGAGGAAAGCTATTCAGTTGAGATACATTTGCACTGATGAGTAGACAATTGATATTCTCACCAAGCCTCTCTCCAGAGTGAAGTTTGTGCATTTTCAATACAAGCTTGGAGTTGTGGAGAGTGAAGCCCTTGCTGAGAGGGAGACTCAGCATCAGTATTCTCCTATAACTTGAGAGAATGCATCTTTCTCTGTGATGGAGGAATTTGAGGTGAAAGCCCTTGTTAACGCATCTTTCTTTGTGATAGAGAAATTTGAGGTGAAATCCCTTGTTCCACCCTCTGGGAGTAGTCATGGTGGATGTCATGTTGAGTGACTCCATGATAACATCACATTGAGAGACTCCATGATGATTTCCTTGTACTTGTGTCTATCCACCCTCTAGGAGCAACCATGGTGGACGTCATGATGAGATGATGACATCACATTGAGTGACTCCATAATGGGCACTTGTGCACATGTTCTTTCCATACATGGGAGTAGCCATGATGGACGATATCACGTTTTGAACTCTTGTACATCTCCGAGATGAGGATTATTGAAAAAAATAAATAAAAACCTCCCTACCTAAGAGGGAGTGTTGATGTTTATAGCAGTGGAAGACATTTTTCTCCATCAAATTCAAATTATATTAATGTTAAAATATCTTTGGCCGACTTGCTATTTTATTATTAAAAGTTGTATCCTTTGGTGAAGAGAGGCGACCCTTCATGAAGAGACATCTCAATGTGTATATATACAAGGCATTTTCACCTCATTTGGCAATCTGATTGAAGCAAGAAGAATTTGCACTTCAAGGAGGAGATATATCACCAACAACAAATTGACATTTTGCATCAAGTAAATTATTATCAAGGAGAAACCATTTTATTTGTATATTCATGTTTAAGAAAGGCACAACCTTTCATTACTGTGAATCGGTCTTGTGCTTGGGCCATATTGTAAAGCAGATTTCTACTCTTATTCCTAAATATATAAGAGATATATTTTGCTGGGTTTTTCTCCCTAGAGGAGGGTTTTCCCAAGGTATCTGCTGTGTTCATTGCTCTATGTTGTACTTTTGCTTAATTTGTTTTTGATCCTAAAACTAACAGGGATTACTTCTCCATTCAAACAAAAGACATTACACAAACGTTACACTTCATTTAGCCACTTATATATGGATGTGCATAGATATGCTTGTTTTATACTCAAATATGACAAATAATTAAATATATCTCCTATAATGTACAAAAGCTTTGTTAAAGATACATATGATGGGAAAGAATTGCCAAATGAATATAATGAAGAAATATGTGGCATTCCAAATATTTATATGACACATTTTCAAAATTGAATTCCATATGGGACCAATATTAGATGGACAACTCCACAACCACTTCCAATTACACCAAGTTAAAAACATCCTCGCCAAAAGGATTTAACAATTACATTATTCATAAGTATAGCATATTTTCACCATAACCATATTGACCCTACAGAAAAATAAGCCTATTGTAATGTAAGAGGCTTGTTACCACTTGGCTATAATATTAAAGACTTACATCATAAGGGAAGTTGGAAAGACTCATTGGGCTATATAATATTACCAATTTCTTGTGGTCCATGTGTTCTCCAAATGAAAGTTTGGGTCATGCCTCATACACCTCAACACCCTTTTACATCGGGAAAATTTTGGTTATAACAAATGGAAACTAAAATTGATCCAAATCAAAAAGGTATTTCATTCTCCTATAGGGGAAGATTAGTTCATATACCACATGATGGTGATGGTAATTCTACTAAGCAAGGAAGAGAAAAGAAGAGCATGCTATGAACCTTTTTCACTTGAAACACTCGAATCAAAATGATGATGATTCATTCAAAGTACCTTGACGAAAATATGCAAATATTCTAAAAATTCAAAAAAAAAAAGAATTCAAGAAAATACAAAAACATTCAAATAAATCAAAAATATAAAAAGTATTCAAAATACACATGTTTACTAGCTCCTTGGCATCTACATTGTTTACTTTATGTTAGTAGATGACATATCATTTATTTTTTATACACATATATTTCATGAATACTTGAGTGTGATACAAACATACATTAGATCCATGATACATGAGCATGCAAATGTGGAACCTTTCCTCTTCCCGCGTGACACACTATGTTGAGGGCATCTTGCTTCTATTTGATTACTGATACATGTTCTAATGTTTTATGATCACTTTTATATTATCATGATGAATTTATATACTAATGCTTGCACATATCTTTACTCATCCTTACATATTACACTGTGTATTTGATATGCTATGTTACATGACATTTTTTTCTAACACATATGCATGGACTAGTATATTATGCTTATGCTAGTTGCTTATACATTATTTATTCACATTGTTTCTTCTTTGAGTGTAACTGTGTACTATTGTCTTGCCTATGGAACATTTGAATATGTTTGTTGCTTGTAGGCCCTTATGCCATTGAGTGTTATTTATTTGTTTGTGGATATTTAAATATGTCATTCCTTCGAGTGTGCGACATTTAAATATGCCTCTTGTTTGCAGTCTCCTTAGACCTCTTATGTGTGACATTGAGTGCTCTTGTGTGTGCACTTATTGTTTATCAAGCTTGCATTGTTACTTTCTAGACATTGTTAAGATCTATATCATGTATCTTAGGGCTTGTTGGGATCACATACTACGAACTTCATTGATCTATCTATTTAGACATGCTAATCCTATATGCTACATGATCCATACACATATGATAACTATCTTATCATTTTTAAGGTAAGGGGATGACTAAATTTTATTCCACTTACCTCAAAAGGGGGGGGCATATTAGTGGGGGCATGTCATAGAGACATGACTCCACACATATACAGTTGATAGAATTTGATATAATTTACATTATTTAGATATACACTTAGGTTAGAATCTTATACACTTGGATTTGATTTTTACAAATTTGGGATAAAGTTTTTCATATTTGTGACATATATTATACACAATTATATGGAAGAGGTTATATTTCTTGAGACACACTATAGGTTACAGTTATTGTGACAAATATTATACACAATCATACAAAGCTTGAGACACACTAGAGTTGCCTATGTGATGCAATTTTACAAAATAATATAAATACATATTCAAAACATCTTACCAAGAAACACCTATTTTACCAAGAAACACTATTTTTGAGCCTTTCATGTCTATAGCAGTTGGCTCCTTCGAGTAATGCAGTTGAAGTTCAACACCCTCAATGACCTTAACAATTCTCCCCTTTTGTAGGTTGAGTTTTTTATGCCACTCAACTTGGATTTATTATACATTCACTTAAGTTGTCACAAGTCACCCTTACACTAGATTGGGGGCATAATTATCCGCCAAGTTTCTTCTTAAAATCTCCAACATTCAGCTTTGAACCTCTCTCAACTCCAATGCTTCATAAATGAACATATTTACCAAAACAAAGTATCAAGAGGCAACATGGCTGCATCGACACATGTGTACTCCCTCGATTTCTTTACTTTTCAAGTATTTCAATTATTCAATTTTAGTTTATATGCATTGATTTATATTGTAACATTCTCTTGCTTACAGGACATACACCCATAACAATTCACTAGAGTAAAGACAAGGTGTGTTATACACACCCAGGTACACATTTATTTCTTTTAACCTAGTAATTTCATCTTTATGCATTACTAATTTAAAGAGGGTGTAAATGTAGCTACTAAAATTTAATAACATATATCATCTTAGTCTCTACACTTGAAAAATACTAATAAGGTATCTACCCTTCAATTCTAGACTTTCCTGTCATCGAAAGGATTGCATTCGCCATCTCAATATGCCTAATTGCTTATCTTATGGAATGGCCCTATCATTCTAATGACCTAGATCCCATATACGCTATAAAACTTTAAATATGATTTATATCCTTTACTATTAGTTACATACCTTCAACAATTTTATATCATGCTAGGCACTATCTTCCATATAGGCACACTAGTATCAATCCTAGTATCCAGATGCTTTATCTAGTGTCCGTATCTCAAAATTCATCTAAATTGTAAAACTTTTGAATCCCATGGGTTGACCTATTTGTCTTATTTAACCCTTCTATGAGATATTTTTAAAAGGGTGTGGTATAAATACAAATCAAAGCCTACTCATTACCCATTTAGAAAATACCAAGCAAACACATATTTAATCTCATTCAATCAATTGCACAATTGTGTTCTACTACCCTATTCTTCCATATTTATATATCGGTGATATGAGTAGTCATATTACAAGTTTGAAGCATTCAAAGAACAATTTATGAGCAATGTCAAGTTACAAGCTAGATCATTGCATGCCCTTGCATATAAAATATTGCACCTTGTGCACACACTAGCCCACACTTAGTGGGGAACTACATATGTATGAGGCCCTCTTCAGAGTAGTAGATATGTAGGCAATGTTCATTGACAAAGAGGTCCTTGAGATTAGCTTAACTTCATGAGCCCATTAACCCATTTTTGGCAATGTGACATGACCTAAGGTGAAGAATTAGGGTTTGAGCTGTTACAATCATACAAAACATGTGCGCATGATCTAAACATATCAACATAAAGACAAAAAAACCCTAACATGCCCAAGTGGTCACTTTTGAATACAATGAATATTCTATATCAGACAAAAACATTGAGTCACAAACAAAAGCATCGACTCTAGTATTCACAGGTCGATAATAGTATCCAGGGCTCCAAAAATAATATTTCTAGAATCTGACAATGGGATCCTAAGCATCAATTGACCTATTTATACACATGTACATCTTAGATCACTAGCATAGCTGCAAACAAGATAAATATTATATCTTCTTTGTGTTGCAACTATATGAATATCAATTGGCATTGTAATTTTTATATTTGGCAATTTTTTAGATTTAATATATTGTGTTATATAAATTAATTTAATTGGTCTGTTTTATAATAATTTTATTCATCCATTTGATTAGGATATTCTAACCCTTTAACCCTTAAAAATACAAAATAATTAAAAGGTTTAAACAAGTTATTCAGACAATTTTTCATGCCTCCACTACAAACAATTCCATGTCCTTGTGGTTTTGAATATGTTGTAGGAAAACTAATTAAAAGTTAAAAAAAATGCAATACCTTAATTTTTTTTCGTAAACTTATTTTACTTTCTCTTTGGAAAAATAGAGAGCTCAAATCACATCTTTAACTTCTCTGCGTCTCATAAGCCTAACTTCATGAAGGCTCTGAAACCGTTATTTTGAATTTATATGCATGTAAAAAATTAAAAAAAACCATACTTTATTGAATAGAAACAAAGCTTACATAATACAAATATGTTTAGGTTACAATATGTTTTATCATGCACGCTTTAATAAACTTGTGTACATATTGAACTAAAACTACCTCATGGGTTCAACTATCCGTAACTCAACTTTTCCAAAAAACTACCAAACTAACTAACATTATTAACATAACTTAGTTGTAACAAACACCTAAATACAAAGTAATTTAAATGGTGTGTTTCACATATGAGATGCATGCCTCAAATTGATCACTAACACAAATAACACTTGGATCACAAGACCAAATAACGTCGTCAACTTGTGTTGTAGGTTTCTTTTTTGAGGAGAATTCCATGAAATAGAATTACAATAAAATGTAACACACGTTGATGATGATGGAGGAGACATGCAACTTAGCATTTTATCAAGTCTTCATCACTTTTCATAATCTACAAGACTTGTAAGAAATAAAGAAATAATATTTCTACATGAATTTTTTTGAAAATGTGTAAACTAAAAGCTAAGAAGTTAATTTAAGACCATGAATAAATCAAGACTATAAAATAATGTTGTGTAAACATCCTCCATAGTAATGCCTCTACACTCTTCGAGTCAAGAACTTATAAAGAGAATACAAGTTGCAATTAATTGAACTTCAATGTCTATAACTTACAAAATTCTTCTAGGATGCCTAGTTAATACTCTTTCCTCCTCCTTTGTTCAATGCAACCTGAAATATTAACAATGTTTATTATTAAATTTATATTTAATGAAAAAATTGTTTATTTGAATAAAGCAATCTACATCGAATACAAGGCATTTTGAAAAGTAAATACCTAATTATATATGTCAAGGATGATAATTTGGTGTTTTGATGCAATATTTTTGAGCTATCTGTAAGACATCAAGTTTTGTGAACAAGCCTACCAGGGTATTTGCAATTAATAAATACAATGAGGGGTTTATAGGTATTTGAAAAATTATTCACAACTAAAACCACTTAATCAATATAATAAGGGATTTAGGGGCAATGCAATATTTTTTACAATTAAGACTACTTAATTCAAATATTTTGACAAAATTGTTGTCTTAGGCATGCACTATAACTATTGTTGTCAATAAGACCACATTTCTTTGAGGCACTTTATTGAAGAACTCTTGATTTCAAAACCATTCTAAATTTTACACTGATGAAGATTCATAAAGGGTACAAAGCACATAATAGTATTATAGTACATAGTTTAAAATTCATACAACTAAAACCATTTAACCAATATAATGAGGAATTTAAGGGCATTTACAATACTTCTTACTATTAAAATTGCTTAATTCAAAGAGTTTGAAAAAATACTTATCCTAGCCATGCATTCCAATTATTGCAATCAATAAGACCACATTTATCATAGCCATGCATTACAACTATTGCAGTCAATAAGACCACATTTATTTGAGGCATTTTATTAAACAACTCATGCTTTCAGTATCATTGCAAATTTTACATTGATGAAGTTTCATAGAGGGTACAAAGCACATGATAGTATTATAGTCCATAGTTTATAAATCATCTTGTGTAATTGAAAAATAATTGTAAATGTAGATATTCATATTCCACCTCATATGACTTAGGTCTTCTAGTGAGTTAAGTCATTTAATTAGTCATCTATTTACTCATTTAGTTAGACTTCTAGTTTGAGCTCTTATTCTGAGTGGTTAGTTGAGTCACTATAACACTTGTCATATTAGATGACCCTTGTGTATAGTTATTTCCTCTTTTATAGAGAGTTATTAATATTTTGGGTTTCGATTTGTACCAATATCTCTCACTTATTTATAAGCAAGTTTGAGTTAAGTAATTGTTATTGGAAACAAGAAGTAAATTTATACTACATATATATTGTGCAAAGCTTATTTCTCATTTATAAGTGTTAAGTCTTTCTATTGTGTATTATTTGTAGTTTGTATAAATATCATTGGTATAAGAGCATTTTTTGTTAAATTGGGTTTGGATGTTTTTCCGATCCATTCAAGGGTTGGGTATTATAGGTTTTTTAAAAAAAGTTTGGTTAACTAATTCTGATAGCACAATTGCATCTATATTAGTCAATTTCGTATGGACAACCGTTCGTTTCATCCAAAATGTACCCACAAGGGTCAAGTTATAACCCTTCAAATTTTACACATTTTCTTGCATAGAACAATTGAAGAGAGCAATAGATGATTTTCATGGTCATTGATTTATGTTCGTAGTTTGAACAATACATTCAATTCATTTTCTTCTCCAAAGTGTTTATTTATTTCCTGTGTTGTTGCCAAAACAAACACATTTTTGGGCATAAAAAGAATTCACACCCTCAATCAATATTTTATACTTCATCATTTCTTAATGGATTTAAAAAATTGTTGTTGGGTTGGAGACTAGAGTCCAAGGTGCTCAAAGTAATATAAATGAATTTGTTTTTTGGTATTTTTGAAATTAAGGAGATTCTACAGGCCATATCTTTCTCATTATGGGTTCAATTTGGATGAATGTTTTTTTGAAAGTGCCCCATTTTTGGTAAGATATACATATCTACACTTTATTTCATAAAAATAATATCTTATATCTATTATAAAAGTTGTTGATTTGTAAAACACTTTCTATAAACTAAAAAAGTAATTGGGGATTTATATTGCATCATTTGTTTTGTTTTGTGGAAAACATATCTATAGATGTGCCACATTCGGGTAAGACCCAAGGAGGCAGGGGCATCTCTTCCACAAAAAAATTCCCAGGGCTTGCACCTAGCATGCCCCCTTCAACATGCCCAGAGAGCATGCCTAACCAAAAGATAAGTAGTCATTGGGCCATGCATGTAGTGGTTGTAAAAACCAACAAGATTGAAACCTTTTGTATCATGTAAAACCAAGGTCAAAAGAGTATCAAATATGGTTCCAATCAAGACTAGAATTGGAAGCACACTTGAATATCACAAGGAACCATGGAGAGGAAGCCCATGACTAATTGAGGAAAGCCAAAGCTGAAAACAACATTCTGAGGAAGAAAGGAAAGCCTAAAAAAGACTTTAACAATCAATTTTGGCACTGTCCAGAGCTAAAATAAATAAAAGATCATTCTTTAGCTTATCCAACCACCATAGAGGAAGAAGGCCAAAATAGTTCACCTCCGTTTATTTAAGATCCCAATTGGAAAGAATATCCACAACTTTATTGAAACCCCTAGGAGTGTGCGAATAATAGAGCCTATCAAAATTATTTTGAAGCCATTGAATTTTGTTGATAATTATGAAAATTATCCAATTCATGGAGATATTAGAGTCGAGGTCTGAGAGCAACTTATTTAAAAACTTAGAATCAACAACCAACTGGACCTTCTTCCATCCCACCTTCTAGGTGTTCTTAATACCTTCCACAATAGCTTGTCCTTTAGTTGAATTATTGGTGGTAATTCCAATTCTAACAAAAAAAAAGTAATAAAATTGTTTCACTCCCTAACAATACCGTCAATGTTTGCATACCCAAGATTTCCCTTTGACGCACCATAAGTAAAAAATCTGTTAATCCTCGAGATGCGAATCAAGGAATGAACCTTGGCTCTAGAATCACCATGGAGTTGAGGGGGAGATGGAACAATGTGAAAATATGAATAATAAGCATCCAACACTGAGAAGGAGCCAAAGTAAGTTTCATCAAGTGCAAAACTAATTCTTTAATATTAGTAATAGAGCGCTGTTAGACCCAAATACTATCCATGAACCTTTGCTTCAAGATTCTTGCATTTTGTTCCTTCCATGTATTCATAAACAAAAGAAACCCCATCCCAAAGAATCTGAACATAGAAGACATCAAATTGAAAAATGCATCGCCAATCCTAAATAGGATGAATCAGGGATGAAAAAAGAGTCCATGGGATGCCCAAATGATGCGTGAGTTGTTGCCATTGCTCGGTAATGAAAGCGCAAGAAAAGAAGAGATGAGAAAAGGTTTCCTTATGGTCTTTACAAAGCACACATCTAAAGGGGCCATTAAAGCCCCTTTTCATAAGCTAATCTCTCGTAAGTGCCCTGCCATGTAGGAGAAGCCAAAGGAAAATTATGACTTTAGGCCATAAATTGTGATGCCATAGTTACTTAAAAATATTCTTAAGACACTGATTTGAAGATTGACAAAGATAATAATAGCCATTATCCAATATATAGTTTCCCTTTCTATAGCCTCCCCAATCTAGCACGTCATCCTCATCAGAACAAGAAAGATATTTGTATTTAAAAATATGAAGAAGTTGGAATTTTTAATCTAAGGAAATTGGAATTGGCCAATCTTCAGGAGAAATCCAATCGCTTTCAAATTCCCACTCTCTACTAGGCTTAATAGATTACTTATCCAATGCTATCCAATCTTTTTGATGCATTTGTTTACCTATATCTCATCTAAATTTTCAGGTTTCCTCTTTCTTTTTGGTTTCAACCCACAACAAGGTGAATATAAATTTCATAGAGACATCCTTGAACTTGCCACTATGGTAATCAATTTGTCTACCAAGGTCAATAGGATGAAGACATTCATTGTACAATTTTATAACGAGGAACCAAATGATGTTCCTATTGAGACTATGACCTACCATGAGTTGAATTATTACCTTAACAATGTTACCTTGTTGCATCTTAATCAAATAAATCAAGACAATCATGATAATTTATTTCATCACTCTGACACATCTCACACATGAGTTTTTAGTTAATTGTATTATCGACAATAGTTGAGAGACATTTAATTTGAAGATCCATAGTTGAAAAATTACACTTGCCAATGGATCCTTGTCCTCATCCATATTAAATTTGTTGGAAGGATAGTGGTTCATCCTCAAAGATCACACACGAACGCACCATGTCTTTTGTTTTTGGTCCTATGTTTGTGGACAAGGTTATTTGTGATGAATCTCTATGGATCATTATGGTCTTTTTCTTGGTACATCTTTTCAATATGATATGAACTCACAACATGATGCATACAACAAAACTTATACATTTTAAAAAGATAACAAGACCTATCCAATCCAATGTGACACAACAACAAAAAATATACTAGTTAGTTGAAGGAAAACACATAAAACAATTAATCAAGTATTTGGACTTGCATTAATTTATCATGCCACAATCTAATTCAACTACAACAAATATCACTACTCAGTATTAGAGTCTTGATAATTTGTTGTAGTCATATTCACATCTCTTTCAAGAACCAAACACACTACCTCCTAACAAAGCAATCAATTGTATAATTGATATTCTTCCATCTGTTCATCTTCTTAATGCACCATCGTATCGACAGTCTATGCTAAAAAGTGATAAAATTAAAAGTCAAATTCAAGAATTTCTAGAAAAAGGTTTCATAAAACCTAGTTCATCTCCTTGCGCATCTTGAATTTTGAAAAGTGGATATCATCAAGTTAGATTTAAAATTGAGAACACATGGGCGATAACATTCAAGACCAAGATGGGTCTTTTTGAGTAGTTAGTATTGACTTTTGGCCTAAAAAATGCAACAACCACTTTTATGCGACTAATGAATGATGTATTTAGAGATTATCTTGATTAAATTGTAATAATCTATTTAGATGACATTCCTATTTTTTTAACACCTTCCCAAGTGTTATTTTGGTTAAACATCTATTTTTATACATTTTTTTGTAAAAACTAATCATGACATTAAATTGGATTCTGAAAAAGTTGGAAGTTCTCAAATGGCCAACTCCTACAATCACATAGATATGAAGTTTTCTTAGTCTTCTAACATAGTTGGGAATTTACAATGTTGTCAATATTAATATTCTCAAGCTATACTGTAAGTCAATGTTGGATTCTGAGATTGCTATTAGTCATCTCGCAAATGTTATTTATGATTTTTTACTTCCACTGAATTCATATCAAGTTTTTGACACAAAAACTTCCTAGAGCTTCCATGGTTCTATTACTTCATACCTTATTTACAAACAAGGTCAAATTTTACATCAGGCCCAGTGGATTTTCTAGTAGTAGATGTCACATATTTTAATTCTCTTTCGAGAGAATTGGAGTCCAATAACTTTATTGTTAGGATGAATGATGAGGAATTCTGAAGGGTAAAATTATAGGATACTAGTATAGTCCATAGTTTATAATTCATCTTATGTAATTAAATAATAATTATAATAGTAAATATTCGTATTCCACCTCATTTAAATTAGTTTCTTAGCAAGTTAGAGTGATATAGTTAGTCACTTAGATTTCCAGTTTCAACCATTCTCTTCAATGGTTAATTGAATCACATATCATATTAGATGACACTTGTTAATAAATAGTTCCTATTTTTTAGAAAATTGTTAGTATTATGGGTTTGAATTTATATCCATGCTTATCAATTATTTGTAAGAAAGTTTGAGTTAAGTAATTTCTATTAGAAACAAGTTGTAATATTATAGTAACATATTTATTGTGCAAAGTTTATTTATTATTTATCTGTTAGTATTTGTATTGTGCATTAATTGCAGTTTGTTTCCATTTCATGCACACATTAGTTCAAAGAGTCTGACAACATATTATTTGTGTGCACTTGCACATTTTACATAATTTTCACGAGGACAAAGAAATGAGACTATGAGGTGTCATTTTTAGTAGATAAGCCTTGTTGAAAAAGTCTCGAGTTTTGATTTACAATATTGTAGACATCTTATTTTGGTACATGACTAGTTATTTACTATGGTATTAGTGTGTTTATGTGCACATGGATTATTGGTTCATATTACGATCTTATTGAAACATTTTCCATTTTTTTGGGCCCCATATGGCGTTCCCTTGTTCAATTTAGATTAATAATAATACCACCATTCAATCCAAAATGCTTGAAAAACTCCGAGTCAACTATTTGTTTTCCCTAGTATGACCCCAAATGCTCCATTAATGTCCAAAACATTATTTTAGGGGTTTTCTCTCTATAAGATTGGACTAGTTCGATCTTGGTCATCATTTTTGTGAGTCACTTAACCCATTTTACTAGTTTATTTGGTTCTTTGTGCCCCATTTGTAAGCTTACATGTTAATACGGTCCTAATTTGAATTCAAGAAGTCTATAAGTACATGAGCACACTGATGCATTTATAAAATAATTTGTAAGGAGAACACACTGATTTTTATTGACACACCATACATTGAAGTGTTTGAGCAACACTCTTATATCAAAATCAACACTAAAGAATTAGAGAAAGAACATATAAAATCTACTAGTTGCTTGCATCTCTTACACAGGAATAAGGCCACGATATTAATACTTCACTATATTTCTTGTTGGATTGCATGAGTGTTGATTGTGAACTTGTTAAAGGATTTTGAGTGAGGTAGGCCCTTGCAAATACTTCAAATTTTAATGCTTTTGCCAGGTGTTTTAAGCTGATTATGGTTACAATAAAGGAGAAGCAATTATGGGAGATCTATAGTGAATTAAGAAAATTCTAAAGAGGTTTTTGAAAAGCATGGCATATGAAGGTGCTCACAAAATTTAGTCACAATCTAACACCTTTAACTAGGATCAAGCTCAATGACCAAGACTAGGATTAAATTTTACTAGGATCAAGCTTTTTGATCTTGATCAAACCTTTCAAAGTTACCATTTTCTTCTGAATTTTTTGGGTTATGTTCGCAGTGGTTCCGGGACTTATTTCAACCTACTTTTAGCTTTTGAAGTACACATGTAAGTCATAATTCAAGTATTTATCTAAGAACTCTCTTTGTCAAATTCTAAGTATATTAATCTCCATTTTTACACATTTTAGATTTGTTCTTTTTGATATATCTGTGTATTTAATTCAAGGTTATCTTATGCACATGTTTATATAGGTTTAATATACGTTTGTTATCCTGGAATGACATTATGCACTTTATCTAAATTAGATTTTGGTGAACCTATGCTCTCTTACACTCTTTAGGGTTAGATTGTGCTGATGTTACATATTGGATCTAATTTTTATTATGGGTTCCTAGACTATTTCATTGTGTCATTTTATTAGCGTTCCCCCTTATATGTGCCTAGTGCTACTTACATTGCCTTACACACTCCTTTTTGTTAGAATTGGATATTGCTGTGATTGTCATAGATCTTATTTTTCTAGGGCTGTTCTAATTTGTTTCTCCATAATTATCCCTAGTTCCTTGTGCTTATCCTAGGGTATCTTCATGAATTTTCATTATGTTGTGCCCTCATATTGGGGTTATATATTTCATGTTCCTGGTGTTGGTTTTTCTTAGGTTTGTGTTTTTAAATTTATTTAGCTTTGATTGCTTTGCACTTGCTTCAAACTCTAGTGTAATTGTGATGGCTAATATTTTGTATGTATTCTTTCGTGGTGTTGCAAATGTTTTTATGAATTTTAGGTCTCTCTATAATAATTTTAAAGATATTGATTGTGATTATTATGATGATGAGATTAACATTCATGAAAGATTTGGAAAATTAAGTTTTAACCCAATAAGATAGTAAGATGTGAATGCAAATGATATGAACGTTTTTGATGCTAATTGTCTTTCTATAATCCCTCGTGATTAAGGAATGATAAATTCTAATATGTGAAAATCAATCACTAAGGAAAATTGTGTTGAATTTGAAACAAGGTAAGCTAGAGTAATTTAAATTTAGATCTTAATGTATGCAACACAATGTTGATTTTTGTATAGAAAATAATGTGAATTAAAATTATTGTCTTCATACTCCTATTTTGAATGTGATCAATGTTGAGAATGATATGAATGCTCAAACCCCTCATGAAGGTTACTAGATTGTAAATGCTGATTATTATGATTTTGAGTCTAAAATGGATGCACAATATAACATATGTTATGGAATTTTTTTCTTATTTTGCTAAGATTATGGAAATGATGAAAGGAGTAGCAATTTGGTGGAATGGATACCCCTCAGTCCTTGGAACCTAAGCCAAAGAATCATTCTGTACACCTAATCCATGTAAAAAATAGGGTTTCAATAAAAAAAAGACCATGTTTGTGTATTAAATGATGTTTCAATTGTTTATAATGATTTCTCTTTGTTTTATCTTTTAGTGGTTCATGGGTGATTTACCACTAATATATTGATAAATAAATGGCATATGCTATCTATGTGATAAATAAATCTAAAATAGTAATATTATCTTTGCTAATATGCTGAAAATAAGAATAAATGAAACAAGAAATTGATCAAGACAAGAAATAACAAAGGATGGAATCAACCACACCTATTTGCTGTGTTGGAATTCTAAGATTGAAATGAGGATATGGAAGAGAGTATGTAACTTTGTATCAAATCTGATTGTTAAACTCTAAAAGGCTAGATTTGGTGCTTCATCAGATGTGTATTGGGAAGATTTGAAAGGCCTCCAAATATATACCGCATGTTTCCATCGAATGTGTTCTCCGCTGCCAAATCTATACTTTGCACTATTTTTGATTTTGAATATTTCTTTACAAGTATGCTATTAGATTACATACAATGTTGATGCAAGAGCATCCATGATAGACATGTTATCTTGAATCACCCAAAAATAAAGTGATATGTGTTTTTGTAATTGATTGTCATTTTGACATGGAATGCTTGTTTGGGAGTTGAATTTTTGAAGTCTCTATTTTCTTTCAATTTTTGTACTAATGGATAGACCAAGTCAATACAAAAAATTTTGATTATGAAAACTTAGGGTAAAAATTTGTTTTAACATCTCAAAATTTTGAATTAAGAAAAGTTGATTATGTCTTATGTGTTCCAATGCTAATCGAGTTTGAAACTCCGATTTGGCATGTGGGTTTTCCATTAGTATTTTGAGTGGCCATCGGGTCAGAAAAAGTGATGGGGTCATAGGAAGACTTGGTGGTGGTTTACGGTGTTAGTTGAGGCCTAAACCCTAATTAGGTTGGTGAAATATTTTGATGTTACCTGCAATGCTCATTAGAGTTCAAAGCCATACAAGGTCTCGGAAGGTGAAGAACATGCCTGAAGTGTTGGTTAGAGTCCAAAGCCGAATTGGGTTTGTGAAAATTTTAAATTGTCCATATTGTTCTAAAATGCCATCAGGGTCTATCTGAGAAGTTGAAATGTCTAATAAGAAGCTCGACAAGGTCTTCAAGAAAAAGTTTAAAATGATTTTTTTTCCTTATTAATTTCAAGAACTTGATAGTGTCTTCAATGAAAGATGGAATGTTAAAAGTCTTAGAGAATATGAAGGGTCAACCCATTACCTAATTTATAAGAGGAAAATGGCATTTAAATAAGGGATGGTGGTTGGTGATGGTGGCTATTGTATGGAAAATGTAAATCTCTGTAGAAGAACGACCTATTGTTGGGTTTTGGTGTTTTCTAATTTTTTACTCCATGTTATTATTGTTTGAGCAGTGTAATATCTCAAATGAATAAAAAGAATGTGTTCTTGTGTTGAAGATTTGTAAGTGTCAATCTAATTTGGTCCTTGGTGTGTGTGTGCATGTTCAAACTAAGCATCACATACTTAGAGATTGTCCTTAAGTGGATACCTTATTTTTACTTGCACCAATTGGTATAAGAGCAAGGTTTTTCCTTACTGAGAAAGTGTGCATGAAAGAATACTCTAGCTGAGTTGATTGGCAAGCTATGAAAGAGAATGTTGCATTGTGAGAAATGATGACACACATATGTAACATTTTTAGGAGGGGCAAGACCAAGAGGAGCTCGAGTTACAAACTTGGAAGAAATGATGGGAGGAATGCAAACAAGGTTAGATGCAATGAAAAAAACACAAATAAAGGGAACTCATATGGAAGACTTGAGTGAGGATGAATAAGAAAGAACTCGAGAGCTGGGAGTGGAGGATCTAGAAAATGAAGTTGAGAGAAGATTTATCATAGCTATGGCAAGACTTGATAGTAAACCAAAGTTGGAAACACCTTGATACATTAGGGGTTTCAATCTCTAGGGGCTTGTGGATTAGATATCAGAGATGGATAAGTATTTTGACTGAGTTTATGGAGGAACACAAAGAGGTGAAGTTTGTTTGCACAAAGTTGAAGAGTCATGCCTCTTTATGGTGGGATCATGTGTGGGTCAAGAGATAAAATAAAGGTAAGTAGAAGATAAAATATTGGGATAGGATGGTGACAAAGATGAAGGAAAATTTATTTCCTTTTGATTATCATATGAGTCTTTTCAAGAAATTACAGAATTTGAGACAAAAGGAGATTAACATCAAAGAGTACATAGGAATTTTATATACTCACTATAAGAGCTAGACATACATAAGATGACCAAGAGAAATTTGTTAGTTATGTAAATGGATTGCATTTTTATATATAAGATGAAATAAGTTTTTTGAACATGAGAACCATAGAATAAGCCTATCAATGTGCACTAAAGGTGGAAGAGAGGTTGTTGAGAAAACAACAAGCAAACTCTAGAGGTAGACACTTTGAAAGGATGAGGACAAAACAGTGATGGAAATGACAACAAAACCATGGTGGAGGTGACAAGTGGCCTATAAAATAAAACTCAATCACAAGAGGAGGTTAATCTTCTAGAGGTAGAGGATCCATTGGAAAAGATATAGGCAAAGGCTTTTGAGGTAAATGTTTTGGATGCAATAAGTATGCTTCACATAAAAAGCATGAGTCTAGAAAATCCTCAAAAAAACAAGAGAGTTGAAGGAACGACCCATATAACCTTTGAGGATAAAGAGAATGTTGGGTATTTAATACATATGGAAGATTTAGAACAAGGAGAGGATCTATTGGTGAAAAGAGTTCCATTGAAACTAGCCAACAAAGAGATGAATGAATTGACATATAAAGAGCTTATTTATTTTGGACTATTTGCAAATCTGGAGGTAAGTGTTGTAGAGTTGTGATTGATAATGCTAGCATGGATAATTTGGATTCTCAAGAGATGATAGAAAAATTTGGGATGAAATGGTTGGTATATCCTACATCATACAAGGTTTTGTGGTTACTTAAAGGGCATCAAGTGGTGATGACTGAGCAATGTGTGGTGCTTTTTTAGATTGGTTCATACATGGATGAAGCTTTATGTGATATTATGCCCATGGACATGTGTCATGTGATATTGGGAAGGTCATCATAGTTTGATAGGAGAGATGTGCATGATATAAGAGCAAACACTTACACCATAAGGATGGAAAGAGATTTACATTGAGTCCCTTGAAGGATAGAGGAGATGAGGTGGACAATAGTTCTAAAGTGATGTTGGTTTTTGGCAAAGAGTTTTTGAAGGTGGACAATAAAAAAGAGACAATTTTCTCTAGTTTCAAATCCTATGCAAGTTATGACATCCACTGAGGTAAGTGATATTCCTTTGGAAATATAGAATATGTTGATATTGTGTGAAGTGAGTTGCCAAAGGGACTACCAGTTTTAAGGAACATTATACATCATATGGATCTAGTGCCACAAGCAAGTTTTTCTAACAAAGCAACCTATAGATTGAGTCCAATGGATAATGAAGAGATCAATAAATAGGTGCAAGTGCTGTTGAGTAAGGGTTTAATATTTGAGACTCTGAGCCCATGTGTAGTTATAGCTATGTTAAAACCAAATAAAAGTGGAGAGTGTAATATATGTATGAATTCATGTGAAATAAATAAGATAGACATCAAGTACATATTTCCATTGCCAAGAATGGATGACTTAAAGGATTGTTTGAATGGATTTAGGTAATTTACTAAGATAGATGTGAAGAGCATGTATTGTCAAATCCACATAAGAGAAGGTGATGAGTGGAAGACCGCATTCAAGATGAATACCGGGTTGTATGAGTGTCTATTCATGCCATTCAGTTTGTCAAATGCTCCAAGTACATTCATGAGACTCATTAATGAAGTGTTGAATCATTTCATGAGTAAGTTTGTGATAGTTTATTTGGATGACATTATGATTTTTAGTCATTCTAAATAGGAGCATTTGAATTTGGTTTTGGATAAGTTGAAATAATACAAATTGTTAGTGAACTTGAAGAAGTACAACTTCATGCAAGATGAGATGATATATTTGGGATTTTTAATCTAAAAGGATGGGTTGAATATGGACACTGAGAAGATTAGGTAAATTATAGAGTGGACTTCACCAAAGAGTATGTTTGAGGTAAGAAGTTTCCATGGATTGATAGGTTTTTACAGGAAGTTCATCCAAAATTTTAGTGATATATGTGCACCCATCATAGATAGTATGAAGTGAGACAAGAATAAATTTTAGTGGACTGTTGCAGTAGAGAGAAACTTTCAGTTTTTAAAGAAAAAGTGACATAACAACCAGTGTTAGAACTAACAAATTTTAGAAAAGTGTTTTAGCTTGATTATGGTGTAGTTGGAACAACCATATGAGCAGTGTTAAGTCAAGTAAGTAAGCCCATTGCCTATTTCAATGAAAATTTGAATGACACCAAGAAGAAGTATTCCGTGTATGACCAATATTTCTATGTAATGGTACAAGCTCTCAAGAAGTAGAAACCCTAATTATTATTGAAGGAATTCATTTTGTACACGAACAATCATGGTTTGAAATTCATAAATAACCAAGGTAAGCTAAATCAAAGGCACATGAAATGGGTAGAATTTATTTGAAGCTATTCTTTTGTTTTGAGACATAGAAGTGGGAAGTCTAATAAGGTTGCAGATGCTTTGAGTATGATAGCTCTTGCTATGAATGAGCTCAAGGTAGAGGTCATTGGGTTTGATTCAATGAAGGAGTTGTATGAATAAGTCTTGAATTTTTGAGATGCATAGATAATGCGCATGAATCCCAAAAATAAAAACATAACTCCGTGGTTGGAGTATATGATACAAGATGGGTTGTTCCTCAAAGGTAGGAGGTTATGCAAACCTCAAGGTTACACGAGAGAGAACCTTTTCAAGGAAAAACATAATGAAGGTCTAGATGGTCATTTTGGGTATGATAAGACTCTGGTGCAACTAAGTGACAAATACTATTGGCCTCGAAAGAGTACAAATGCAAACAAGTTTTTGAAAAAATGCGAAGTTCACCAACATGCCAAACGAAAAAGTCAAATTGTTAGTTTGTATTAGCCATTTCCCATTCTGGATAAACCATCAAATGCATTGATATGGACATTAATATTGGATTTTCAATAACGCAAGGAGGTAACAATTACATATTTTTTATTGTTGATATATTTTCTAAGATGACTCACTTTTTAACATGCAATAAGATTAGTGATGCCATCCATATTTCAAATCTATTCTTTCAAGAGATTTTTAGGTTGCATAGGTTGCCAAGAAGTATTATATCAGATAGAGATATAAATTTTGTTGGACACTTTTGGAGGATGCTATGGAAGAAGTTGGGCACAATATTAGACTTAATTTGAACCTATCACCCTTAATTAGATGGAAAATAGAGGTTGTGAATCAAAGTCTTGGTAATTTACTGAGATATGTAGTTGGGGACAAGCCCAAATAATGGGATTTGATGTTGGCACAAGCTGAGTTTGCTTACAATGATTCAATCAACCAAAGTCTAGGTTTGATTCTTTTTTAAATAGTGTATGGAAGTAACCCTAGAGGTGTAAGTGAGTTGAGGAGTGCAACTAATATGAGTAGGAAAAGTGAAAAAGGTGAAGAATACACTCAATATATGCATGATGTGCATTAGAAATTCAAGTGAAGACTTGACGAGAGTGATGGAAAATATAAGAAACATGTTGATATGCAAAGGAGAGAACTAAAATTGGAGGTTGGGAACTTGGTTTTGACACATTTACACAAGGAGAGGTTTCTAAAAGGTGAGCACAATAAATTCAAGTGAAAGAAGATTGGGCCTGACAAGATTTTGAGAAAGTTCTCAACTAATGCTTATGATCTTGAGTTGCCAAATGAAGTAAGTATTTTGCCTATCTTCAATGTAGTAGATTTGTACTCATACACTAACTGAAAAACAAGTGACATCATGGATTTTTCAGTTGAGGATTGGAGAGAGCAGTTTCCAAGAGTATACAAAGAAGAGATGGAAGCCATTTTGGACATTAAAGTTGGAAGATAAGAGGCATCATGTACTATGAGTACTTAGTCAAGTGGAAGGATAAAGTAATTGAAGATGTGACTTGGATGAATGCATCTAAAGTTGTAAACCATAGTAAAATTATAGATAAACTCACAATGGGTTCATGAGCTAGAGCTCATTGTCCTTTTCATTATTGGGTGTTTGATTCAAGAGCATATATGGTAGATATGCTATCTTGTATCACTCAAAAACAAAGTGACATGTATTTTATTTATTTGTTTGTTGTTTCAACATGAAGTGGTTTTTTGGGAGCTATTTTTTAAAGTCTCCTTTTTCTTCTAAGTTTTTCACTAATGGGTAGACTAAGTTGATACGATAAATTTTGATTATGAACACTTAGTGCAAAAAGTTATTTTATCATCTCAAAACATTGAATGAAACAAATGCGATTAGATCTTAGGTGTTCCAATGCTAATCAAACCCAAACACCAATTTGGTATGTGAGTTTTTCATTGGTGTTTTGAGTGGCCATTGAAATATAAAGACCAATGGGCTCTTAGGAAGACTTGGTGGTAGTTTGGAATATTAGTTGGGGCCTGAAAATTGATTAGGTTAGTTAAAGATTTTGTTTTTACCTGCAGTGTTTGTCAGAGTTCAAATCCTGACAAGGTCTTGGAAGGTGAGGAATATGCCCATAGTGTTGGTAGGATCCCAAACCCTAACTAGGATATGATAATTTTAAAGTGCCTGACTATTATAGAAACTGACATGGACTATCTACGAATCTTCAAGAAGTAGTTAAAAATGTTTTTTTTGTCCATTAAGAATTTCATGAACCTAACAGGGTCTTCCACGGAAGTTGGAACATACAGAGTCTTAGATAATGTGAAGTGTCAACAAATTCCATACTTTATAAGAGGAAAATATAATTTAATAGGGCATGGTGGTTGGTGATTATGGCTATTGTTTGGAAAACACATAAATCTATAGAAGAACAACTATTGCTAGATTGTGTTGTTTTCTGATTTTTTCCTCCATGTTCATATTGTTTGAGCATTGTAATGTCTCAAATGAATAAAGAGAATGCATTCTTGTGCTAAATATTTACAAGTGTCAATATGAGTTAGTCCTTGGTGTGTGTGTATTTCCAAACTAAGCATCACAAAATTAGAGGTTGTCTTTTAGTGGATACCTATTTGACCCTTTTTAGAATTAAGGGTTATAAAAAAATATGATATTCAAAAAATGAAGTAAAATATTCCTAAAAGCACGTCAATTAAATAATTTAGTTTATGATATTCAATTTTACTACTGAATTAAGAAAAATATTAAATATAGAAAGTGAAATGCCAAAAAATAATTTGATTGCATAGTCATGAAGAAGAAACAATAATTAGCTTATGCAATGATGCACAAACATATTTGAAATGTATAAGTGTAGAAACATGTTTTCTGATGTTTAAGAACTAGTTTCCAAAATCTAAAAATATTTTTTCTTGTTGCCTAACACTTGCATCGACCTGTGAAAACTTGTATTGACACCACTGTCTAAATCTCAATGAAACTATTTTACATGAAATGTTTGTTGTATCAAGATGTGACCACCTAGGCCTTTATAGGTTTTTTTTCACCTTTCATCTCATGTATTTGGATCTTATGCATAAGATCTGTATCACTGATTATAGCTCACATCTTAGCTCTTCACTTTAGACTAGGTTACCTTGCCAAAAATTGATTTAGTGGGCTCATGATGTCAAGCTAACCTCAAAGACCCCTCTATCAATGTGTGCCATCTACATAGCCAATAATCCAAAGAGGGCCTTAAACTTATGTATTTATCTCCTATGTGTTGGTATGTGTGTGAAAAATAGTGTAGAATGCTATATACGAGTGCATGCAATGATCTATCTTTTAACTTGACAAATATGGATCATGTTCTATATTTGAATGCTTCAAACCTATAGTATGATTGCTCATATGATTGATAAGCACATTGATACAAATAGGGTAGAATAACTTAATTGTGTGCTTTTAAATGCAATAGTATGTCTAAACTTGAGAGGTGATTTCTTAATGTCCAAATGAATTGGATTTGACTTGTATTTATACTAGTTATTTTAAATGATCCTCATATAAGTGTTAATGCTATTATTAGGCTGACTTGTACACATCAAAATATTAATAAATTTTAGTGTTTATAGGGTAATGAATCTTGTTCTAGATCAAAGATAATAGTGTCGATGCTACTATCTTATCTTACATGCAATTGTCTAGGATGGAGGAAAGTTGTCGAGGTTCTGTCACTGACAATGAAAGATATATATATAATATTTTATGCATTCTATGGCTACAAGGGATTTAAAATAATCAAGGTAATCAAGGTTGGACTAATAAATAAGTAGTTAGACCCAATGAAGTGGAGATTGCAAGTCGTTTGGTTACAAGGAAGGTCAAACTTAAAGGTAGAGCCTTGAAATATATTTGCCAAGTATACAAGACTAGTTTAACATATAAATCTAAATTTAAGCATCTATATCTCCCCACTTTAATCTATTAATGCATAATAATAAAATTAATAGGTTGAAGGAATGAAAGCGTATCGTGGTGTGTACAATATACCTTGTCTTTGCTTGAACGTAGTTGAATTTGTTGTATGTGAATGACTTACAACCAAGATCATGTTATATTTATAATTAGTGCATAATATAAAATTTGATAATTTTAAAATACTTGAACAAAAAAGATCAAGGAAAAAGTACACCTGTGTGTCGATGCCACCATGTTTCCCCTTGGTAGTTTGTCTTTGTAGAGATGCTTTATAGCTAAAGCATTGGAGAGAGTTTCACAACTAAGCCTTGGATATGTGAATAGGAAAATTGGAGGGTGATCATTCCCATAAAATGATATAAGGATGAATTGTGTCAAGTCCATTTAGAGCATAAAATGTCAATCACACAACTCAAGTATAACCAATCTAGCAAATCTAGATAATTTAGCCAATTTCACCTGAGTTAAATGGTGTAACTATATCAACCCATAATTATAGAATCATAGTCCTAAGTCCATCAAAGGTCTAGAATATCAATGACACTAATTAAAAAGGGGCACCTACTATAGACATATAAAGACCCAAATGTTGCATCTTGATAAGGTTGGTGCATAAATATGTGTATAATCTGAAATTATATCTATAATTTTGTGCACGTATGCCTTGAATATGTCTCAAACTGAATTATCTATCAAAATGTAACCTTTGGTTTGTAACATATGTATAATATATATCAAAAATAGAAAAAATTTGTCCCAAATGTATATATGAATCACATAAACTATATAAATTGATTAAAACTCTGCTCATTCTATTAATTATATGTATGTGGAGTCATGCATTATATGACATGCCCCGCTTTTGAGGTGAGGGGATTGCAAAAGTGATAATCACCTTATCTCAAAAGCATAAGACTAATATGTTGTATATATGTGAATCATGTAGTAAACAAATGCATATAGTAGTGTCATGTCGAAGTAGATATATCAATGAATCTCATAATATGCATACATAATAATACCCAAAATGCATGATATGAGTCATGCCAATGTCTATTAAATAAAAAAACTTAACAAACAATCAAACACACACATAAGATTACTTAAATGTCACATAAAGAGGGCTACAAGCTCAATAAACAATCAATCACACATAAAAGAGTATTTAAATGTCACAGAAAAAGGGGTCTAAGGAGACCACAAATAAGGGGCATGTTCAAATGCTGCACATTCATGTGAAGAACATGTGTCGCTGTCCACATATAGGGCAATGTGACTAATAAATAAGAAACATGTTAAAATTTTGAACAAGCAATACAAAAAAGTAAACAAGAAGTACATTCAAGTAAGTTAATGTAAATAGATGAAGTAATGTGGCATAAACAACTAGCATAAGCATGTCATACTAGTTTGTGCATACATGTATTAACAAAAAGTCATGTAGAATATCATATCAAATACACTGCGTAAGATAACAACATAAGTATATGCATGTGTAAGATATATAAGCTTAATAATATAATGGAATATGATCATAAATCAATCAAACATGTGTTAATCATGATCATATAGAAGTAAAATTCCCCCAATGCAGTGTATCACATTGGAAGAGTTAGGGTCCAACATTTACATGATTGTGATAACATGAGTCTAATGTATGCTTGTAACACACTCAAGTACCCGTGAAATATATGTGTGTATAGAAATGATATGGTATCTAATAATAACATAAAGTAAATATATACAAAAACTAGAAAACATGTGAAATGTTAAATATTTTTGGCATTTTTAAATTATTTGAATGTTTTTGTATTTTATGGAATATATATATTTTAAATTTTGGAGATTTTTGGAATGGTGAAGGATAAATAAAGATATGTACATGGAAAAGTGTTACTAGAAGTCAAGGAGCTCATCAAGAGGATGTCTCTATAAAGGCCTTGTGTCATGTGTATCATATTCATATTTTTCTTAATCAATATCGTTAAGATCATGCCAATATTTAATATTATTAGGATCATAATCATCAATGTAATAATTATCATTGGAGATGTGTTGTTATTGAACTTGTGATATATCATTTTGAACATCCGTGTATGAAAAACTAATTTCACCATAGATTGAAGTTTCCTTCTTAAAAGTTTGTTTTTATTATGTTTATCATTATCAAAATGTTTCATCTTATTATGGGCTAAAGAAGAGTCATCTATCTTTGTTTGATCATTAGGAAAAGATTTGATTTTTTTTGACGACTTGATATTTTTGTAACATATCTTGCTCTATCCTTTCTTACTCCAATTGTGATTTAATTTTTTTTCCCTCTAAGTTTTTTATTTTCAAGTGTTTTTACTCTCAATTATACTTTGGTATTTCGTAGTGTAGATTTTTATTCCATTTAATAGTTTTTCCCTATACATGTTTAGTTAGCTTAGTTAGATATATTTTAGGTCATCATAAAAGATAATCCCATATTCATAAGGATGTGAGGACATATTTATATTTTACCTATATAATGTACTGTCTTAAAACTTTTATGGCTAATACAAATTTTACTATTGTGTTGTAATTTCTTATTTTGACTCATTTTTGATTTCTCTACTACATAGGGAATTTCTTCTTGTATTTGATTTTATCTAGACTAGTCCTCGATTGTGGTCCACTCAACATGGTATCAAAGTTTTTCTGGTAGATGAATGCCATTATTCCTTTATAAAATCTTGAGTTTCAACTTACATGTCATTGATGTCATTCATTGACCTAACTATTAAAGATTCACTCTTTTCTAGATTTTGCTCTTCTTCTGGGGTCCTCTACTGATTTAGATTCAGAAAAATAAAAATAAAAATGTGTCTCTTACTAGTCATATTTTATCTAATAAAATTTTATGCCAAACAACTAGCACCATCAGATTTAAAAGGTGTTAAAACCTTAGGATTGAGTATAAACATGACCTAATTTCATGATAATTGATTTTAACATTTTTATAGGGTTTTGATGCCTTTTTGATGCTTTCATGCATATTTGTACCATTGAAATCTAAAAAAAAAATTATTTTTTAAAATTTTATAGGTTTTTGAAGATCTTGAATGGGTCTTTAGTAGGTTTTAGAGAGCTGTATCAGAGATAATTTTTCAAACTTGGCATAAATTTTGACCCTGTTTGCCCTTCATCCTAACCCTTATCCCCTTGATCATATGGGAGATTAGCCCTTGGTCATAACAAATCCAAGAGGGCTTAAATTTTCCTCACAAATTTGGGCCAAACTTTTACACACCTAAAAATTTATACAAAGCAGAGATCATTATTTTTTCAAGCAAAAAACATTCAAACTTTCATAACTTTCAACTTATAGCTCTTTTTCACGCATCATGTTTTTAAAAGTGTGATTTTTTTCGAGCTCTACTCATTGATAATATTATCTTACCTTATAAAATCAAACTTATACAAATTTATGGGGTTACATATAATTGTCTTTTGCACACATACAATTCAACACATATTTTTTTTTTACACCATCGATTAGAGTTATGTTCCACTTCTTCCACTATTCACTTATCACGAATGAAAAACCCAAGTTTAAATCCTCTCAAAGAGGAAAGGTTTACATCAAATAATTATAGGTATATAAAAATGATTGACACTTGATGCAAATAAAATGAAGTAGTTTAACAAAAATGAAGCCTATGGTCTATTATGCTTGTATGTGTCTCCTGATCTACTCTTTCATATTAAATCTACAACTACTCCTAATAAAGTCTAAAACACAATAAAACAAATTATTTGGAAATCAAGACATAATGAGAGGTCATGAATTGTAGAATAAGCTCATTAATTTGATCTCAAGCAATTTTGATACCATACATGACTTATTCACAGACTTCAAATCACTCAGATTATGTTGAAACTATGAGACATTGACAAAAAAAAGATGATTAATTGATTTTTTATATCCTTGTTAAGTTGGGTTCTGATTATTATGTCTTTGTTTCTACCTTTTATGTCATTAAGTGTGCTTTTGGAGCTACATGGACCATGCCATCCTTGGATAAAATTTATGCTGACTTGACTCGAGATCAAGACAATCTTATTCAAATGGGCACTCTAAAATCATCTAAATCGAATGTTTTAATTATGAGTCGTGACAAACAAAAGACTTCTAGTAGTAAGGAGAATAAATAGAATAAGAACCCCCCAAAAAGGGTCAAAATTATAATTCTAAGTCCAAATTATCAAAAAAGTCCTCTTCAAATGAAAAAATTAATAAATAACATCTCAAATGTGCCTACTATAATAAATATGGGCATGATGAAACCAAATGCATGAAGAAATAGATTGACCAACTGACTAAGATGCTAAAAAAACATAATATCAGTGTCATTGATTCAACCAATCAGATTTTATTAACATAAAAGTCTTCTAAAGCCAAATATATCATAAAAGAAAAATATAAGGGCAAAACACTTATTGCTATTTCATCTTAGCCTTCCACATGGATAATTGATTTTGGTGCCTCACATCATAAGGCTTCATCACATGATATGTTCTCATCCTTGGAGCCTTGTTCTATGCCATCCATCTTGTTGGGTGATGATATTACCATAGAAGTCAGTGGAAGAGAATCTGTTGAAGTGAACAATGTGAAATTTGATGATGTTCTATGTGTTTCCTCTTTTTCCATCAATCTCCTATATGTATATCAGATCACGCACATTAGTTCAGAAAAGAGGGTTGAGTTCACACCTAATTCTATAGTTATTAGGAAAGTAAAAAATGACTTCATAATTGCATATGAGAAAGTAGATCACGAATCTCGATTGTATACTTTCTCACATTTTATTCTTGATCAACCCTCTACTATATTTCTCACTCATTCAAATGGGGTGAGTAAATAATGGCATGAGTGATACGACCATCTCAACTATTGCTACCTAGAGTAAATCAATCATCATGACATGGTTTTACAATTGCCACATGTTTATTTTTCTAATAGAGTTTTTTAAGGTTGTATACTTGGTCAACATCCTAAGGAGAAGTATGACAAAGACAAATCATGGAGAGCTACACAAGAATTAGAGATAGTTCACATTGGAATTGCTAGATTATTTTTAACACCTTCATTCAATATGACTAAATACATGCTTACTTTCATCGATGTTTTTTTGAGGTATACTTGGGTGTACTTTTAAAAGTAAAAATCTAAAGTATTTGATCATTTTTAATATTTCAAGGCACTTATAAAAATTAGTTAGCTAATTTCATCAAGATTTTAGACATTAATAATGGTAGTATGTTAGTAATCATTTTAAATAATTCTACACATTAGAGGGGATTGAACTACATCTTACAATTCTATATATTCCTCCATAAAATGTTAGACATTGTCACTGATTAAGGAAGAGATTGTTGAGGATGTCATTTACTATTGAGTTATTTGAATGAATGTTGTCATTGATGTCAATCTAATGTCATTGATGTCAAAGGTTCTTGTAAATATGCATGGTCAAGTAATCTTTGAGGTATGTGTATGATGAGCATGATGAGTTATGTTGTTAGCATGATTGAGTACATGTCAATATGTCAAGTGTAAATCATCTTATAATGCTTTATCTAGACTTTGTGAGAAGGTATGTGCAGGTAGCATGATGAAATGAGTGAGCTATAAATAAGCTGTATGCTCTGAAGATCTATGTAAATAGTTCTAAAGATGATCTGAATAAGTTATGAAGATATGAATGATCTGAATAATACTTAATAGTGTTTAAACATAAGAGAGGTTATTTGTGTAGAGATGAATTGCAAAGATGGTTAAATCAAGTATTAATCATGAAAAATATAAGAAGTTCATAAGAATATAAAAATCTAAGACAACCTATTCAAAGGGGTGTGAAAATGATAATTAAAATCAATATGAAAGAAATCAAACATAAGTTACCTTATCAAGATATTCCCATCATCCATATGCAACTCAAAATATGTTTTTTACCTTGCATTAGTGCTCAAGTCTTCAACAATGGTGTAAAGCAAACCCCTCCACCATCTTAAGAATACCAAGTATAATCTAAGCTCATGATATGAATAAAAAATGTCATGTCTATCAATGAAGCTATCCTATTTCAAATTAAAACATAATAATCAATACACACAAAGGTTGTGAAGAGAATTCTGCATAATAAGTTTACCCAAATGAAACTTAAAAATGTGAGTGAGAGGCCTCCCATTTATAGATTTTTCAAATAGATTATGAGCAACCATGGACATTCATCTCAAGATCAAGATGTGTGGCCATGAATTAATATAATTATGTAAATAAAATCTATAAATATTTTTATAATGATTTAGGAATAAGGGGCATTAAAGAGGCATGGTAAGTCATAATTCTGATATTTGTTGTATTATGGCTTAAAGATGCCACCTCAAAAATGACCTCACTTGATGATTTAGTCAATAAGAATCAATCTTAAATAAATAAATATTCAATAACTTGTATGAAATTCTTACTTAAGCTCATAATTTTGTTTAATTTTCTTAAGATTAATCAATTTTAGTGTAGTTCTTTGAAAATTAGTTGCACAATTAATCAAACTGGTCACAAAGTCAAATTATTGTGTTGTAATTTTATTATAAAAAATTAAAAGGTGATGTTAGTTGTGTATGGACCATCATCTCATTTATGATGTTTTCGACACAAAATAACATATGCACACATTGTGTGCTTTCAAATTAGAGGAAAAGAGTGATTCATAACACTAAAATATATTTTTATCATTTTAATTCAAAATAATTTGATTAAAATTAATAATCACACAAAATGCATTTCTCTATTTAGGGATACATTAGCCTAAATCAACACTTATATATGAAAAACTCTAACTATTTAACACGTTTAAGTGATTTTGGCTCAAATCACACATTTTCATAAATTTTGAGTAAGATTGACAATTTCAACATAATGGTGTTAGGAATTAGATGTCTAGATTTTGAGAAGGTATAGCAAGACATTCAGGAAAAGTAACATATTTTCAAAAAAATAGTTGTCAAGAAAAATTTGGAAGGAAATGACCTATGATGCCCCTTCAAGAGGACATACAAAGATGAAAGAGAAGGATGGACTCTTGAAAAAAGAGAGAAAGTGAGATTAAGCCATGAAATAGATTAAATATAAATGAGCTATTTATTATATACATTAATTACATAAATGATCAAATTATAATTAGATCAAAATGGCCCTAAGGATAGGGTGAATGGAAAGGATACAATCCAAAAAATATAAGCGACACACCTTGAACACAAGCAAATCTAGGGTGCAAGATATGTGCTTACAGAATGATCAATCCTGATACAAGTTACACACTAAAATATTATTAGAATGAGGGTAAAAGTCTATAGAGATTGAAGTTAGAATAAAAGAACATTGTCTCAAAAGATAGAAGAAATAATAATGTGCTCCTATAGAGCAGATTTGATCGTGTGATAAACAATTGTGCCCCAACAGGGCTGATTTTGATCATTGATAAAGAATGGTTTGCCCTTTTAGGGATGATTTGATTTAATAGTTGGTTAAAATGTTATGCCCTTGTAAGGAAAATTTATAAACAATAGGTCAAAGATATAACCTATTACATAGATTAAAGATGAGCGGATGCAAACATAGATGCAAAGGTTAAATGATTGAAACAGTCATAATAATCCAGACATATGAGAATGAACATAGTGATGAAAGAGATGGAAAAAATAATGAAGATCGCTGAGCTGAACCAAGATACGTCATGTATCCAAGTGCTACCTATATAGTCATAATGGACCTAGGGTCAATGTAGTTCACCTAGAAGTAGGAGAGAATGGAATGAGGGATGAAGAAAACTGACCAACATTCAATCAGATCCATGATGTATGCCAAAAGATGCACATCTTGCATAGATTTGGGTGTAAGATAAGCCATTGGTACCTAATTTCATTGGTGTTCTTGAGATCTATTCATCGGATTTGCATCGACGTTGAGACTTGGAACCAAAGCACATAGTGCTTGCTATAGCAAAATTAAATTATACATCATAAGTATGAGGAACTTATAATGACACAACATTTTAATTGTGCTAAGTTAGTTCAAATGTGAATACCTATAATGAAAGATAATAGTAAAAATGACCAAAACTAGAGTTACAGTTATTTACATTTAAACAAAAACAAAGACAAAGAAAAAAAAGAAAAACACAAATGAACCCAAATTAAAATCAAGATATGAGTAATTGAGACTTAAGTAGGAACAATAATTTTTAAAAACAAAGCAAGAACAACTTAATAACATGAGATCAAGATATGAATAATCAATATCCATGTAATCCATCAAGATGTACTTAGAAAAACAAAAGAAACAATAAGACCAAACAACAAAATACAAGATCGGGAAGAAACAAGAGGAAATAACCAATGCAAAGAAACAAATAAATGAAAGGACAAAAAATCACAACAAAACACCAATAAAAATCAAATAAACACACACAAACAAAAATCAGGTTAGTGTGATTTAAAAATAATTGTTTAGGTCCATATAGTAGAGGTGTTATGTTCTACAACAGTGTAGTAAGAACAAAGACACAAAGTTGCTTTCAAGTGATAGAGAAACAACACAAGAAAAAATAGGGTGAAAGAGAAGAAAAATAAGGGGTGATTGAGATGAATGTAGATGTACAAGACAAGTGGATGCTGCCCACATAGTTTCATAGATGTGAGGTACAACATGAACTTCAAGCCAAATGTAGGTCTCCTAAGAAAAGGGATTGAATAAAAATGATGATAAGAAAACATGATTAACAACACAGAGGAAATAAGGAAAATGAGCTTGCAAAATGGCGAGAGCATTCAAATGAGTACTTGTAAAATGGCAAGAGTGTGGAAATAAAAATATACAAAAGCAAGAGACAATGTTTTTGTTCTTTTGTGGATCATTTTCTTATATTTTTGGTTTTTTTGGGATAAAATATGTACAAGGGGGAACTAACTAATCAATGAGATGCTCATCCAAGAGTATAAGTTTCAATAATAACTAAGCTAGTTACAACAACACATGCTCACAAATCAATGAGAGTGAGGATCCTATTAAGACAACAATGCCCACCAAATAACAAAAAAATATAATAGAATATTATGTAATATGAGAGATCTCTGAAGAACCATCTAGTAGGCAAAGATTTTAAGCTTAAGATGCACATGCGTTGACTTTTCCATAGAAGAAGATGAAAAATACTATCCATGCTAATCTACTTTGTATAACTATCGTTGAATATGTTCATAATGTCTATGAGTCATAATTAGAATCATAATTGGTCAAGGGATAAACATGTCTAAGTTACAACAACCCAAGACATGAAAAGAATGTGGTTCTTAAAGAGAATGGTCCAAAATGAATGGGGTCCAAAAGAGGATGGTACATAATGAATATGGTTCAAAAGAGGATGGTCTAAGGTGGGATAAAATATGCTTAGAGTGCCAATGGTTCAAAGCTTTCACTGCCTAGAGTTGTGAAATTAATATGGTTCTTGAAAGAATAGTCTCGAGTAGGTCAAAATAAATATAGTCCATGAGAGGATGGTCTAAGATATATAGGTAGGATAAAATACTTAGCACAAGTTACCCCCAAATAATGGGTTTTGTATATAATGGTTTGAAGATATCAAGTGAAGAACCTATTAAGATGCACAATGTTCATGGGCTCTGGAAGTTCATCATTTGGCACAACCAATCGATATGCCCCTGATCCATAGTTTATTGTGATAACATTTGGTCCCAACCAATTAAATTGAAACTTTTTTTATTCTTGCATTCAATGTTTGTGTTCTTTTAGTTCTCTTTCAAGACCAAATCACCAATTTCAAAATTTCAAGGAAAAATGTACTTGTTATAGCTTCTCTACAATCTATTCTGATAGGCTTACAATTTTTTTAGGGCAACCAAACACTTACCATCAAAAAGTTCTAGTTCTTGCAACCTTGAGACTCTATACTCTTTGTCATCTTTAATATTCTCAAAAGATACTCATAATAAAGGTAACTCGATATTAATAAGGATAATAGCTTCTATGGCATAAATAAGGGAGTATGGAGTGGCTCCAGTAGGGGTTCAATGACTGGTTTGATAAGCCCAAAGGGTGGAAAATATTTTCAAGTGCCAATTATGACCAACATCATTAAAAATCTTATCTAAAATGACTACAATGGTCTTGTTTGATACCTCAGCTTATTCGTTACTTTATGAGTTATATGGTGTGGATTTCTTGTGCTTGATTTTGAATTTTGCATAAAGGTCTTTTACATCTATGTTTATAAAGGATCCACCATTATTGGATATAATACATACGAGGATGCCATATCAATAGATGATATGATAATGAATGAATTTGATAATCTACTTCCTGATAATGTAAGTGAGAGGAATGACTTCAATCCACTTAGTAAAGTACTCGGTATCAGTTAAAATATGTTTATGGCCATCTAAAGGTGTGGGGTTAATTTGATCAATGAGATAAAGGCCCCAAGTAGAAAATGGCCATGGTGTCATGATCAACTGTAGTAGTAAGGAAGGTGTGTGTATCAAATTTTCATGTTGTTGGTAAGAAACACACCTCTTCACATAATTACAAATATTTGTCTCTATTTTTGGCCAATATTATCTTGTTATAAGGAGATTTTTAGCTAAGACCACACCATTGGTGTGGGCCCCACACATTCCTTCATGAACCTCTTTCAATGCTAACTTGGATTCTCCCAAAGTTAAATAATGAAGTATGATTCCCTCATAGACTTTGTGATAAAGCATGTTTCTAAGGAGTGTATAACGAACTAGATAGTGAAGAAATAGTTTTTGATGATTATTGGATAGGTTAGGGGGAAAAATGTGATCATGAAAGTAATTATAATAGTCTTAGAACCAAGAAAATTCAGGTGGGGGATTGGGACCAACAATTACACATACCCTTTTTGAATCTGGTATAATATGTGTAGGATATAGAAGATTCTTTATTAGAAATTGATACTTTTTAGCACCACCATCAATTTGTATCATAGACTAAATCATTGTTATTACATTGGTAGATATGTTGCTGACACTTGGTATTTGTTCAAACTATAGAGATTTGAAATGAACCTTGAGATTATCTATGATTTGCTTGTAAAGAACAAGCTTGTCATCTCTAATTTGATACTGATTAATGGTTTGATTGATGATCAATTGGGAATCACCATAGACCATTAAATGCTAAATATCCCACTATATGGTAAGATGCAATCCTACAATAAGTGCCTCATACTCAACCATATTATTGGTACAATTAAAATTAATGTGAAATGCCTTAAGAATTATTGTAGCATAGAATTTCACCCTTGTGAGAGAGTTCTTCAGGGTCCACCATTCTCAACCACAACATGGGAATGTTAAGAAATTGTGCAACCTTTTCTCTTTGATTTATTAGTATATTAATTGCTATGGATGTATATGCTTTGTAAGTCATCCCGTGAGCATTTTGTTTTATCCCACATCCATGGGAAGTAGTAGTTTCTTAGATTAAACTTAGTATATAAGTGTTGAGGCCAATAGAGGCATCCACAAGTTTATTGTATTGAACTTGCTCAAAAGAGGTTTCCCCCTTGAAGTGACCTGGAATCAATATAATCATTTTGATGCTTTTTTTAATTATATAATTCTATTATTTCATGCATTATCATTAATTTGTTGTAGGAGAATCCTCTCATCTAGTATCAAAGTGCTTTTCAGATCTAGATTTATTTTCCTTCAAAAAGTCTTAATTCTATTCTACTACATAATCCATTTAAGTAATTTTTTATATAGTCTTAACTCTATTTTGCTACATAATTAATTTAAGCAATTTTTTGTATCAAAATAATCTATTTAAAATCAAGGTAAAACCCTAACCACATAACTGTGGCAAGTGCTTGGGTGAAATCCCTAAAACTCATTGTGAGGAGTACTTTAGGAACCCCAAAGTAGTTGGTCCATTAAGAGGACCTGCCAAGAAAATAGACAATGACCCCTTTCTGATTGAGTAGTTCTCATTTGTGAAAAAAACTAAGAGCTATCACTGAGAGATAAATCCATGACCAATTTTTTTTTAAAGAGTGGTACTCACTTAAATGACATTGGTGGCCAGAGTGATATCTTTAAACCCTTAGGCAACTATTGAAACTTGGGGCCTATTTATATCAGTTTTAAAGTATTATCATGGATATCATAAAACTTGCCATATCATATCTTTAGACTTGTCATATCATTTTCAACATATTACCAACAAAGTATCAGAAAACTACCATATCATATTTTTATTAGAGTATCAATAGAAAACTATCATATCAAATCTTTAGACTTGTCATATCAGTTTTAACATATTACCAATAGAGTATAAAAAAAATATCATATTAAATCTTTAGACTTGTCATATCAGTTTTAACATATTTTTAGTAGACTTGTCTTATAGAACATAGTAACTAGAAAAAAAACTCTTATTTTGGTCATGGTAGTATCCCAAATAGGATAAAAATACATGGAAGATAAAATTGTCACCCTCAAAACCCACATCAAAGATCTCGATGAAAAAATTCTTAGCCTCAGTCTTCAACATACCACCATGAATGGCAGATGACATCCAGAGTCCTCTTCAGTCATCAAGTTTTCTTCTTCCAACAATTTTTGTGGGCTAAAGCTTAATTTTTCTCAATTCAAAGGTGCATATCTAACTAGATGGATCTATTAGGTAGAATAATATTTTATTCTACATAATACTTTCTATGCCAATAAGGTCCCACTTGCATCCTTTCACTTGGAATATGAGGCCCTTCAATGGTATCATTGGTATACCAAGGCTCATGATAAGCCTGTATGGACTAATTTTTGCACCCTCATTTTGTAACAGTTTAGCCCTAGTAATTTTTATGACTTCATTATAGCACTTATTAAACTTTTCCAAATAGGAACCGTGAGAGAATATCAAACAAAATTTGAAAAACTGGTCAATCACATAGAGGGAGTGTCCAATGAATTCTTCAAGAGTTGCTTTGTTAGTGGATTGAAAGATGTGATTCACTCGAAGGGAAAAATGTTTTGAACCAATATAATGATGAAATCCCTAAGGTTGGCTAAGTTAGCAAAGGAAAAGACCACAACTCAACAATGATTTAAATCCAATTTGGCTCCATTAAAAAATACAACTTGATAACGATCTCAAACAATGCCAACCCCTAGAATCACTCTTACCAAGCATTTTATTGAAGTAGAGATGTGAGCTCGTAGAGAAAAAAGACTATGTTATAATTGTGATGATAAACTCACTCGAAGACATCGATGTGTAGAGAAAAATATCTACCTACTCGATATGGATTCTCCTCTCAAAACTAAAGTTTTTGAAGATGCTCATGATATAGCAGTTAATGAAAAAGAAGCTCCATCGATTGTGAAACCTACTTCTTAGAAATACCAACCAAAGATCTCTCTCCATGACTTAATATGAGTCTCCATCCCACAAACCATATAGGTCAAGGGTTAATTCAAGAAACTCCCTCTCACAATACTCATTGATTAAGGTAGCACCCATAACTTCATTGAATCTCAGATCACAAAATACCCTGATTATTTGATCCATCCTAGCTCCAAATTTGAATCCATGATTGCTAATGTGGGCACATTACCTTGTAAAGTGAGGTGTCACAATGTGCATATATCTAATAGATATTATAAATTTCACTTTGACATATTTGTCTTTCCCTTATGTGGTTGTGATGTTATTTTAGGAGCCCAATGGTTATGCATACTTAGACCCATCTTATGAGATTTTACTGAACTTTAGATGCAGTTTTTAGGCAATGGGCAAAAACACACATTGAAAGGCTTACATTCAGGGTCTCTCAGCATCATAAGTTAACATTGTATGGAAAAAATTCTTAAGCATAATTCACATGACATCATTGCCCTGCTCTATTCTAGTTAAATGCAACCATAAACGATCTCCACTACTCCTAATCTACAAACCATTCTATAGAGGTATGCAAGTGTCTTTGCCAAACCAATGGGATTACCACCTTCAAGACCAGAGGACCACCTTATTTAGCTACTTCTTAGAAGCATTCCTCCCAACATCAAGCCTTATCACTACCCATTTCAGCAAAAGATTAAGATCAAGATGTTCATTCAAGAATTACTAAAGTAAGGCATTATTCACCCTAGTACCAACCCATATTCTTCCACAGTTCTCCTTGTGTAGAAGAAAGATGGGTCATGGAGCCTCTACATTGACTTTTGTGCACTTAATCACATCACAATCAAGGATAAGTTCTTGATTCCTATTATTGATGAGCTTCTTAATGAGCTTTATGGCACTCATTTTTTTTCCAAGTTGGATCTTCATTATGGATATAACTAGATCTAACTTCATGAGGATGATATCCCTAAGATAACTTTTTGCTTGCATGATGGCCACTATGAGTTTCTGGTCATGCCCTTTGGCCTCACTAATTCTCTTTCAACATTTTAGGCATTGATGAATAAAATATTCCAACCCTACCTACAAAAATTTATTCTGGTCTTTTTTGATGATATCCTCATCTATAGTAAAACATGGTCTGAGCATCTCTAATATCTAGAGTTTGCACTACTTCTCTCTGATCATCATCTTTAAGAAAAATAATGTAAATGTGATTTTGGCTAGAATGAAGTAGAGTATATTAGGCATATTTTTTTAGCTTAAGAGGTTCAAATGGATCTTGAAAAAATAGCTGCCATGACAAATTTGGCCTCAATCTCAGACACTCAAGAGCCTCCATGGTTTTTTTGGGGCTGATTGGATACTATCATAAGTTTGTCAAGGATTATAGGAATATTGTGTCTCCACTGATAGCTATGTTTAAAAAGGATTTTTTTACATGGATACAAGCTACTGAGTGTGCATTTAAGGAATTAAAACACATTGTGTGTACTACCTCTATTCTAGCTATGTTAGATTTTGCCAAGACCTTCACTATCAAGAGTGATGCTTGTCGCAATGGATTAGGTTCTGTTATCCTCCAAGAAGGATGCCCCATTACATTCACCAAAAAATCTATTTCTACAAATAATTTAGTACTCTCTACTTATGAAAAGGAAATGATGGCCATTTTGCATGTGGTACAAAAGTGGCATCCATACTTACTAGAAAATCATTTTTGCATCAAAATTGATCACTAGAGTCTGAAATATTTCTTGGAATAATAGGTCTCTACCTCATCGCAATAGAAATATGTCAGAAAACTCATGGGTTACGACTACACGATCACTTACAAGAAGGGTAAGGACAATATTGTGGCTAATGCTCTATCTCACACATTTGTGGACCAAACTTCCCTTTCAACTATTTACATGCCTATTTCAAATTGGTTAGACATTGTACAACAAGGGTATGTCAATGTCTCCTCATTATCTCAAATCATTTAATAGTTGGCCACTAACCCCTCTATAGTCTTACATTATTCTTGGGATGGTGATTCTCTGTAATACAAGGATCATCTGGTGTTTCTCTAGAGCACAGATCTTCAACAAGCTATATTCAATTAAATTCATGATTCTCCATCCATAGGGAACTTAGGGTTTCTCAAAACTTATGAGTGGGCATGCAACAACTTCTTTTTGAAGGGAATGAAAAATACAATTCAATAGATGGTGGCTGAATGTGCTACCTACCAATGCAATAAGGGTGAAACCACACTCATTCCTAGGTTGCTTGAACCCTTGCCCATCCCTACCAAGATTTGGATAAATATTTCTATGGATTTCATCGAGGGGCTTCCTAAATCTGGAGGAAAAATAGTGATCTTAGTTTTGATTGATCTCCTTTCCAAATATAGTCATTTTTGTGCCCTCAACCATCCCTATACCACCTCCACAGTCGCATAAATTTTTATGGAGAAAATTTCCTATCTTCATAGCATTCCTTCATCCATTATGTCATATTTTGATGCAACCATCACCATCCATGTTTGAATAGAACTATTTCAATGCATCGGTACCCAACTGAATATGAGTTTTGGGTATCATCCACAAACAGATGGCTAGATTGAAATTGTCAACAAATCCTTAAATTTTTTTCTTCATTGCTTTACCTTAGAATAACAACACTAATGGGAAAAGTGGTTTCCTCTCAATTAATGGTGGTATAATACCTCCTACCACACTTCAACTAAAATGACTCTTTATGAAGTAGTCTATGATCAAGCACCACTAGTACTCCTTTCGTATACCCCTAGTAGTTCACCAGTTCAAGCAATCAACATGTTTCTTCAAACTTGGGATCATATCCTCATCACCCTATGAGACAATCTTCATATGACACAAAATAGAATGAAATAATAAGCTGATCAACACAATTATAAGTGCACCTTTCAAGTAAGTGATATGGTTTTTCTTTACCTATAGCCATACAAGAAATTCTCCCTAAAACTCAAAGGACATAATAAGTTGGCTCCCAAGTTCTATGGTCCATATAAAGTTCTCCAAAATATTAGGTCATTTTATTATAAGTTGGATCTCCCATCTTCTTCCTAAATTATTCTAGTATTTCATGTCTCTTTTCTGAAGAAAGTTCTTGGCACAAACATCAAAGTGAAGACTATTTTACTGGATCTTGATAATAAAGGATGCATCCTTCTTAAACTTGAGGCAATCTTGGATAGGCACACACACTAAATTTACTCCCACTCCATCATAGAGGTATTAATTTAGTGGCATGAAATGAAACTAGAGGATGCAATATGGGAACCACTCTTTTAGATTTTGCATTAATTCTCACATCTGAAGTTTTAAGAATAAAGCTTTTTTGAAGAGTGAGTGAATGTTAGGAACATGTGCGACCCCTTATCTTTACTTTATTAGTATATTAGTTGCTATGGATGCATATGATTTTTAAGTCATCTTGTGATAATTTTGTTTTATCCCACATTTATGAGAAGTAGTAGTTACTTAGATTAGACTTAATATATAAGTGTTGAGGGCAATAGAGGCATCCACGAATTTATTATATTGATCTTGCTCAAAGGAGGTTGCCCCCTTGAAGTGGCCTATGATCAATTTAATCATTTTATTGCTTTTGTTAATTATATAAATATATTATTTCATTCATTTTCATTAATTTGTTGCAAGAGGATCCTCTCAGAGAACAACCTCAAGCTATGGCTATCCTATGATGAGATTGAACCTCTAGAGAACACTGACTTTCTCTTGATAGATCATTTAAATTAATGTTTTTGCTTGGAAAAAATGTTTAGAAAGGGGAAATAGGGTTACTAAGGAAGATAAAAAGGTGATGCACCAAATTTAAATGAGACTCACATATGCTTGAAACTAACACTAGATCAGTAGAAGATAATGTTTACTCACACGATGTCACAAACTATCTAATTGCATAAGTATTTCATGAACTAGGCCAATCAAACAATGAAAATAAGAGGAATTCTAAGAGTCACATTGAACATCTATTAATGGTAGAAAGAACATAAGTTTAAACCTACAAACAACTTGAAAAAACCTTAAAAGAGGCAAGAAATAAGGATAACAGATATGGAAGAATATCCTTGACAAAGCCATCATGCATAAACTTATTAAACACTAGTTAAAATCAAGAGATACGTAAAAATCATATTTTTTCTTCAAGATGCAGTTCTTACAAATTTTTATAGGGTTTAGCCTTGTGAAATGAGAGTCTCTTGTTCTTATTTTTCAAATCAAAGAATCTATCTAGAATAAAAGAGAGAGAGAGCTACAATGGGGGGAGAAAATGGGAGATATAGGAGAAAGGGGAAGAGAGAGGAGAAGCATGCAATCAACATCAATACCCGAGCTACCGCTATCTTTCAATGAATTTTCAACCACCTTTTGATCAAATCAAGATTAGTCTTCCATCGAAAAATTAACCTTCATTTGTCCTAATAGCATCCAAACACTCTCATTGGCTGAGAAATATACTAGAAGACAAGAATTTGTTAAGGATGATGAGTCATGATCCATTAGGAAGGAAAATATTTAAAGCCCTTTGAAAATGCATTGAATGCTCCATCAATATTTTTTACTCCCCAAATCTATGCCCTGGAACTCTATGCCATCTTCTACTTATCTTCATTATAAGGAAAAAATCCTCATATCTATGGACCTGACAGAGCCATGACTATGTCTATTTTAAGTGGCTATAAATACCTGCTTTATCGAGGATATGACTATGTCAAAGAATGAAACACTCCTCAATAATCATACATGTACCCCTATTTCAAATTTTGAGCATAGGTTTTACTATAGATGAAAACCAATCCCATTTATTGGTTTTATTATAGTCTTAATATCTATAAATATCTATTAGGTGATTGATCTCATCTCAATAGCTAGTGTATGCAATCAGAAATGCATCATGTCTTAAATCAATTCTAGCTTAAAGAAGATAGAGCAGACCTACAATTTTGATTAGAAATACATTTGTTAAGTGGGAGCATGATCAATATGGGGATCCGTTAGAACCAATTAAGGGAGCACTTATCACAATACACAATGCTAAGGAGGGTTCTAAAGCCTTTAATCTGACAAAATCATGCAATAACCCTAAGGGGGTCCTAGGTTTTGATATTTCACCTATTTTAATAACAAGAAAGTAAATCTAATCTAGTGATCACCAAAGCTTGAGGCATAAAGTGGGTGTTATAAACAATGAAACTAAACATGCATAAAATACATATACTCACATCAATGTATACACATTCTTAATGCATGAAAGATAAGTACATATGCATTATCTATCTATTCTTATAAAAGATAAATAAAGTTAGGAATACTTACCTTGAAGATAAACTCGTCGAGTCTCAATCTCTCCCTTGGCCAAGGTGATTTACAAAAAAATATTATGGTGTGTAAGGATGACAAAGACAAATAATATTTAGGGTACACAACCTATCGATGCATCCAAAAGGCTTCTCCATAAGATAAGATTTATATCTTAAAAGAAAGTATAGAACCTTAAACTTTACTTTTTAAGTAGAATGGTCAATAAGCAGATGCTCATTTGCACTTACTTCTTATTCACTTTTTTTATCAAATGGTGGGAAATGAACTCGTATATATAGACATATCTTTCCCTAAAACCTTCTAAAAAAGTCAATCGACAGGGTCAATTTAGTCAACCCAGTATAATTTTAGATAATAATTCACTAGGTCCCAAGCTAGGTCGACCAAAGGTCAAAATAACTCCTAAGTGAAAAATAACTTGAAACTATACATGGTTGACCCAATCAACTTGCTATAGTTGACTGATAAAATGGGATGAAGGTTAGGAAAAAGAGGATAAAATATATCAAAAGCGTGGAATGGGTATAATAAAGAAGAACAAGCTTAGGGTAAATAGTTTTAGGAGACAAGTGTGTAGATAACAAGTGAAAAAAGGGACAACAATACTAAAAAATACTAATGGTCTGCCTAACCCTTTTTATTGAAGAGTTATTAGTGATGTCATGGAGGTGTCCAGGTGAGTGGATGAAGTGTCTTGATAGTCTAGATGTCAATGATAAAGTGTGCATTGTGCTTGTTCTAGTATGCTTGAAGCAGACTTGGTTGATATTTAGTTTTGGCATGATTAGGTATGTGTCTAAATCATTGAACATGTGTGAGGGGTCCTATCATAGGTCAAATATGATTGGATAGCTTGTGGAAGTGCATGGTATTCATTCGGTTCTTCATTATGTTCATCTTGGCATAGTTGGTTATTTGATAAAAAATTTGAGTAGGTAATTTCATGACATCACCATTACCACATATGAATGATTTAGGGAGAGTTGGTCATATAGGTGTGATAAAATTAGTCTTAAGTTGATATGGTCTAATTTTTAAGTCATGTGAATGAGTGGAGCAAAAGATATAACCGTGCAAAGTTGGCTTCCTACGGAGTTTGCAATATTTTTTCATACTTAGCCAAATTTGCAAAGGAGATCTAACAGTGCACATTTAATCAAATCAAAGATCTACAATGTGAAATTAATTTGAGCTTAATGTCTAAGTTCAAGTAGATCTGAGTAAGTAGTTTGATGACATTACATTTCACACATGTGAAGGTTCCAAGAGCAGCTTAATATATGGATGGATTCTCTTATGAATAAGATCATATGATTTAAATTTCAAGACATGCAATTGAATGCAACAAACATTATTAAGGTTAAAATTTGGCCTTCCATATATATTTCAAAGTTTCCTATACTTAGCCAAATTTACAAAAGGTAAAGACCAGGACCATATAAGGATCTAATGGCGAGTGGGTCTTCATACAGATGTAGATTGATGATGCATATTGAGTCAAAGAGGTGAAAGTGTGTGATGTTTAAGCAGATTAAAGTCAAAGATACTCTTAAAGAGATATATGGAGCATATTTGTTCCAAATTTTTAGGAAACAATGAGATGATAATAAGTGCTCAATGTTTAATAATAAGCAAAGGTAAAGACCGAGCTACTTCTAAGAAGATGGACAGTGTGTATTTGACCAAAATTGCTAGGGAACATGAGATGAGGTCAAAGTGATAGATGTTTAGCATAATTAAAGATAAGAATAATATTAAAGAGATAGATGGTGCATATTTGATTAAAATATGTGAGGACATGAGATAATGGCAAAGTGTTTGATGTTAAACAGTGACCATTGGCATTTGAATTTAATAAAACAAAAAACTAGTCTGTAGTGTTTGAGCCATAACTTTTGATTTAGGATGAATTCAAATGTTTAATAAAAATAATATTTATAGAGGAATTCAAGGTGCATCCTTTAAATCTAGTTAAGAGGTTTGAATGTTTATACATTCAAAATTATTAATCTCTAAAGTTGACTATGTGTTTGACCATGGTCAGTAAGTGACCCGAGATGGATAAATGAGTTTGTTTTGATGGTATTTGGATGTTTCAAGGTGACTTAGCTATTGGAGAGTGTTATAGACTACCTGAGGATGATTTTTATTATTTTTAGAGGTTTGATCAATCTATATTTATTATGAAAAAATGCTTAAAAATTGATTGCATGTTCATTTATGGTGTTTTTGTGTATAAAGTCAAAGATTGATCTATTTGACTTTAGCAGAGGTGTGTAATGATGACTATAATATTTTGAGGATGTCAAAGGGGTCATGTGGAGTGCACCTATCCATTTTAAAGTGGTCTTGTGTTTCTAATTTTCTCATTGAAGTGCTAGAGGAGTGAATAGGTCTCTGAGACCTATAAGGGCTACTAAGGCCTAATTGAAAGACATAGTTGCTTAAGTGTGACCCATAGTTGCTATGGACAAAATTGTGAGAGTGATATTGAGATATGTTAGATATATAAATAGATAAATAAGTATGATGGCCAAATAAAAAGATAATAATCATGAAGGATTTATAAAAGGTGAAATCAAAAGTGGTGATTTTTAGACTTGTAAGAAGAGGTGTGTGTAAGAGTCGAAGAGCAAAAGAAAGAAGAAAGGGTTTATGCCCAGTGGATGGGTTGTAAAGTAGAGTAGATTGATGATTATGTGTATTACTTGTAGGTTATATTTATAATTTCAAATATAGTGATCTCATATGTTTAAATATTGGGGAGAGAAGTGAATAGAAGATTGATTTGTAGGTCTGAGTGTGTATATGAGGGCATTTTGAGTGAAGAGAAAGAAAGATTATGGCATGCCTATGTGAGAGTCTTTCATGAGATAGAGAAGGTGTTTTTTAGGGGTTAGAAAATTATAGGTCCATCATCAGGTGTTGAAGACATTAGTTCAAAGGTGGATATATTCATATCATAGGTTTTGGGAGGGTGCTCAACATCTATGTCAAAAGGACTTGACCATCCTAGGGGTAGGTGCTCCTTGTGAAACATGTGTTTCACTAAAATTGGGTTAGGACTTGACCATCTTAGGGATAGGTAGTCTTTATAGAAAAAATGTTTCACTAAAGTCTAGTCAGAAGGACTTGACCATCCTAGGGGTAGGTGTTCTTTATGGAACATGTATTTCACTAAACTTTCATAATTGCTACTTCTTATAGGAAAAGTAGTCCATGTGTTTGTAGGCTTGAGAGTGGGTTTTACTCTCCAAGAGGGTTTTACCTATATATCTTTTATTGTGTGTGTAATCTTGACTTATCTATTTGTTCATTGCTATAAACATCTTGAATGCTTCATGAATGGTTGTATTGAATGCTTAAGTGTTTGAAGGTTTTGAAAATTGAATTGGATTATTTTCCACCATTGATTCATGCCCCCTCTTATTTGTTTATACCTATAAAAATTGGTATCAAATCAGGTCCTTTGGTAAAGGCTTAATAGCTTGAAGGATATCCAAAGTACAATATGGGTAGCCAACAAATGCAAGGAGGTTTTTCCACTAAGAAATCATCGATGTTTAATGGAACCAATTATGATTTTTGGAGTGCGAGGATGAGGACCTACATCATGTGCATAGGGTTTGAAACTTAGAAACATGTTGTGGATGGTTATTTTGAACCTACTATTCCTCCATCTAGTACTATAAATAAGTTGTTTGAGAACAATTCTAAGGCAATGAATGCTATCATTTGTGGTCTTTTAGAGACTGAATACACCAGGGTAATTCATTGCATATCTGCCAAGGAAATGTGGGATAAATTGAATACTATTTATGAAAGAGATTCAAAGGTTAAGTTGGAAAAGTTTCAGACTCACTTAAGATAATTTTAGAGTCTTAAGATGAAGGAAGAAGATTTTGTGGCATTCTTTTTGTAAAAAATTGATAAGATTTTGAACATTATCAGAGGTCTTGGAGAGAAGCTTGAAGAAGCTACTATAGTTTGTAATGTATTAAGGTCTCTCTCTCTCAAATTTGATTCTAAAGTATTTGCTATAGAATAAAGTTATGATCTTACTTAGTTGAATATGGATGAATTACATGGCATCCTTACTGCCTATGAGATGAGAATAAATGATGATATACCATCAAATAAGGAAGCAACATTCAAAATAGAAATGAAGCCAATGAATTTCAAATTTAAAAACTCAAAGAGGATGACACATCTGATATTAATGATGATGAATTAGTTTCTTTATTTACAAAGAAATTGAAATAAAGTTCAAGCTACTATTCAAATGATTCAATTGTGGAGAAGTAGTACATTTTTATAACAAGTGCCCTTTTAAGTATAAGAATAATGATGATGAAGAGCATGATCAAAGTCATAATGATGGTAAGAGATAATTTAGGTCTAATAAAGGTAATAAGAGATTTAGAAGGTTTGACAACAAGAAATACTTCAATTACAAGAAGAGTCTCTACACCAAAGAAGATTGTAGCTCATCAGATGAGAGTGAAGATAGTGACTCATAGTATGATCATGAAGATGATTGTCTTGTTGAATATGAAGACCTCTTCATGGCTGAGGAAGGAAGTTGGTCATATCAAAAAGAGTCTACTTGGAGTGATTTAAATGATGGTAAAGATGAGGTGGACTGTGAGACTGAATTGATGAATGTTCTTGAAGAATTGAAGATTGAGAATAAGATTAATAATAAGATAGTCTCAAATCAAGGAATATGAGGAGCAATTCAGTGTGTATAAATCAAGAATGAATGAAGACACCAAGGAGCATGAAGGTACAATCACGTTTCTTAATTCTAAGTTAAAATCTTTGTTTGCAAGTCTAATAGCCAAAGAAAAAGAATGTTCAAGGTATGTTTCTGAGATTTTGTCTTTTAAAGATGAGGTAGAGAAGTTTTTAAGCAAGGTGAAATCATTTTTCAAGTTTGATAAAAGTTCTAATGATTTGAATAATCTCATAAAGATTCAAAAGTCTGCTAGTGATAGACTTGGATTGGGTTTTAATGAAGAGCCCAAAGTTGCTTCTTAATTTGACATGAATGCCAATAAGAGCAAGATGGTTCATCCCTTGAAGGTCACCAATCAATCAAGAAATGATGGTACAAATAGATTCAAGACAAATCAGATAAAAAAACCAAATGTCATAAGGTATGTAAGTTTCAGTGGTTACTATTACACATGTAATTAATTTGGTCATAGGGCTAAAGAGTGTGAAGGACCTGTTATAAATGAGTTTACATAGAACTATGATGGAGGTCATCAATCGAAAGGTGTGAACAAATTTAAGTGCTTCAACTATCTTGATGAGGGACATTTTTCTATGCATTATCTAAATAAGGTAAGGTAAGGCGAGTCTTCTTCAAAAGGAGTAGTTTGTTTCAATTATCAAAATAATGGATATATTGCAAATTTTTTTAAATCAAGAAAGACATGATAAGATTCTTGCAAAAGGTATAGTGTGCTTCAACTGTCAAGAGAGAGGTCACATTACTAAATTCTGAAAGCAAAGGCCTACAAGAGAAAATATGTTTAATCAGGCTCCTAGAGTGCAAGAAAGAAGGGAAGTTAACTCATAAAAACCAAAGGTGGTATGTGTGAGTCATGATGAGTCTATAGGTCCAAATAATATGTTTTCTATAGTGGAGAATGATATAAAAGTTGAAGAGTGCCAAAGGCTCTCATTATCTGCTCATGCTGTGAATGAAGACACCAGGCTGAGTTTAGTTTTGAGGTATGTATGGATTCAAGTAAACATCCTACTATTGCTGAACAAGTTTCATACAAAAAATGTAAGTTGTCAATACTTAGTGATGAGGTTCCAAACTACAAGGAAGATTCTTCAATTGAAATTGTATGTCATAAATCTATGTTATCCCCATGTGTTATCAATACAGTCTTAGAAGAGAAGGAAAATGTTGTAGTGGATGAGCAAGTTATTTTTCTTAAGCCTAAGAAGAAGAAAAAAAAGAACTATCAATATCAAATGACCAAGGAGGAGAAGGAATATGAAGAGTTATGGAAAACTCCTAGTTTCTCATTATTCTAAGGAACCATGAGAAGTAGGGTGTTTCTACCTATGTTTCTTAGGAGACATATTTCTTGTGGAGAAGCAAATATATTTACTCAAGGTGTATTCAAGGACTTTGGTCCTAAAGTTGGAGTAGTCTACAAGGTCAGATTGAAGGTTTCCTAGTGGCAAAGGAGGATTTGAGAGTTTACATAAAAAGGTCTTTTGACCTTATTCTAGTATGCTCCAAGTGGTTTTGTGGTTTGAAGGTATGTTGAAGTCAAATTGGAGATTTTTGAGTGATCTCAGTTTTCTCAATTTTAGCTTAAGGGCAAGTAGGCCTAAAATGGTTTATAAGATGTATGGGTTCCCAAAATTATGGAGGCTCCAATCTTAGTCCAGAAGTGTGTGATGGTTGTCTCTAGGTGTGCAAGAATTTTCAGAGGTGGGAGTTGACCAGAAGGAGGTTTATTGACGCTATTTGTTTTAAGATTCTATAGTTTTGAGCTATGCTATAAAAGTGTTATGCCTTATGAATTGAGGTCTAAGGCTTATTAATATGTTAAATGGGCCAAATGGGTTGTCAAATCAAACTTCATAAAGATCTGAAGGTTTGTAGTTTTTAAATTATTTATGATTTTGTCAAGATGGAGGCCTAATTAATTAGTAAGTTTGTGAATGAAGTATGTTACAAAGAATGAGATAGGTGATGAAAATTGGTGTGCCTAAGGGGGAATATGATAGTGATCTAGATATGACATTTTAGGTCTTGAAGGTGTGTCTACTAAAAGTTGTGGTCTTTTCAAGTACCAAGTAGGGATATAAGGAGACTAGACACGCTTAGTGTGAAGAAGAGGGATTTTTGATCAGTTTATCCAAAAGAGCATGGTATGAGTTTTTCAATGTAAGCTATCAGATTAGTTTAGAGCATGTTTCTTGTTTGGTGAGTGGCATGAAGTTTTATTAGTGGTCTTTGAGGTGATTTGAGAGAGAAGGCTTGTAAGCCTGTGTAGTGGTTCTTCATGATGTGTGGAGATCTGAAGATGCTCAATAGGTGAAATGGATCAAAGATCTTAGGGTGAGTCCATCTTAGATGTTGCTTGGTGAGATCCATCATATTTTAGTGCTTTTATGTGTTCTTTCTTAATTGGTTGCAATACTTGTTTGAATAGAGTGTTGGCTTGTAACAAGAAGTTGTAAAGGCAAATAAGAGGGAGGCTCAAGGTAAGGGGGAGTTTAAATCATATTTATAAGGTGGTCCTCTTCTTTTTATGGTATTTTTAGGTTCCAATATTAGTTTTTTACCACTTTATCATTGTGTTAAAGGGGGAGAAGCTTCCTATTATGAGAGTGCTTGAAGAGGGAGAAGGAAGGTGAGTTGTATGATGGGGGTTGACATCAATGACAAAGGGGGAGATTTTTAGAGAGTTTTCAGTGATGCCATGGATGTGTCTAGGTGAGTGAATGAAGTGTCTTGATGGTCTAAGTGTCAATGACAAAGTGTGTAGTTTGCTTGTCCTAGTATGCTTGAATTAGGCATGGTTGATCTTCAGTTTTGAAATGATTAGGGATGGGTCTAAAGTATTAAGCATATGTGAGGGGTCTTATTAGAGGTCAAGGATGATTGAAGAGCTTGATATTCATCCAGTTCTTTATTATGTTCATCCTGGCATAGTTAGTTCTGTGACAAAAAAATTTGAGCAGGTAGTTTACTAACATCACCATTTCCATGTATGGATAAGTCAGGGAGAGTTTGTACTATGGGTATGATCAAATTAGTCACAAGTTTTTATGGTCTAATTTTTAGGTCATGCGATTGAGTGGTTCAAAAGACATAATTGTGCAAAGTTGGCTTCTTAAGTAGTTTGTAATGTTTTCCCATATTTAACCAAATTTTCAAAGGAGATCTAACGGTGCATGTTTAATCACATCATAGATCTAAAACATGAGATTAATCTGAGCTTAATGTCTAAGTTCAAGTAGAGTTGAGTAATCAATTTGATGGTGTTATGTTTCACACACATGAAGGTTCCAGGAGTAGCTTGATATATGAATGGATTCCTCTATGAAAGATCATATGGTTTAGATTTTAGTACATGTGATCGAGTGCATCAAAAGTTATTAAGATTCAAAGTTGGCCTTCTAGGTAGATTGTAGAGGTGAAAATACTTAGCCAAATTTACAAAAGGTAAAGACTAAGTCTTGATAAGGATTCTAATGGTGAGCGGGTGTTCATACAGATGCATATTGACAATATGTATTGAGTCAAAAAGATCAAAGTGTTTGATGTTTGAGTAGGTTAAAGTCCAAAATACTCTCTAAGAGATTGATAGAGGACGTTTGTTCAAAATTTTTAGGAAGCAACAAGATGATAAAAATTTCTTGATGTTTAATAGTGAGCAAAGGTAAAGACCAAGATACTTCTAAGAAGATTGACGGTGTACATTTAGTCAAAATTACCAAGGAGCATGAGATGAGGTCAAAGTGATAGATGTTTAGCATAGTTAAATATCAGAATACTCTTAAAGAGATTTATGTTGCGTATTTTATCAAAATATGTGAGAACAAAAGATGATGGCAAAGTGTTTGATGTTTAATAGTGACTGTTAGTATTTGAATTTGGCAAAGGCAAAAACCAGTCTGCAATGTTTGAGCCATAACTTTTGATTTAGAATGAATTCAAAAGTGCAATAAAAAGAAAAGTTGTAGAGGAATTCAAGGCATATATAATAAATCTAGTTAAAAGGTCTGAATTTTTTTACAGTAAAATTTATTGTGCTCCAAATTTGATTATGTGTTTGACCATGGTTTGTAAGTGACCTGAAATGGATAATTGAGTTTGTTATGATGGTATTTGAATGTTTTAAGGTGACTTGGCTATTAGAGAGTGTTGTAGACTCCCTAAGGATAATCTATATAATTTTTGGAGGTTTGAATAATCCATATTCAGTATGAATAAATTCTTAGAAGTATATCATGTGTTTATTCATGGTGTTTTGGTGTATAAGGTCAAAGATTGATATATTTGGCTTTAGCAGAGGTGTGTAATGATGACTGTAATCTTTTGAGGATGTCGAAGGGGTCATGTGGAGTGGATCTATGTATTTTGAAGTTGTCTTATGTTTTTAATTTGCTTGTTGAAGTGGTCAAGGAGTGAATAGGTCTCAATAAGACCTATAAGGGCTACTAAGGCCTAATTGAAAGGTATAGCTATTTAAGTGTGACCCATAGTTGCTATGACTGACATGTGAGAGTGATATTAAGATATGTTAGATGTATTAAGGGCTAATACAAGTATTATGGGATACAAAAAAGATAATAATCATGAAGGTTCTATAAAAAGTGAAATCAAAGGTTGTGATTTCTCGACTTGAAAGAAGATGTGTGTGTAAGAGTTGAAGAGCAAAGGAAAGAAGAAAGGGTGTGTGCCTAGTAGATGGGTTGTAGAGCAGAGACGGTTGATGACTATGTGTATGACCTGTAGGTTATATTTTTGATGTCAAAGATATTGATATTATAAGTTTGAATATTAGGGAGAGAAGTGAATAGAAGGATTTTTAGGTCTAAGTGTGTATATGAGGGCAGTTTGAGTGAAGAGGAAGAGAGGTTGTGGCATGCCTATGTGAGAGGATTGTATGAGATAGAGAGGGTGTTTTTCATTGGTTATAAAATTAGAGGTCCATCATTAGGTGTTGAAGACATTAATTCAAATGTGGAGATGTTCATATCATAGGTGTTAGGAGGGTTCTCAACATCTAGGTTAGGACTTGACCATCTTAGGGGTAGGTGCTCCTTGTGGAACTAGTGTTTTACTAAAGTTTGGGTCAAAGGATAAGTGCTCCTTGTGGAATAGGTGTTTCTCTAAAGTTTTATGTTTGCATACATCTTATAAGACAAGTATTCTATGTTTTTTTAGGTTTGAGAGCGAGTTTTATTCCTCAAGAGGGTTTCCCACATAGATCTTGTGTTGTGTGTGTATTATTGCATTATTTATTTGTTCACTTTTATAATAATCTTGAATGCATCATAATTTTTTTTATTAAATTATTAAGTGTTTGAAAGGTATGGAAATTGAATTAAATTGTTTTCCACTACTAATTCACCCCCCTCTCAGTGGTTTGTACCTCTAACACTTTCTTGGTGCACCCCTTAAGGCATGTACTCAAAGAGATTGAGACTCAATGGGTTTCTACAAGATACAAAGTGTTAGTAATAAATAAAAATTTGAAAATATTATGTGTATACATATGCCCCACTTAAAATTCATCACGTGTCACATGAGTGCAACACGGGATGGTGCTTTGAGAAATAGAACATGATAACACATAACACTGATGCTAAGTAAAATTTAGTAAATATCAAACATGATAAATTAAAAGACAAAATTTAAAATTATATACTTTTAATTACCTTAGTTCTGTAGATAAATAAGCAAATTGCAAGAGTAGTGAAGGCATCCAATGTGAAAAATACTAGTTAAACCTATAGAAGTTAGTACAAAAAGCAAAAAATTAAAATTGTTGTAAGATAAACATATGATAGTGGAAAATATTCTCTATGTCATCATGAATCTATAACATTTTATGGTTTAAAAAATGGACGAGTAAAAACAAATATAGAGGCAAAACAAGGAATCTGCCAAAAAATAATTGAAAGATTTAGATTTTAAAAAGTGATTTTAAATAGGGTGAAATGAAAGTTATTTGTTATTTTTGACTTATAAAGGAGATAAAAAGAGCTCTAAGAGATTAAATGAGCTAGGATGGTGAGGAAACAATAGGCTAGGTGAGAGGGACCTCTAGAGGTAGCAACGAGTGCAAGATAGGTAAGCAACTAAGAAGCTTAAGCCAGTTTTGAAATATTTTAGTGGTTTAAGTGAATTTTTAATTTTTTTAAATCTTAAGCATTTTTAGATATTGAAATGAAACCAAATCAGATGCCATCGATAGGAAAAATCATTTAAAGATATAATTTTGAAGGGTTTAGGAAAGTAACTACTAGAAGGCACTATTTTCATAGAATGTAAGGTGTCAGCAAGGAAAAACAATTGGGTCAATTTGTAATGTCTGGGATAATGGATAGTGATGAGGAGAACCTTAACCATATGGGATACATGGTTGGATATGATAGATACAAGCCAAAGAGTGAGTATGTTTGACGTATATACCTCACATATTTTGGATATCTACAAGGTTATGATAGGACTTATGACAACCTGAGTACTATGCCATAAGTCAGATGACAAGGTACCACTGTTCATGATAGCCTTGAGTTAGATGATACTGGAGGAGAGAGTACTATATGATCTAGGATCTGTTATCTAGGTCCAACTCATACATGACATGTATGGAGTGTTTGTCAGAGGGTAAAAGTCTATTGGACATATTATAATACTAATGACATGGATCTATGAGAGATTTCCCATGTATTGGTCAGCTGGGTTGCCCCATACGGTCGATGATAGGTCACCTTGAGTATTAAGATGGAGACAAAACTAAGTATCACAAGTCATTCCCCACATGTTAGCATTATGGATAGTGAGACATGAAGACATAATATGACAACCTTATGGGCACATAATGACTACATGGCTGAGCTACAACATAGTTGGACCAATTTTAGCATGGATGGAGGTGACAAGACATTACACCTGATGGATGAAGCTACATCCAATGACATGAGTGCTATGGAATATGGGATTGCCTCACCTAATGAAATTGATAGTGGTGCCCATGGTTTGGGCCCAACATGTTAGAGAGCCATGAGGGAGAGGAGGGCTAGGGCCACTAGTGGTGAGGTTGACACTCAAGCCAAATCATGAGAGACCATGGACTGGTCAAGCACAATAGGTAGAAAAGTGAGAAGAGAGGGATACATAGGTGAGAGCACCAGAGGTACCATCACTAGCTCTACAATAGGAAGAATAGAGACTATATCATTGATGGAGGCAACAAGAGATAACAAAGATCATAGATGTCTCAGATGACCCAGTAGGCATGCTAGAGCAGAGTTGGAATATAGAGAGTCCACTCAGGTGTAGGTTGATATGGATTCAAGTTATGATTATAGAATTTGAATTTAGGAGGTGGTTGATAGAGGATATTCTTGGAGGCCACATGGATGGGGAGATAGTAGTGGTTGGTACATAATAAGGTAATAAAAAATGGTTAATTTGTTGCCTAAGTTTTATTGGAAGTATACTAGAGATAGATTTTGAGATATATCAATTATCTAATATCTATTTGGTTCAATTTTTATAGGTGTAGAAAAGAAATAAGAGATCATATGGGGGTTATTTATAAGGGGAGAACTCCATGATGTCCTAGATGAGTCATTGATGTCATATGACTTTGCTACATTGGAAGACCCTAGGGTACCATTTGCCCTAGCTCATACAAGCTAATTTTTATTAGTTAGAGAGGTAGTGAAGAAGACACAAGCATATAAATAGGGGATGCATCCACTAAATGAGATAGGTGTAGATGAGACACAAGCATGGCATGCCCTAGTAGAGGAGAGAGTTGCATATCTAGATATAGTAACAAAAATGACATAGGCACACAATCAAGAAAGAGTGACATATGCAACAACCCTAACCCATATGACACATATACCAGAGTAGTAGAGAGAAACACATGGATCAACCCTGACCCATATGACATAAGTACATGAGTAGGAGAGAGTGACACATCTGGTGACCCTAGCCTAGTTGGCATAGGTGCAGGCTCAGGTAGCTCATCTACATGAATAGGTGTCAGGACTGAGATCTCAGATAACCTCTTTATAGTGTTCTATTTGGAGGGGTCAAATTGAGGCATCTATAGGTAGCATGGCTAGGCCACAAAATAGGTAGGATGGGGCTCAACCATAGAGATAAAACATTGTATATGATTATATTTTTGTATCAAACTCATGACACACACACACACACACATCATTTTGGTATTTTGGATATTGGTTGTATATGTTGTCATTATGGTTGTGGTGGTGGATGTTTTAGAAATATTTATTTTTAGCACATATATTTATCTATTTATTGTGTATGTTATAGGAAATATATGAGTTGTGGTTTCTTTTCTATCATTATGTAGAACACATAAAAAGAAATAGGCAGAAAGCCTTGGTAAAATATAATCAATCAAAAATGTACTACACACTATTTCATGTTTAGAAATATGTAATAATAAGAAAATGACTAAGTATAAATAATCAAGGGGAATGGTAAACAAGATTATAAAAAAGATTTTTTTTTAAAACCAAATGAAAGATTGGAACCAAATTAAAACAAGTAAGATCACATGAAATCACATTGAGAAGTATGAAAATAATGTAATAAAATGGAAGGTATAAAAATGGACAAATGTTATAAAAAAATAAATCAAGTCATTCAATCATATTAAATTATGTGTGGAGGTATAAGAGAAAAATAAAATTATCAAAAGTTTGGTCTTAAATTTATCACACTGATTCAAGCTGAGAAGTATGAAAAATTCAAGAAATGGCTGGATTCTTACATGCAATCAGAAAATAAGAAGATAAAAGAAGTGAAAGAGAAATAAATTAAGAATAAAACATACTAAATCAAGATGATAAGCATGTTAATGATGTGTAACTTCATAATCAATCACATCTTAAATCATATTTGACACATGTAATTTTTGATTATGACTTGTATTATTAAATTTTTTTGTGAGGGCTAGGTCCTATCCATGGTCTTACACTATAAATCACAAAGGAAACACCAATGGGGTGGAATAAATATGAAAATTAGGTAATAAAGAAAGTGGGTAATAAGAAGGTGAAATTGTGGTGATTTGTGAGGATGGTTGGGTCCTATCCACGATCTTACAATACAACTCACAAATGAAATCCCAAGGAGAGTGATCAGTGAAAAAAATAATATTTTTCAAAAAGAAATATGAGGAATGTAAGGAATGAAAAAGGGAATGCAAGAAGTATAATGCAGACATATTATGAGAATACCTTAGGAGACAATAGGCATACTAAGGACATGAGAAGACACTAAGTATCTAGTGATCATCAATGTATAAAGGAAACCTGTTCACTATAGACACTAATTTATATAGAAAAATAAGAATGTTACTAAGATCAACTCATAAATGTATATTAGTAACAAAAAAATAAAATGGACCTACCTTTCCATGATGTGTTTGCTATTCCTTAGGACCCCTTATAGAGCCATTAGTTTATTATGAAAGTTGGGTACTTGCTTGAGAAAGTAGGTAACACTAAAAGATTTTTTTTATTCTTCTTTTCTAATATACTAGCCTACCACATCCCAAAGGACCTCAGCTTTATCATGAGACCAACTGTGGAGTTTGAGCTTTGACTAGAAAAAAGAGATGTGCTTTGAATCACATCTTTTAGTGTGATTAAACTTTTAAGAAATTTGAATATTGTTTCCTTTTGTATCATTGCCTTTTGTTGAATGATTTGGGTTTTGCAAAATTTTTATGGATTTTATAATCCTCCATATGGATTTGGAATGATCAATCATGATAGATAGAGTGATACACTTGAATGAGTTGTAGGCTTAGGCTAAAATAAAATATACAAAGACCAGATTGACTAGGATACTTAGGCTTAACAATGAACTAACATGTGATCTCAAGTCTCAACCATGTATATGCTTAGTTTGTGAGAATGTAATAAAGGGGATAATGAGATCAAAAGTGGATCGGTATAAATAAATTATAATGAGAGGAATTGTTTGCTAACTGTTCACATGGTAATAGGAAATGATTAAAAAGAACTAGGTTTGTATAACCAAGTCACAATGATAATTATCCATGAAAAATAGAGGTAATAAAGTAAACAATCATAAAGACACAAGAATAAGGGATCTAGAAAGAAAATGTAAGTAAGAAATAAAAATCAATGATAAAGAAAAATATCCATAGGCAAACATAAATGAAAATATAAGTAATATAGAGTGTAAAAGTAAAGTCACCATGTAAGATAAATAAGAATTTGATACAATGTCAAATGGTATAATAGATAAATAAAGATAAGATTGGAGCACATGTCCAATCAAAATATAAATGTGAAATCACCATGAATGTGTTCATAAACACTTATAAATATGCCCACCCACATTATCCAGAACATCATATAGATTTGTATGAAGTTGGACACAAATTACTACTAATATCTCATCTATCTTTAATGAAAATTAGAAAAATACTTCTCATCTAATCTCTTCCATATAAAAAGTAGGAATTCTAGATGGATCATGATGAGGAGGTAAATTAGGTAAGGGATGATCGAGAGAATGCATAAGAATAATATCTATGGGAGATACATGAATCATCGATGGAGAAGGATCCACAGATGAGGGACTTATGGGTAGAGAAGGATCCACGAATGAGGGACTTACAGGTAGAGAAGGATCCATAGGGGAAGAAGTCACGGGTGGAGGCACATAAGGTAATGAAGGGACCATAAGAGGGGATGGAACCATATGAGGTAGAACCATGGGAGAAGAAGGAGACTTCTTGTGGGAATGACCTATAGAAAGGATGGAAAAAGATCCAAAAATAGCGATAAGGTGATCCTTAAGGTGTTGCTAAAGGATATGACAATGATCAGTGTGATGGGTGCCACATTGGTGACATAGATACTATACCTCACCATACTTAGGCATATATTCAAGAAGTACCTTCGGGGGAGGCATGGTCTTGTCTGAAGGCTGAGGGGAAGGACATAAAGTATCAATATATTATCACAGCTTATGATAATGGACGGAAGAATGATTATTTATTACATAAAAGAAACATATATGCTTGTGAGTGGTCTTAGTATAAGCACTCATAGGAGGATTTTTAATAGGAGTGGAAAGAGCTAAAGAAGACTCATCAACCTATTTGGAGGCAAACAGAGCCATTTTAGGCAAAGGAAGCAAACCATCACTAAGGGAGGGTGGTGGTGGGGAAGGAACTAGATTAGCTTCAATGGAAGGAGTGATGGGATCTGAGGTAGGGATAGACTCAATAACAATAGATGTAGGAATAGGCTCAACTATAGTAGGATCAAGATTGGGATCAACTATAGTGGGAACTAGAATGGGTTCTAATGTGGGTTCCACTAAGGGAGGGGTGGGATTCACATAAGGTCAAATAAAGGTCTCACACATCTTAGTGATAATCAATCTTAGGGGTCAGGGTACCTAGTAAAGCAGTAAGGCCTAATAATAACATGAGCCATGCATACTCCTACGAGGTTCCTCAAAAATGGGAGGTGTTGATGCCATCTCTACCCTGCGATAAAGATTAAAAATACTAAAATTAGGAACTATAAATGAGGGAAAAAGAAAAGATACATGAAAAGACTCAAACAAAGAAGAATGATTACAGATAATCTCAACATCATAGTCTTGAACAAGACCACCTAAGAATGGATCATTTAAGGAATAACCATCATCATAATCAGGTGTGTGAAGATCAATGACATAAGTAGGGATGACCTTGTCATCTGAGGAAGTATGGTGAATATAATGTTAATTCTTTGTCAAGTCAATGGGAATGTCATTGCAAGGAAGTTTACAAGAATGAGGCTACAAAGAAGCTAGAATCTACGAGATGAGATGAGGTGAAAGATTATAAGTTTTAATATTTAGATTAATCTCATCAGGCTCATTGTCATCAAAATCTAAGAGTTTAAGAGGAATATTCTTAATGAGTTTGGGATGCCCATTGTAACATATAGTGGAATTGATGGGGAAATTGAGGTGTTGAGACTCATAAAATAAAACATTGGGTGAAGGTTTAAGAGTAGGAATCTTAAAGACACCATAGTCTTGGAATTGTTCTAAATTCTAAGGGTTAGTGTCACTTTATATCCTATAAATGGCTCCATTGTGAGGGAATTTAACGTATTGGTAGATAGAAGAAGCAACTGCTCTCATACAATGAGTCCATAGCCTACCAAGCTAGATGTAATAAGATAGAGAAAAATTAAAGATCATCACCTTCAAATAAATGGTGACAGGTGGGATGGTAATGGGAAGCCACACATAGCCTAATAGAGGCATTTATTTTATATCATATCTTTGGCATGTGTTGTGTGTGGAATTGAGGTTACATTCATAATATCCAAGTGTTTTGATAAAATCAAGAGAGGCAAGTAAGTTCCCAAACCCTCATCAATCAATGCATGCTTGATGTAATAAGATAGAGAAAAGTTAAAGATCATCACCTTCAAATAAATGGTGACAGGTGGGATGGTAATGGGAAGCCACACAGCCTAATAGAGGCATTTATTTTCTATCATATCTTTGGCATGTGTTGTGTGTGGAATTGAGGTTACATTCATAATATCCAAGTGTTTTGATAAAATTAAGAGAGGCAAGTAAGTTCCCAAACCCTCATCAATCAATGCATGCTTGACTTGGATATCATCTATTTGGATACTAATGAACAAGGGAAGATCATCCACATAAAGCAGAATCTCTTCAAGGATCATAAAATCAATAGGAAATTTTAAAGAAAGAAAAGTGTCCATTATTTCATCAACATGAATGGACATCTCTTCACATTATTGTAATATACTATCCTCAGATCTAGATAACGCTGCTTCACGTCTTGCTAGTGGAGGATGAGGGATGTTCATATCAAACATGAGTTGCATAAGATAGTTTCTATGATGTGGAGAGGTCCTCATAAGCTCAAGGAACAAAATTTGGGATGGGAGATTAGTGAGTTCCATAATGGGATCTCACTCATCATAACCCAAGAGAAGATTATTAGAAATAGGTGCATAATGATTAAGAAGGTCCTCAAAAAGAGGAATCGAAGTGCATTAGAATTTTTGTTGATAAGAAGGAGAAGGTTGAGAAAAAGGTTGTAAATTATGTTACAAAGATGAAGTGGTCAGTTTAGTTTGGTTTTGGAAATGGTAGAAGTGTTAGTAGAAGATTGATTATCATTAGTGTTAGAAGATGGAGGAATGGTAGAAATATAAGAGAAGTGTTATCCAAGGGAGAGAATTCGGAATTGAATCATCAAAGATTATAAGGTCATCTTGCCCCAATTCATTTAAATGAGTTAGAGAATAATCTTGGATAACACAAAATGTGCAAGACAATGGAGTGTAGATAGGTTTGTAATCAATAAAAACAACAACCCTTCACATATTAGTCATGTTAACCATTTAGAAGTGGGGTCAACAAGACTTTATAAATTATTGGTGGAAGGGGTGGGCTTGTATTAGGTATCTTGATTAGGTTTATGATTATGAAGAGGGTCTTTGTAGATAGCCAAATAATCATTGGTTGGATTTAAGGCTTGAGTTTTATTATGAGATTTATGAGCCTTAAAAACAATTTCATAAGCTTGTTGACACTTTCAAATTATTGAATCATGATAAAAATTAGGACCAAGGAGAAAATACATAGCTAAATTATAGAACTACCTATAGGTCTCATAAGAGTGACCCCAACTAGCATGAAACCAAAAAAATTTGTTAGGATCATACCAGGATTTCATATGATGAGTAGGGTCAAGTTCTCATGATAGAGGCCTAGGTAGATGCTTGAGTAATTTAGTCAAAGATAAGGGTTTGTGAACATTAATGTTATTAGATGAAGGTACATGAATATTGGTATATTATTGACAAGGGTGATCTAGTTCCAATGATTGATTAGGAACAACAACATGAATAGTGTGAATGGTGTCATAAGAGTCGGTAACACCATCATTGGTAGCAATACAATTTTTTTTCTTAAGAGATGAGGACCCACAAAAGGTTGGGGTGGATCAAATTGATGCATAAGGAATTCTTGACATTTAGATTGGTTAATAAACTCCTCTAAATTATGTGGATAGAGAGTGCAGACTTGATATTATAACTTGGGGAAAAGAACATTAGTGAAGAGATGGAAAATGTTATCATCGGCCATATTATGTTCACACTTATTTGAAATTTTTTTCCACCTTTTAAAAAAAGATTGAGTAGTTTATTTTTCAAGTTGTTTACAATTTATGAAGTGGGCCAAAGTATTTTTGGGAATATCACTAGTTTGAAAATCTTGAACTAAGGCATTCACTAAATCTTCTAAACTAGCAATGGAACAAGTTCTAAGTTGATTGTACTAGTCTAAAGCATCACCCATGAGGGTTTTGGCTAAGAGCTTGGTAGTGGAAAAAGTGTTTAATTTGATCCAATACTTATAAATATTTCCAAATGTTTTAAGATGAAGGGTATGGTCAGTTGATCCATTATAAGAAATTATAGGGGTGATACCTCTTATATCAGTATTAATAATTTGAGTGGTAAGAGGCTCATTTTGAAGATGCTTAATGGTTTTATTAACCAAAGGAGGTTGAGGGATGATATTCCCTTGGGAATATTGAAGAGTAAGAGGGGGAACATTTTGGTTATGCATGCCCCAAGTCATTGGTTAAGGATGAGTTTGAATATGGAGAAGGTGATTTTGCATTCTCATCATTTGATTTGTGTTATGAGCTTGAAAGGTATTCATTTGATTAATTGTTTGTATCAATAGTTGGTGGGTTTGATCAGCATTATTGAAGCATTAGAGTTAGTATTGGAATTGGTATTAGTGGCTTGGGTACCAGTATTGGTGTTGATAGAAGCATGATAAGAATAATGAGAATGTGAAGCACTAGTGGAAAAATTTGCTTGTGTAGCAAAAGATGGACTAGTGAAAGAATGAGAAAAAGAAGCACTAGAAGCATGATTACCTTGGGTATCAAACAATGCACTAGAGAAAATATTAAGGATAGTGGGTCTTGTAAGAGGCCCACTAGATGTATAACTTACCATGTTAGTAGATATACTAGGCATGGAGGTAGAAGAGGTTAAAAAGGAAGAAGTCATGATATGAGAAGGGGTCATAATTGAGGGAAGAGGCTAAGAATCAAAGAAGGTGGTACTCCAAAATCCATTTGAGAATGTGGGAGTAGGTGAATGAGGCTCTTTGGATCAACAACTAATCATAAGATGGTAAATGGTAGAGGGATCCTTTCTTCGATGTTGAGGAAATTTAGAGATAAATAAAAGCATTTTGAGGGTATATTTTAATTCAGGTTGCTTTTCTAGGGAAAAGAGAGGATTACACTATGAAGAGGTATTAGAAGGGGTCCCATAATTTATTATGTGAGTGGATATGTGAAAATTAATCTCATCCAAGAGAAGAGACCTACTCTGCATATGGGATACCCTATAAGGATTGGTAAAACTCATCATGCTTATTGAATTTAACTCAGTGTTGTCTTCAAATAGAAAATTCATGATGAAGGAAAATGACTAAAACTAGGTAAAAAAATGTAAAATTAAGGAAACAGGAAGTAACATAAATAGTATAGGGTCAACTAGGTCGACCTAGCACAGGGAATAGGTCTTGTAAATAATATAGGGGTGACTGGGTCAATCTATTACAATAGACAAGGGATAAAAAATTGTACAGGGTCAACTAGGTCGACCTAATATAATAGATAAGGAAAATCATAAGGTCTATAACAAATTGTGTCGACTGAAATGATTATGTACTAAAAATAATTTTATAAGTACTTAGAAAAGTAAGAACTAAAGGGAAAAAAATAATCAATTAAACCAATGAGGGTGATCCAATTGAGGTACACAACACAAAACCATGCACCAATGCTGGCTAATGTAAGTTTTTGTAGTATAAACTAAAATTGAACAAAGAGCAATCAATCAACTTAAAAAGTAAAAGCTAACTAGATGGTCAACCAAAATTTTATTTAGATGATTAGAATATAGTTAAAATTTTGATGGGAAGTTAGCTGTAAGTAAGGAACTAAAAACCAATCTAAGAATGATTTCAAGAAGTTTGGGATGAAAGGGATCTATATTGGTAATGGTACATGATTGGTATTGGGACTACCCCCTTACTTCACACACTAGAATGATAAGGGTGTCAGATGCTTAGCCATATTATACCATTAACCATATATTTATACTCGGCCAAAAAATCAAATCACCTTTCCCTTTGATGATTGTTGAACAAATTTAACCCTATAGGTCAAATAGGACCCCTATAGATAAAAACTCAATTTTTAGGTGTTTAAGGGGTCTAATATATTATTTCAAAAGGTATATTATAGGTTATTTAGTGTGATTTGATATTATAATGGCCTTAGTCATTAGTCTTCTTAGTCTTTATATCATTTTGAGTCATTTAGGGGTCAAAAATAAGTTGTACAATCTCATTGAAAAGTGTGAAAGTGAAAAAAGGGTGATGTCACATGCCATGTGTCCTATTATGCCTTGATCAACTATTCATAACTTCAAGTGGTAGGTGCTTTAGAAAAAAGAGTATTTTTCTTGGAAAAAGAGAGTAATTTGACACTTGTACGACCCATGGAGAAGTGTACCACATGGGAGAAGATCATGGAATGTATTTCTAACTTATTCAAGCTCAGTTCCATGTTTAAAATTCTTTAAAAGTTCTATTTTTGATCTAATTTTTTTTTCCTTCACCCTTTTAGACACATAGAACCAGTCTTCAAGTTTGTACTTGATATGGTCAGCAAAATCACAAACACACACTGAATCACATGTGTAATTTACATTGAAAAAAATCACACATGAAAGTTTACAAAAATAAACTGTCCTTAGACATAGAAATTTATTCCTTTTTATTCTTCTCTAGATATTCCTCATATCTCTTTAATGTTGCTTGGACTTCATCGCTATTTGGTCCTGATGTATTTTTAGCAATGACATAGACTCTAGTGATGGGGTTTGCTAGATTAACTGACATGTCTTTACTCTTACCCAAGATTATTTGTAGCTTATCCATGATGACTTGAAATTCAACCAATTTTTCAATGGAATCCATCATGAATGTTCTTGTTTCAATCTTTGTTTTTAGCAAGGATGTAAACTCTTGAACCATAGTTTCCATAAGAAGAATTTCTTGGGAATCATTTCTAAATTGACAAGGAAGTTCTCTAAGTTTATTTGTAAGATCTAACATTTTATCATTGCACATATCTTCAACTTCTTCGAGATATTTAACTAGTTTCTTGATAACTTCTCTTTTATTCTTCATCACTTCCCTGTACTTAATGAACATTTTTTTGTTTGAAATGACTTTCTGCTCAACCAAAAGATCACTCTTGAATTGGCATAATCGAGTCCATGTATCATTGCCTTTTTCAGTCAATTCTATATTTTGAGTGAGTATTTTAATTGTTTACTAAATTTCTATCTTCACTTCACTCAAGTTCTTAAAAAATTCAATGATAGGATGCAACTATTGAGTACCTTGTGTTGTCAATCTCTCAATCCAAGAATTGATCACTTAACCTTGAGATCCAATTTTCTTCACTTTTTGAATTACCTTTTTAGTCTTCTCATGTTTAATAGGTTCAACTAACTCAGAAAATTGAGTGATCTTCAGTAAAATAGAGGTCAACTATTCTACTTATATCTTGAGTTGGTCTTTGATATTTTTGTCTTTATCATATCTTTCCAACAAAGATGCCATAACTTCTTACAAATATTCTTTTTTACCCTCATGTGTTTTTTACCCAAGTTTATTCATGCAACCACATAATCAGACACTTGAACAAATTTAATATTTTTATCTTGAGCAGGCACTGCAACTTTGGCATACTTGTGCCTAGATTCAAAAATTAATTTTATTATAGTTTTATCCTTCTTTGTTGTTTTGGGATTTATCGATGCAAGTTGACCAAAATCAAAATAATCAAGTGAAACAACTTACTTCTTCCTCTTGGGTGTCTGAGTCATCAGCCATGGAAGAAGAGGAGATGAGTCTTTTAGGGTAGAGGAAACCAAGGATTGTGATGGTTGGTGAAGTGGGTGGAATAAAAAATGAAATGGTGGAGGCATCTGGTGGTGGGGTTAACAACAATGGGATAGTGGTTACAATTGGTGGGGTTTGGGTTAGCATGAATGATACTTTGGTTTCTAATGGTATTTTGGACACTGGGGTAATAAGGTTTTGAGTAATTATTTTGGAGGAAGCTGTGGACATAAATTTTCCCATATCTTATTAGGTGAAATACAAATTATTTGGAGATTGCAATGAATTCAAAGGACTAGGTAAATTTGAAAATGAATCAAAAACTTGATCCAATGTGCCTTATGAGGGAATTTGAAAATGTGTGGCACTAGTAAGCAAAGGGGGAGATGAAAGAACAACTTGAGGAGGAATGGAATCAATTTGTATCATTGTAATTATAGAAGGAACTATGGAAAATGTTACCTAAGAAACTGTGGTTTGAGAAGTCTCAACCAAAAAAACCTCTGATTGTATAGCCTTTGATTATGTAGTTTATTGAATCACTGGCTAAGGCATTTGTGAAGTTGTTGGTTGAGGTGGTGCCTCACTTGTAGTTGGGTTTTCCTCCTCCACTTGAGCACTTTCCTAGGCACTAGATTCTTTATCTTTCCTCTTACCTTTACTCACAAATACAAACTTTGGTTTCTATTTGGAAGTGGAGGCATATTCTTTGTTCTTTCTCCTCAACTCTTCTCATTTCTTGGTAGTATCTTCATCGTATTCCTCCTCTGAACTAGTTTTGAAATAATTCAGCTTAATACCTTTGGTCTCCAACCAAGCATTAGTCTTACCAGAATGGGTTGAAATCTATCTCTAATTGATGTAGATTATTTGACAGACCATTAGATTGGAGGGAGAGGAGTGGAGGTTACCTGATTACCCTCATATGAGGGATCTAATACATTCTCATCATCTGATATATCTTCAAGAACATAATCTAACAATAGATTAACAATTTGATTAGCAGTGAGATGACTGTGATCAAGATGTGTTTGATTCTATGTATGTGAGTGAAATTGCATTTGATATTTTCTTTCATCATCCTATAATCAAAGTTTTATCTACTTTTGAATCTCTTAAGAGTTATCCACTGCAACTCAGTTTTCATGGTTTTGGCCTTTAGAGTGGTTGCAATAGTATATCACTCAATACTAATTAGAAACTTAAAACCTCTTTTGTGAGCATCTGATTGCTTCTTGTGCACACTCATTACTTTCCTGCACATCTCCATCAATATAAATTTATCACTTGGATACCTTGGTAGTATGTATGGTTGCTCATCAAATCCTCCTACCCTAATGTAGGTGAAGGTTGGAAACTATAGAAAGATGCAACCAATTTTATTTTCTGTTACCTATGCCTGATCAGAAACTCTCTTCTTCTCAAGGTCTTGCTCAAAGATGCAAATGAATTTGTAGAAGAAAGCATCATTAACTTTCTTATAATGTTTGATACTCTCCTTGAGAATTAATTATGGATAGTATTCATGAACTGGGACCTTTATTTTTTCAATATTAATTAAGTTTTGGAAATCTCTCATGATGGATACAACACATACTAGGTAGGAAGTCATATAAAATTTTAAAGAAGTCATTTCAGAGAGTTGGTGACATATAGCATCACTGATCTATTTACCCCAGATGATTTTTTTTTATCCCTTTTTATGACCTAGATGTATTGATACATCCACTCTTAGAAAATATTTGATGTGGGGAGACCCTTGACTCTACTTAGAAGGGTGCTCAAATCCCCTACTTCCTCTAAGAAGTCATCATGGTAAAGTTACTTGGGCCATCTAGCAAATGAATGTCGAGGAGTCCTGAGCTATTTGGAATTAATATGCTTTTTGCATTTTTTAGAATCCTTGTCATAGTTGTCTTGGGCTGATTCCATAGTTAAATATGAATATTATTCGATTTCAAAGAGATAAAAGACTTTATAAAAATATTCCTCATCAAGGTGAAAGACTACCTTACCATCCACATACTTGACTGATCTACTCTGCTTATAAAATTATGTAGCCATTGTCAAGATGAACTTTGAATCCTATGTTGATATAGGAAACATAACTACCAAGTGAATTTCACTATTTACGACTGACTACATGTGAGATGCAATGAGGTCCCTTCCCAATCTATGAAAGAACTCATCCATGTCAACATGGCCAATTTTGGTGTCTCCAATTTGATCCACATTAGATTCCATTGTAGATGTCAGGAACACACCTTGAAACTTATACTTCATTGTTTTCTTGGTAGGTGAATCATCTGAGATTGATTAAGTGAAAGAAATTTTTCTTGTTCAAAAGTTAAAAATTTCATTCATCTTGAAGAAAATGTAAGAGTAAAAAAAATTCATGCTCCTATATGAGATATGGATAAAATTGGTCTTTGGTGGAATCCAAAGAAAATTTTGTGAATTGCATGGGAGTTGGTAAAGTTCAAGGTAAGGTGTAAGTCAGAGAAAATTATTTGACTTGCACCTTATTGGGTATGTTTTAGGTGTAGGTCAGAGAATTTTCTTTGACCTGCACCTTAATTATGGTTTTTGATATGCAAGTTTTGGTGTAATTCAATTTTTTTTTTGACTTGTACCTTGTATCCACGGTGCACATCGAAGAAAATTCTCTAATGCACACCAAATATTAGGTCATGCACATCAGAGATTTTTTTTTGATATGCACCCATTTAAAAAAATGGGTGGTTTCAAGTGTAAGTCAGATAATTTTCTCTGACTTGCACCTTTGGTGTGATTTATAGTGCACATCAGAGAAAATTCTCTGATATGCACTAGAAGGGTAAAATGAGGTGCAAAGTTAGTTAGTGGACCTCGAAGAAAATTATTTGAAGTGCACCCATGAAATATAGGGTTTTAACAGGGTTTGAAAACACAAAAATGATAATTTATATGGAATCAAGGGCACAAGGTGGGAAAAAAAGTGGATAAGGGGAAAGGTCATAGGGTTTTGGTGGTAGCAAACAATGTTAAAATGAATGTAAAAAAAATAAAATTTAATGCCCTAGGGTTTCAAAACTTTATAATACAAAGATTTGTAAAATACAAGACAACCCAAAAAGCAAAAAACTAAAGAAATTACCTAAAATCAAGACCAAAAACTCACCTGAGATCTGTAATGGAGAGAATCTATAGATGAGAAGATCAATCATGTAAATGTCAAAGGACGCAGGGAAACATAAAAATGGCGATGAAGGGTGTACATGAGCTTGAGAATGATGAGAAGATTAACAAAAAAGGTTTAAACTTACCATGGGTTAATTATATATATAAAAAGTAATTAATATGTATTGATTACTAATGTGATGGTGGGCCTGGGTATAGGATCAAAAAAATTCTTTAACCTTGCACGTACAATGTTAGAGAAATTCTCTACTAGTGCATGTAATTGTTAAGGTGTGGAGCTAAAAGCTTCACCAAATGAGTATTTTGTAAAGTTGCTGGTATTACACAGTCGCCAGCTTCGGTCAGGAGCGACCGACGTCAGTCAGGAGTCAACTGGGAGATGTCAGCGTCGGTTATGTTCAGCCGATGTCGGTCAGGTGCAGACAGGTAGGGACTGACGTCGGTCACCTTTGTGTCCAGAATACTATTTCTATGGACAGAATAGAATGTTTGCATGTTAGAATTAAGTGATAGTCTTAAGTCTGCATCTCTATTTTAAGTAAGACTGTTTAGAGCCCTTGATTAGGAGGTGCATCTAATGGCTGTAGTTGTATGCTCATGTTTCCTAATATTATATATAGGATTAGATCTTCTTAGTTTATTGACATAGTATGTTGAATTGAATAGTACAAGTTTTGTATATGTGTATCAATCCAGGTTGTTGGAGTTGATTGTAATTGAGAGAGAGAGCTCTTGAGGGAAAGAGATCTAGAAAGAGATCTGTACATCTGAGAGAGGTGTGGAAGAAAAGAAGTTTCTTCAATTGTATTTCTTCTGTAAAGAGTTTAATACAAGTTTTCAGGGTGGTTTCTTGTATCTCTTCTTCTTGCTATATTTTTGATTCTAGTTACTTATCTTTCTAGTTTAATTCCACATTTAATTGCTTTCATATTGTAATCAATATTGTTGGTTGATTCCCAACAAGTGGTATCAGAGCTCAGGTTGACTAACAGGTGTTTCAGATCTGGTTAGTGTGTATTGATTACAGGTTACTCACAGGGATTTTTCTTTGAGTGAGAGAAGCAATGGTAGAATAAAGTAAACTGAGAATGGAGAAGTTTAATGGCAAGAATTATCAACATTGGAGAATGCAGATAGAGGATTATCTGTATCAGAAAGATTTATACTTACTGTTAGGTGGGGTTTTAAAGAAGCCCAAAGACATGGATGATGAAAAATGAGAAGTTCTTGATAGAAAGGCTCTTGGATCTATAAGATTGAGTCTGACATCTACTGTGATATCTAATTTATCACAGACAAAGACAACGGTAGAGTTGATGACTAATTTAGCAAATTTATATGAAAAACCCTCAGCTTCAAATAAGATATATCTTATGAAGCAGTTATTTAATTTGTAAATGCAGGAAGGTGGATCTGTATCTAATCATCTAAATGATTTCCATAGAATTGTGAATCAATTAAGTTTAGTCAAAATAGTGTTTGATGATGAAATTAAAGCTCTTTTAATATTATGTTCTTTGCCTGAAAGCTGTCATAGCTTGGTAATGATAGTTAGTAATACTGCATCTGCTTCAAATATTTTAAAAGTAGAGGATGTTGTTAGTGTAATCTTGAATGAAGAAATTCATAGAAAAAACACAGAGGAAACATCAGGGAAAGCTTTAAGTTTTGAGAGCAGGGGAAGGCAAAAAGAGAAGAGCAAGAGGAGATCAAGGTCTAAGTCAAAGGTGAGAGGTAGATCCAAATACAGAAATGGTAGGAAGCCACAATGCTAGAATTGTAGAAAGATATGGCACATAAGCAAAGATTGCTGGTCAAAGCCTAAAAAAGACAATCAACATGAAGGTAAGGAAGAAGCAAAAGTTGCAGATATTACACAAGATGCTCTTATATTCTCTTTGCATAATAATATAGAATCTTAGGTTTTTGATTCTAGTGCATCTTTCCATGCAACCCCTAATAGAGAATATTTTAGTGACTATGTCCATGGAGATTTTGAAATAGTTTATTTAGGGGATGATGAGCCTTGTAAAATTGTTGGCAAAGGAAAAGTGCAGCTGAAAATATAAAATGGCAACACATGGGTGTTGAGAGATGTCATGCATGCTCCCAACTTGAAGAGAAATTTTATTTCTATAGGGAAGTTAGGGGATGAGGGTTGTACAGTAATTCTCATAGCTAAATTTTGGAAGGTGACCAAGGGTGCACTTGTGATGGCCAGAGGTAAGAGATTAGGTACTCTCTATTTATGTAATTGTGTTACTAATAATTCTCCTTATGTATTATCTACTTCAGATGTAGATGCAAAGTTGTGGCACTCAAAGCTTAGCCACATGAGTGAGAAGGGAATGTCAATTCATAAGTCAAAAGGTAAGCTTTCAGATTTGAAAAGCATAGATCTGGATTTTTTTGAGCATTGTGTGTTTGGAAAATAGAAAAGAGTGAGTTTTCTCAAGATTGGGTCAACAAAGAAGAAGCATAAGTTGCATCTTGTTCACACATACGTGTGGGGACCGGCTCAGATTGCTTCTATTGGAGGATCACAGACTATGTTTCTTTCATAGATGATGCTACAAAAAAGGTATGGGTCTATTGTATTAAGAAGAAATCTGATGTTTCTGACACTTTTAAGATTTGAAAAGCTATGGTTGAGAATGAAATAGGTAGAATATTGAAGTGCCTGAGATCTGAAAATGGTGGTGAGTTTTGCAGCTTTAAGTTTAGAAGTTATTGTTATATGAATGGGATCCACAGGAAAAGGATGGTTCCAAGAACATCTCAGCAAAATGGAGTTGCTAAAGAGATGAACAAAACAATAATGGAGTGTGTAAGGTGTATGAGATTGCATGCTGGGTTGCCCTTAGATTTTTGGGCATAAGCTATGGATACTACAATGTACCTGATTAACAGAGGACCCTCTACAGCTCTGGATGGTGGAATTATAGAAGAGGCATGGACAGGTAAAAAGGTAGATCTCTCATTTCTCAAAATTTTTGGTTGTGAAGCCTTTGTGCACGTTGATAAGGAAAATAGAAAGAAACTGGATGCTAAGTCTATGAAATGCACATTTATTGGCTATGGCTCTGATGATTTCGGATTCAGGTTTTAGAATCTAGAAACTAACAAGATAATTAGGATCTGTAATGTTGTTTTCAATGAAAAAGTGATGTATAGTGATCAGCTCAAGAAGCTGAATCAATCTGGGCAGAGCAATAGAGAATTGTACGAGGTGACGGTCTAAAATGAGCTCGTGAGAAAATTAATCACATACAAGAAAACATAGAGACCGACGTTGGTCAAGAAGGAACCAACGTCAGCAATACAAGAACTGATGTCGATCATATAGTGACCGACGTCGATTAGGCAGGAATCGATGTTGGTTAGGCAGAACTGATGTCGACCAGTTACGGGCCTAGAAGTGACCGAGGTCGGTCACTGTCAGAGAATTTGGGCAGACAACGTGTTGTGAATGAGTCTCTGATTCCCATCAAGAGGTTAGAAAGGGTAAGTAAACCTTCAATTCAATATTTTCCTTCATTATTTTATTTATTGCTTACTGATGGTGGAGAACCAGAGAGTTTTGATGAAGCAATACAGGTGGAATCTAAAAATTAGTGGGAGCTAGGCATGAATGAAGAGATTGATTCCTTGAAAGAGAACCAAACATGGGATTTGGTTGAGTTGCCAGCAAGAAAGAAGACACTGAAGAATAGATAGATCTACAGATTAAAGGAAGGTGAGAATGGACAGATGAGATATAAGGCCAGGTTGGTAGTGAAAGGATTTACACAAAAACTAGGTATTGATTTTGGTGAGATTTTTTCTCCTGTTGTTAAAATGACTTCTATACGGACTGTATTGTCTTTAGTTGCTATTGAGGATTTGCATCTTGAGCAGCTTGATGTTAAGACAACGTTTCTTCATGGAGATTTGGATGAAGAAATATATATGAATCAGCCAGAAGGATTTGAGGTCAAAGGTAAGGAAAAGTTAGTGTGCAGATTGAAGAAAAGCTTGTATGGCTTCAAGCAAGCTCTTAGACAATGGTATTTGAGATTTGACAGGTTTATGACTGAGCATGGCTACAGATCACACATGCAGGATATCTTTGAGCTTAAGGTGAAATTAGCTCACACATTTGCCATGAAGGATTTGGGAGCAACAAATAAAATCCTTGGCATGAGCATTAAGAGAGATAGGAAAAATCACAGGTTGATTTTGTCTCAAGAGGATTATGTGAACAAGGTGTTGAAATGGTTCAATATGCAGGATGCAAAATTAGTAAGCACACCTATGGCTGGACATTTTAAGTTGAGTAAAGAACAATGTCCTAATTCACATGATGTAAAGAACAATGTCCTAATTCACATGATGAGGTAGAGTACATGAGTAGAGTTCCATATGCTTTCGTAGTAGGGAGCTTAATGTATGCAATGGTTTGTACTAGACCAGATATTGCCCAAGCAGTGGGAGTTGTAAGTATATGGCCAATCCAAAGAAGGAGCACTGAAAAGCAATTCAGTGGATCCATAGATATCTGAGAGGGACCAGCAGTAGGAATTTGTGCTATAGAGGTTTAGATACTTCTCTACATGGTTATGTAGATTCAGATATGGCAGGTGATTTGGATGGCAGGAGAAGCACCACAGGATATGTTTTCACTATTGGTGGAATGACGGTTAGCTGGATATCAAAGTTGTAGAAGGTTGTTGCCTTGTCAACTACAGATGCAGAATATATTGCAGTCATAGAGGCTAGCAAAGAGATGATATGGATGACACGGTTCATGGAAGATCTTGGAAAGGAGCAAGAGAGTTACAGATTATACAGTGATATTCAGAGTGTAATTCATTTGGCTAAGAATTCAGCCTTTCATTCAAGAACAAAGCATATACAACTTAGGTACCACTTCATAAGACATGTATTAGAGGATGGTGAGTTGAAGCTGGAGAAGATCCATATAGATAAGAACCCTATTGATATGTTAACCAAGTCGGTAACAAAGGAGATGTTGAATCTTCATTCAACTTTTGTAGGTCTTCATGATTGAGTTTGAAGATGGAGGAGCTAGAAGATGTTGCTGTACAGGTACTGGTGTAGCTGTTTATCTCCAAGTGGGAGATTGCTAAGGTGTGGAGCTAAAAGCTTCACCAAATGAGTATTTTGCAAATTTGTTGGTATTACATAGTCACCGACGTCAGTCAGGAGTGATTGACGTCGTTTAGGAGTCAACTAAGAGATGCCGGCATCAGTTATGTTCGATCGACGTCGGTCAGGTGCAGACAGGTAGGGACCGACGTCGGTCACCTGTGCGTCCAAAATGCTATTTTTGTGGATAGAACATAATGTTTACATGTTAAGATTAAGTGATAGTCTTAAGTTCGCATCTCTATTTTAAGTAAGACTATTTAGAGCCCTTGATTAGGAGGTGCATCTAATGGCTGTAGTTGTATGCTCATGTTTCCTAATATTATATATAGGATTAGATCTTCTTAGCTTATTGACATAGTATGTTGAATTGAACAGTACAAGTTTTGTATATGTGTATCAATCTAGGTTGTTAGAGTTGATTGTAATTGAGAGAGAGAGAGCTCTTGAGGGAAAGAGATCTAGAAAGAGATCTGTACATTTGAGAGAGGTGTGGAAGAAAAGAAGTTTCTTCAATTGTATTCCTTCTGTAAAGAGTTTAATACAAGTTTTCAAGGTGGTTTCTTGTATCTCTTCTTCTTGCTATATTTCTAATTTTAGTTGCTTATCTTTCTGGTTTAATTCTGCATTTAATTGCTTTCATATTGTAATCAACATTGTTGGTTGATCCCCAACAATAATGATGTAGTCTGGAGAAAATTCTCTAACTTATACCAAAGTGATCTTGGTGGTGTTCAGAGAATTTTATCTGAACTATATGGGATATAAAAACCCCCTCAAAAGTCTAAATTTCTAAGGAGAGACTAACGCAATAAGGCAATGATTAGATTTATTTTGCATGTTTAGAGCCCATGGGCTATGAAATGGACAAATTTCATAGGGGTTATCCCATGAATTGAGCTTGATAAATTCAAGGATAACTATTGGCTTCAATTGGGGAATTTATGTCAAGCATTATTTAAAAATCTTTGAAGGAAAGAGAATCCCAGAACTCTAAGTGCCTTTTTCTATTGGGTGACGGAGTCAAATGACTGACTAAATAAAAACAAAGAATATATAGATATTTTACAATATGTATAAAATTATCTATAACTTCACTGAGTAAAAAGCTTAAGATGTTGCCCATTACAGGGTAGTGGTAATGGTGTTCCATCTATGTATGCCAAGAGGAAACTATGTTCTCCACTAAGTTGGTGAATGAGAAAAGGACCCCTCCATAGAGAATCAAATTTTCCATGCATCCCTTTTGGTTCTCTTTTTTCTCACAAAAAAATTAGATATCCAACTCAAAAATCTTGTGACTTAGATTTCTTGTCAAAATGTTCCTTGATGTGACTTTAATGTTCAATAATACGGTGGATTTCTTGTCAAAAAGTTCCTTGAAGTGGCATGTTTGGTTAGAATTGCTTCCACCCACTTGGTAAAGTAATATGTAATTGTAAGAACATAACTATGACTTGCAATTGATAGTGGGTTCACCATGCCAATGAATTCAACACCTAATTTCTGAAAAGGTTCTTTAATGATTACTGGCTTGAAAGGTAAAGCTGCTAACTTGGGTTTCCCCACAAATTACAGGCACTTCTCGCATTTATGCACCAAAGCGTATACATCTTGAAAAAGTGTTGGACAATAGTATATTTCCCATAAAATCTTATGAGCTATGACTGAGGCTAAAAATTGTCTTCCACAAGCCAAATCATGAAAAGATTCCAATAACTTGCCTTATTGTGCTTTATCTATGTATCATAGAAAAATTCCATCAATATTTTGCTTATACAACCCGTTATCCCAAAGAATGAAGTTTGCAGCTTTAAGCTTGATTGCCCTCTTCTCTTTGCAAGACAAATATTTTGGACACTCTCCATATGTGAGGAAATAAGCAATGTCAGAAAACCTTTCATTCATTGTGCTCACAAGCAAGACCATGGGAAGTTCTTCTATATCTCCCTCATTATTTTTGATCTCTTTTGGTTTGGTCTCTGCCGTGAGTTGACATAAAACTTTTCCCCATACAAACTTTGTAGGGTTGATCTCCATATCTTACTCTTTGATCTTAGCAATCTAATTACCTTTTTTTCCTCCAAATTCTCATTGAGTCAAAATGGACTTAACTGTATAATCTGGTACTAGCGCAATGGTGTGAGAGTTAAGGATGTAATACCTAAAATGCTTAACTTCTTTCACCACAACATAATCATGTTTTTCCATGGATGAATACTCAAGCTCATGAGCCTTTAGAGGGCAGCTCATGAAATCTATGGGAGATTTAATCCCCTCTTCATTTGATTATATAAAAACTATAGATTAGGCATACTTTGAAGCATAACTATACATGATGAAATTCTTGGTATAGTTAGGGCAAACTAGGATAGGAACAAGTGCAATTACTTCCTTAATCTCATGAAAGGCTGATCTCCCCTCTGCATTCTAATGGAATAATTATTTCCCTTTCATCATGTCAATAATATGACATGTTTTTCATCAAAATCTAGAACAAATCTCCATAAAAAATTAATTTTTTCATAGAAGAAATGGACTCCTTTCTTACTTTATGGCAGAATAAGATTCTGAATTGACTTGACCCATTTAGGATCAATCTTGATTCCTTCTTTAGAGACAACATGTCCAAGGAGCTTACCTTTAGTAACCCCAAAAATGGATTTTTTTGGATTAAGAGATATCCCATGTTCACAACATCTTTCAATCACTTACTGCAAATGGTCACAATGATCTCTACACTTTTTTGAGAAAATAGTTAGATCATCTAGGTAGACTATAATAAACTTATTTATTATATCTCGTAAAGCCAAGTCCATATCCATCTAAAATGTAGCACCAACATTGATTAATCCAAAAGGCATTCTAAAATATGCAAAAGTGTCCCATGGAGTAGTGAAGGTTGTCTTGTGTTGATGTTCATCATGAACCTCCACTTGATTGTATCCTAAGAAGTCATCTAGCATGGATAACATTTTTGAATTTATCACCATTTTTAGTACTTGATCCATTATCAGCAATGGGTAATTATCCTCAAGTGACAATTGGTTGAAATTATAAAAATCAATGTAGATGCAGATTTATCCATTCATTTTCCTCATAGGAATAATATTAGCTATCCATGTGGAATGATATATAGGAAATGTAATCTAAGCATTTGACATCTTTTGAATTTTAGTGAGAATGGTACTTGAGATTTTAGGATTATACTGTCATTGTTTCTGCTTGTGAGGTTGAGATCCAAGCTTTAGAGGGATATCATGCTGCACTTCCTTAGGTTAAAAAGACTTTAGATTAGTATATAAGTATGCTAATACATCAATTTACCAATGAAGAAGTGCCACCAACTTCTCTCTTTCTTCTGGTGAGCAACATTTCCCAATATTCATCATTTTGGGTTCATCTTCTATTCCTATATTGACTTGTTTAATTTATGTTGTTGAGTCTAATTTTGATTTCTAACATTTAATGAATCGATTATGTTTATGAAAAAGTCTCTCCAAAGATACCAACCCCTTGGGAATCCTATTCCATTTTAGCTGCAATATTTCTTCACCAATTTCCTCATTAACTTTGGAGACTAATTCTTGAGGGATAGAGTCACCTCCTTCAAAATATAACTCACTAAAATTTTCCACCTTCTCCAAGAATGAGATGACTTGCTCATCATTGTTGAAAACCTACAAATGATTAACATTATTGGGAACACTGGGCTGAAAAACCAACTCAATGGTATACTTGTTCCTTAGAAATTTTTGTGAGGAATCAAGAGAGTGGCTAAAATAGCTAACAAATTAGCTCTATCATTATATTCTATTGGAATTACTGATATATTTAAAGCATAAAAACTTTTCATGCAATCCAAAACTCAATTATGGTAGTGCCTAAGTCTTTCATTCTTTGTTTGATATAGATTCCTGACTTGACAAATGACTAACTTGGAATCACCTTGAGCATGAAGGTTTTTGATTCCTTTCTTTTGTGCAACCTCCATTCCTAACAATAAGGCTTCATATTCAACATTATTATTAGTGTTATCAAACTAAAAATTGAAATAAAAAGGGAAGATCTTTCCTTTAGGGGATATGAGAACTATCTTGGCTCCACATCTAGTTGAAAAATAACTATCATTAAATTTCAAAGTCCAAACATTATTTAAACTTTTAACTTTGGTAGTTTTGAAATCCAAAGCTTCATCTGAAGCGGGCGATTCATCTATTTCCTGATCTTTATCTAAAATATCATTTGAAGATATTGAATCCTCATATGTGGTAAAGAAATATGTGCCCATTCCAGAAGTTTCAAAAAGGATCTAAGCTTTTGGATCCTCATTCTTTGTCATAGTATACTTCACTTGCTTCTCTGGATGAAGTTTCTACATGACACCATTAATAGGTATCTTAGCCTCAGACCAATCCATGTCAATTTCACCACCAACATCTTTGCAAAAGTTACATCCCAATAAAACTCCATAAGAAGTTGGAACATCAGCTACAATAAACATCATCTTTATCTTCTTCTTTGGGAATGTAGCAAATACAAATTGTGCATCCTTAATTTGGTCTATGAAGGGTACTTGCTTAGTTTCCATCAAAATGTAATGGCCAATAGTCTTTGTCAAATTTAACTTCAAAGTAGTAGCTACTTTGGTTAGCATCACATTATCAAAAGCACCTGAATCAATAACATAATTATTAAGCTTATAACCATTGACAAATAGAGAAATATAAAAAAGTTCTATTTTTCCTGAGTTGGATGAAAGAGTTACAACCAAGTTGTTTTGATTTTGTCTTGGTTTAGGATCAACTAACACACTTTTAGATGAGGTTTGATCAGAATTGGCCCCTTTGATTTTTATAAACTTCACCAATATTTCAAATTGGTCAGGATTGGATTGGAGGTACTCAACCTCAGACATTTGAATTTTTATCTTCTTAGCATGGTCCATGATATCAAAAGCTGGATATGAGGCAGCTAAAGAAGACAAAATATTTTCATTTTCAAGTTTTGGGTATTGGGTCTAGATTTAGAAAGAGAAGAAGAAGAATGGTGAGGAGTACTTACTTGTTTATCCATCCTTATGTCTTTTGGTTGAATTGGTAAAGGAATTCCTCTTTTAGCAATAGTAACCTCTTTACGTGGTTCATCCTTGGTCTTATTTTTATCAACCTTCTATTGTTGATTTGTTTTACTCTATGAACAGATAAAGATGACATAAGACTCACCATTATGTCTTCCTCTTATTCAACTTTTTCATTTTCAAAGTTCAGAAACCTGATATCAGAGTCTCTAGCTTCTCCTTCTTCATATCCTATGAAGGGATTAACATCATCTCATGGAACATATTCTAGCTCTTGAAGATCATCATTTTTAGGTTTCAACCAATTGACTACTGCATTATCTAGAGGTGCCTCCAATGCAATCCTTGCTTGTGGTGGAGAAATTTTATTCTAATTTTGATTCTTTGCAGTATTGTTGGAATAATTAGAATCATTTGGGTATGTCCTCCTTAGAGCATCTTTGTATGAAGAAGTAGATATACCTTGAGACATTTGCTTCTTGAGTGCTAGCAATTCATTTTCTAGATTTTGAACCATGGGATCTTTGGTGCTAGTAGAATGTGAAGTTGTGGAGGGCTACTCTCTAGGTTTGATAAAATTATTTATCACTTTCTCTGCTAAAATTAAATCATTATTTACTTTAGTGGCCAAGATTTGAACAATATCAAGTTCAGTTGGGGCTGCTCTTCACAAAATAAAAAATCACTTTTGGCAACTGAGAATTGATGAAAAAACATTTCAAGTTTTTAGGTGTAGGTTAAACAACTACTGGAATACTATTCCTCAACTTGTTAAACTTTGCCATGATCTCACACATGGGTTCATGTGTTTATTTATTTATTTGTGTAAGTTGATCCAACAAGGCATGTGTATCTCCTTTAGGCTTGAACCTTGCCTCAAAATTAACCTTAAGTGTTTCCCAAATTGTGATGGTTCTAATTTTGAGATTATAAAACCAATTAAGAGAAACACCTTGGTGTGTTTCTATGAACAATCTTACAGAAACATATTCATGTTCCACTCTAATAACTCTGCATGCAATGTAGAATGTACCAATATGTTCATCCAAATGTTGCTTACCATCACCATAGAACTTTGGAATTTTTTTTGTGAACTGTGAAGAATTTCATTAGATAGAGATGTCAAGTTCAATGGACTAAAATTAGTCCCCCATGGAACTTGAGCAGCCATTCTATGTGGATTATAGGGAGAAATAACAAACCTTTGCAAAGGCAAAATAGGCAAGACCTTGTGAATGTTGGAAGATTCCATGGGTATAGGATATCTTGTATTGGTAGGTGGAAAACTTCTTGTATGTTGAAGAGGTGACCTTGCACATGCTGGTAAAAGATCAAAGTTATGCTCTCACAATAAATCAAATGTAGGATCAATATGTCCCACTACCTTTCTGTCATGAGTGTAGCTTTGTTTCACCAGATCTTGAAAGTAATTAGAAAATAAAAGAGATTAACTATAGAAATATAGTAGAAAATAATGTGTTGGTCCTATGTCAATGGAATGAGTGTATAACTCAGTTTTGTGTTCATGTCCCTAGTGGAGTCATCAAAAATTGTTGGATGAATATTTTGTTACTGACAAGTTGGCAACAAAATAGTTATTTCAGTCTCAGTGTGATGAGATAAAATCTCTCCTCAAAAAAAAGGGAGACTTCTTTTTTATTGATAACTATGATAATAAGTTATTATTTACACTTATCTATACTAATTTTATCAAAGTGAGTGTTGTCATATAATCCAATCCTCTTTTTTTAGAATTGATGTTTTCTTACAAACTTACTTTTGTTCCTTACGATGTATTGTGAAAACTAATTTTTTTTGATGAAACAAGGACAATTGATATTTAGATTAGTTAAAAAAAGAGGAATTAGAATGATACCATCAAAGTAACATGAATAGATGAAACAAAGTACATCCCAAAGTCTTCACCTTATTTAAAACAAAGATTAAAATCACTAAAGAAGAATAACTTGTGGTACAAAGTCTCCTCGATAAGTCACTTTCAATGATGAACACAAACCCAGTAACTAAAATATAGCTCAAAGACTACAAAAAAAACTTCTTAACACCTTCTATTTTATATAAATTTCACACCAAAATCCAATCAAAGAATAATAAAATTTAATGGAAAAGACATAAGAACATCTCCAACACACCACAAGTTTATCTCAACACAAAGATTGAAATATCACTTGATTTTCTTATATTGAATGGAATTCAAGATTTAAAATATAAACACAAAGTTTCAAAATTATTTTTCAATTTAGTATAATTTCCCTTATATATCCCCCTGGTGATTCTTTTTTCAAATGCATCCTCCTATTTATAGAGAGGAACTATGAATAAAAATAGGAAATACATAAATACATTGACTTATTTTAAGACAGTCTAATTTAACTTAGGACTGTGTACTTCTCCTACGTGTAATTTACACTAAACAAAATTACACATGAAAGTTTACAAAATAAACTAAGTGTCCTTTGACATAGGAATTTCTTCCTTTTTATTATTCTCTAGATATTCTTCGTATCTCTTCAATGTTGCCTAGACTTCATCGCTGTTTGGTCCTGATTTATTTTGAGCAATGGCATAGACTCTAGTGATGGAGTCTGCTATATTAACTAACATATATTTACTCTTACCCAAGATTATTTATAGCTTATCCATAATGACTTGAAATTCAACCAATTTGTCAATGGAATCCAACATGAATGATCCTGTTTCAATCTCTATTTGGAGCAAGGATGTAAACTCTTGAACCACAGTTTCTATAGGAAGAATTTATTGGAAATCATTTCTAACTTGACAAGGAAGTTATCTAATTTTATCTTTAAGATCTAAAATTTTATCATTGCACATGTATTTATATTCTTTGAGATATTTAATTAGATTCTTGAGAACTTCTCTTTTATTCTTCATCACTTCCCTGTACTTAATAAACATTTTTTTGTTTGGAATGAATTTTTGTTTAACCAAAAAATCTATCTTGAATTGGCATAATCGAGTCCATGTATCAATACCTTTTTTAGTCAATTCCAAATTTTGAGTGAGTGTTTTAATTATTTTCTAGATTTTTATCTTCACTTCACTCAAGTTCTTTAAAAATTCAATGGTAGAACACAACCATTGAGTACCTTATGTTATCAATCTCTCAATCCAGGAATTGACTACTCGACCTTGAGATCCAATTTTATCTACTTACTAAATTGCCTTTTCAGTGTTCTCATGTTTAACAGGTTCAACTAACATAGAATATTGAGTGATCTTCAGTAAAATAGAGGTCAATTATTCTAATTGTATCTTGAGTTGGTCTTTGATCTTCTTGTCTCTATCATATCTTTCCAACAAAGATGCCATAGGTGCTTACAAATATTATTTTACACCCTTATGTGTTTGTTTCCCCAAATTTATTCATGTAAACACATAATTAGACATTTGAACATATTCAATATTTTTATCTTAGGGATGCACTGCAACTTTGGCATACTTGTGCCCATATTCAAAAATTAATTTTGACATAGTTTTGGCCTTATTTATTGTTTTGAGCTTTATTGATGCAAGCTGACCAAAATCAAAATCATCAGGTGAAATAGATTGTTTCTTCCTCTTGGGTGTCTAAGGCATCAACCATGGAGGAAGAGGAGATGATTCTTCTGGGACAGAGGAAACCAAGGATTGTGATGTTAGGGGAGGGCCAATGGCTAGTGAAGTGGGTGGAATAAAAAATGAAATGGTGGAGGCATTTGGTGGTGGAGTTGACACCAATGGGATAGTGGTTATAATTGGAGGGATTTGGGTTAGTGTGAATAATACTTTGGTTTCTAATGGTGTTTTGGAAACTGGGGTAATAGGGGCTTGAGTTATTATTTTGGAGGAAGATGTGGACATAAAATTTTATATATCCTATTGGGTGAAATATAAATTAGTTGGATATTCTAATGACTTCAATGGACTGGGTAAATTTGACAATGAATCAAAAACTTTATTTAATGTGCCTTGTGAGGGAATTTTAAAAAGCATGGCACTAGTAGGTGAAGGGGGAGATGAAAGAATATCTTGAAGAGGAATGAAATTAGTTTGTATAATTGCATTTATGGGAGGAACTATGGAAAATGTTACCTATGAAACTATGGTTTGAGAAGTCTCAACCAAAGAAACCTCTGATTGTGTAGCCTCTAATTGTGTAGTTTGTTGAATCACTCATTGAGGTGTTTGTGAAGTTGTTAGTTGAGGTGGTGCCTCACTTGTAGTTGGGTTTTCCTCCTTTGCTTGAGCACTTTCCTTGGCACTATCTTTTTTATCTTTCCTCTTACCTTTACTCACAAATACAAACTTTAGTTTCTATTTGGAAGTGGAAGCATGTTCTTTGTTCTTTATCCTAAACTCTTCTCATTTCTTGGCAGTATCTTCATCATATTCCTCCTCAGAACCAATTTTGAAATGATTTAGCTTAATACCTTTGGTCTCTAACCAGGCATTAGTCCTCACCAGAATGGGTTGAAATGTATCTCTAATTGATGTGGATTCTTTGACAGACCATTAGATTGGAGGGAGAAGAGTGGAGGCTACCTGATTGCCCTCATATGAGGGATCTAATACATTCTCTTCATCTGATAGATCTTTAAGGACATTAGATAACCTTAGATTAACAATTTGATCAGTAGTGAGATGGCTATGATCAAGTTTTCTCACCTTTTCATTAGTTCTAAATTCTACCTAGATGTCTTCAATTCTATGTATGTGAGTGAAATTGCATTTGAGCTTTTCTTTCATCATCCTATAATCAAAATTTTCTCTACTTTTGAATATCTTAAGAGTTATCCACTGTACCTTAGTTTTCATGATTTTGGTCTTTGGAGTGGTTACAATAGTATACTACCCAATACTGATTGGAAACTTAAAACCTTATTTTTGAGCATCTGACTGCTTCTTGTGTACACTCATTACTTACCTGCACACCTCCATCAATATCAATTTATCGCTTGGATACCTTGGTAGCATGTATGGTTTCTCATCAAATCCTCCTACCCTAACGTAGGTGAAGTTTGGGAACTGTAGAAAGGTGCAACTAATTTTATGTATTGTTGCCCATGCCGAATCTGAAACCCTCTTCTTCTCAAGGTCTTGCTCGAAGATGTAAATGAATTTGTAGAAGAAAGCATCATTAAATCTCTTTTAATGTTTGATACTTTTATTTAGAGTTAATTGTGGATAGTATTCCTAAACTGGGACCTTATTTCTTTCTCCAACATCGATTAAGCCTGAGAAAGTTCTCATGTTGGCTGCAACATATACTAGGTAGGAAGTCATAAAATTTTAGAGAAGTCACTTCAGAGAGTTGGTGACATATAACATCACTAATCTATTTACGCCAAATTTTTTTTTGTTTGTCCTTTTTGATGACCCAAATGTATTGATACATCCACTCTTGGAAAATATTTGATGTGGGGAGCCCCTTGAATCTACTTAGGAGGGTGATCAAATCCCCTACTTCCTTTAAGAATTCATTGTGTTAAATATACTTGGGCCATCTAGCTATTGAATATCGAGGAGTCCTGAGTCATTTGGAATTAATATGCTTTTTGCATTTGTTAGAATCCTTGTCATAATATTATTGCACTAATTCCATAGTTCAATATGAATATTCTTCAATCTTAGAGAGATGGAAGACTTTATCAAAATATTCCTCATCAAGATGAATGATCAACTTACCATCTACATCCTTAACTGATCTACTCTGCTTATAAAAATGTGTAGCCATTATCAAGATGAACTGTGAATCTTGTGCTAATACAAGAAACATAGCTGGCAAATGAATTTCACTATTTAAAACTAGATGCATGTGATATGCAATGGGGTCATTTTATAATCTATGCAATAACTTAGCCATGTCAACATGGCCAATTTTGATGTCTCCAATTCGATCCATATTAGATTCCACTATAGATGCCATGAACACACCTTGAAACTCGTACTTCATTATTTTCTTGATAGATGAATCATCTAACATTGATTAAGTAACTACAAGAAATTTTCATTATTTTAAATTTAGCATTTTCATTCATCTTAAATAAAATGAAATAGTATAAAAAATATACACTCCTGCATTGGATATGGATAAAACTAGTCTTTGATGTAATCTGAAAAAAATTATCTGAATTGCACGAGAGTTGGTGAAATTTAGGGTAAAGTATAAGTCAGAGAAAATTCTATGACCGACACCTTATTGGGTATGTTTTAGTTATAGGTCAAATAATTTTCTCCAACCCGCACCTTGCTTGTGGTTTTTGAAATTCAAGTTTTGGTGTAAGTTAGAGAAAATTCTCTGACTTTCACCTTGTATCATTGTAAGTCCACAGTGGATATCAAAAAAAATTCTTTGATGTACACCAAAGATTAGGTCATGCACATCAGAGAAAATTATTTGATATGCACCCATTTAAACAAAATGGGTGGTTTCAAGTGTAAGTTAGAGAATTTTATCTGACTTGCACTTTGGTGTAATTTATGGTGCATATCAGAGAAAATTATTTGATATTCACTAAAATGGTAAAATGAAGTGCAAAGTTAGTCAGTGCACCATAGAGAAAATTTTGCAAAGTACACCCATGAAATGCAAGGTTTTAACAAGGTTTGAAAACATAAAAATGAAAATTTAGATGGAATAAAGGGCATAAGGTGGGAAAAAAAATGGAGAAGTGGAAAGGGCATAGGGTTTTGGTGGTAGCAAGCGATGTTAAAATGAAAGTAAACAAAACAAAATTTAATGCCCTAGGGTTTCAAAACTTTATAATACAAAGATTTATAAAATACAAGACAACACAAAAAGAAAAGAACTAAAGAAATAACCTAGAAAGAATACCAAAAACTAACCCAAGATCTATAATGGAGAGAACCTGTAGATGAGAGGATCAATCACGTAAATGTCAAAGGATGCATGTAGACGTAAAAATTATGATAGAGGGTATACATGAGCTTCAGAATGGCAAGAGGAATAACACAAAAGGTAAAAAATAAAATTACCATGGGTTAAATATATATAATAAAGGTAATTAATATGTATTAATTACTGATGTGATGGTGGGCCTAGGTGTAGGGTCAAAAAAATTATCTGACCTTGTACATGCAATTTCAGAGAAATTCTTCGCTAGTGCACACAATGGTACAGTTTGGATAAAATTATCTGACTTGCATTAAAGTGAACTTGGTGTAATTCAGAGAATTTTCCTCAAACTAGATGGGATAGAAAAACCCCCTCAAAAGTTTACATTTTTGAGGAGAGACTAATGTAATAGGGCAATTATTGGCCTTGTTTTGCATGTTTAGAGCCCATGAGCTACGAAATAAATAAATTTTGTAGGGGTTATCCCATGAATTGAGATTGTTTAATTCAAGGATAATAAGTTTCAAATGATTTTGATTCCCTTATCTCATGTTATCCAATATTGGTTTCACATTTGAAAAATATTTGATTGCTCAAATAACTCAATTTGCAAGGAGTGAATGAGTAGAGTTGCAGTCATTTCTTCCAATTGCTAGAGTTTTATACTATGTTATGGTTCCAAAATGAAGTGAAGTGATGTATTATTTTCCATAAATTTATTTTATTCATATTTAATTTCAAATCCAACATCAATAATCATTCCAAGATCTAAAATACCAATTAAATGCACAAAATAGCCATCTACACGAGTTGTACGACCTGCCACTTCTTGGAGAAACATGAAAGGTGTGTTTGAGAATCCTTTGATGTTTAGAGGGTCTAAACATGATTTTTCATCATTTTTAATAATGTTGAGGAATTTTGAGGCAAATGAATACACAAAAATAGACTTGGAACAAGCTTATAGCATTTTGGGACAATTTCCCAAAACTGTCAAATCATAGTTCTAGGCCTTTTTTTGGGTGTTCTTATTCAGTGTTGCATTGATCTATAGAGCCTCAAAGTGAATTTATTTTAAATATACCACATAGACATATAATTTTTTAAAATAAGAGAGGTATTTGAGTCTAGGAAGATGGTTTTCAAAATCCCTCATGTTGCTCTTCAGGATATTGAAATCACTTAGTGCTATCTACAACCAATAGAAGACTTGTCAAACATTGAAAGCACAAGGAAGGTTTTGAGGTCTTTATGAAGTATTAAATTAGTTTATGTAAACCATCCAATAAAAAATTAGTTAATAATCCATAAAATACAAACAAGACATTATAATCCTAATTGAGACCAAAAATAACACCTACAACCAATATACACAGTTGTAGAGGTTGAGGAGATGCATTGAATAATCAAGGTGAGGTTAAACGTCTTGTTAATGAACTTATTGATTTATTTCAAGGAAAAAGTGAGTCTCAAATGGTTTTAAGAGATAAAATATCTAATAATATAAAGGTGAAGTTAGATTACATCCTAAACCTACTAAGTACACCTATAACCAAGCCTAAAAAAGGAAAACATAGTCTTGTAAGTCAAGAAAGGTACGAAGACCTAAAACCATATTTTGGATAAGGTTTGAGCATGGATATACCAATTATTTTTTGATATAAGGTAAATTAAAATAACTCAGATGGTTCTCATATAAAATTTGATGCAAGTTTCAAAGATGAAAGGCACCAACAAGCACCACATAGTCAACTGTAGTTGACTGTGAGGGGTAAAGAGTAGAAAGGTTAAGTTTCTTGACATGGAATTAACTAAATATGGAATGAGTAGGTATAAATAATTACCAAATGATATTGGGATATATAAATAGGATGATGATACTATCAAGCAACACCTAATCAAACACCACCTATAAGAATCAAGGAAGTAGGGTATCACAGTTAGGAGATAATATTTAGTTTTATGAGCTCAAGGTGCATGTAGAAGGTTAAGGGAGGGTTGAAATGAGAATATAGACCTATGATCACTTTAATTAAGATCATGATGAATTTAATGAACTTTTTAATGTGTAATACAAACTTACATAGACCTCTTAAGGCCCTAACATGCACCTATAACCAAGTGTTGACTATTATAGGCAATAAGCATAAAGGAGTATGTCTAGGTGTTGGTAAAGCATAAAGATGAATAAAATAAACATAAAAAAATTCCAAAAGACACTAAGGGAAGTAGGGGAGGTTTTTATACCCTATTATAAATCCTAAAACATATAATTATTCACCTATAGGTGACCTTCTAAGGCAAAAACATAGTCAAGACTTTGTATAAACAATCTAGACTAGGTAGGTGTATGGAGAGGTATGTAGAAGATTAAGGTGAAGGAATAAATTTTAAAACCTTGTTTAAGATTTTTTAACATTAATAAACTATCATATAACATAAATCATGTAAAGAGAAGGGTCTCCAATCATGCATACACAGTCCACATAGAAATGTTGTGCACAATCATCCTTTTGCACTATCTATCTTGAATTTGTAGAAGTTGAGGGGCCTATTGACCTAGTCAAGGGATAAAAATTGGTAAAAATAAACTATATTAATTGAGTAAGCCCATAACATATTCATGTTTTTTTGAGGAAAGAGGGGAGTGACCTCTATTTTATCTCAGATAGAGGGCATTCCCTTGTGCATAAAACTTACAGTCTTGGAAAAGATGGATAAGAAGAGTTAACATGAGCTATAGGGACACTTAAATAAGGTGGGAGAGGTTGAAATAATCCTAATAAAATATGAGAAGTATGTCACATAAATAGTAAACCAAACATAATGGTCTGGAGTGCTAAATATGCAAGCATGACTGTTTGAGGTCTAAAGCCCAATGGGGGTCCAAATTCACTTACAACCTCTAGTGAGATATATAACTTATTAAATAATGATAATAGGATGAATTTGGATGTTTCTAAGCCATTATAATGAATAATAATCACAAGGAGGTCATTTTTTGGCTCAAAACAACTTCAAGCTTGTAGGGAATGGAGAAGACAAGCTCGATAGGCCAAAATAAAATGATCATATCTCCTTTGACACCTTGCATGGAGATATAAAGAGTTTATGGAGGTTGATGAAGGTACTTAACTTTGATTTTATGGAATTTTTTTCCATTTCCAACATGTAAACTTTATGAATAAATCTTAAGAGGTTAAAACATGCCTAAACCCTTACAAACCCTAGTTATTGACTCAATGGAGAAAATGAGGTTGGAAAACTATTATAATGGAAAAATTTGAACATTAAAGTTATTTAACCTTGTTGATAACTCACTCAAGCTCCTCTCTATCCTGTTGGACTGTATGAAATCTTATGGACAGGGTACAAATAGGGTTTTCATGATTATTTTGTGCATTGTGTAGGTTTTCAGAACATTCAAGAGATGAAATAAAGTTTGAGGAAAATATTAAAATTTTTAATCTCACTATAGTTATTTATTAATTAATAAAAACTCTAAAGTGCCTCAACCAATTGCTTCATCTCAACTAGTTAAAACTGGCATAGTGACCAAGCTAGTGAGAAGGGTGAAAAACTTCAAGTGAGCTAATTTTAAGGTGTTATTGATGTATATAATGACATGGAGGGTATTTAAACATATAATTAAATAAATATCATGTATTTTCATGGAAAACTAATAATTTTTTGGAGGCTAAGAGTATAGGGTGCATGAAAGAAGAGTTATTTTGACTGCATATTGTGATATCTCATTTTGGAAAGGTTCCAAATGACCAAGACTACAACCAATATAGAAAGAGGCATGTTTGAAAGACTTAAAATTAATTAAAATTATAATATCTATCTTTAATCAGTTATGGGACATTTAAATAGGTCCAAATCATGAAGGCAATTTTTTGAGCTAGAATGAGTACTTTCATGCCATTTTACAAGAGTTTCATGACTTAAAGAGCCACTTATTCCTTATGACCTTTCATGGTTCATCCCACATAATATTTTCATGCACAAGTAACTCATTTTATTAGCTTGGTAAGTTTACTTATGACCTTTTAACTTCTATCTTATCCTCTTTGTCTCAAGTTCTATAAGAACTAGTTATTTTGGCCATTGCAATTTATGATTCACCTGAGTATGGTGAAGACCTACTCATTTACATACTATTTGATCAATAAGATTACTAATTTTTACATCTTCATGACTATTCATAACATGTTCAACTTGGATGATTGATATTTCTTATAAATAACTATGATTTCCTTAGCATGTTGTCTCATTCTTTCATCCTATTTACAATTGGAAAACCTTTTCTTGAAGGGCATGTGAAGTGTTATAGGAATTTTCAAGGTTAAGTGAGTTATTCTATTCACTAGTGCCATTCAAAGCCTCTTGTCTAGTCCTCCTAGCCTAAACATTCATTCATAACCTCATAATGTAATATTGATGTGAGAAGATGTAGATTGGAGATGTGTATGTTATGTTAGTCTCTTGATTTCATGTGTAACATATAGACAGTTAGAAATCATCAACTTATTTGGTGTATCGCCTCCCTTAGGATAGTTTGATTTCAATTTTATCTCTCCCTCCCCCTATAAAAATTTAGTTATATTAGTGATCCAAAGTGGTTCATCAAGGGAGCTAGCCCTATCTAGAGATTTATCTCATTCATAGGCTACCCAAAAGGCTAAAGGTGTTTCAATTATGTCACTTGGATGAGGAGAGGTAAGACATATCATCAAAAGGTGGAAATCCAAGTGACAACAATTTTTGACATGCCTGATGGGACTCTTGGTTTAAGAAGTTAAAATATTTTTGGTGTTGTCTTTAAATAATCAACCTTCGAAGGCATTTATCAAAGCATCAATGGTGACTTTGAAGTTACATCAACTGGTTAAGTAGTCCAGGTATTCCTTTTAAATATTGTTGATCATCATTCCTTGTGTTCTTACTTCCCAATGAAGTTTCATGGCTGAACTTGGTGTTGAGTTTTGTTTTAGATAAGTTGGTAAGATATATGCAACTGATGGCATTCCATATCAACCTTGTGATGATCTTTACCAGCTCCAACATGAAGTGTATCAGCCCTACAATTAGCCTTATCCATATCTTTATTTTATTCAACCTAGTCACTTCTCTAATCAATCCATTTCCACTTTCAAGTAAAATCTTTTGGGTTATGAGAGGTACATGTTGGATCTTGATACTCTAAGGGGATGTGGTCAAGAGGTTCCTAGTCATCTTATTCATAAGGTGAGAGATGCAGTAGAGCTAGTCAAAAGAGAGTGGGCACCTATTTAGAGAGCCAATTGGCAAATGCTCACAAGTGAGATGATAGATGTGAGTGGCTTGGTTTCTTCCTTAGAGTATAGGCTAAGAATTCATGAAAGATAGCCTCATCAAAACTATCATCCTTCATATCCACATTTCCAAGATTTCTATCAACCCTACTTGACCCCTACTCCTGAACCCAATCAAGCTTACCAAAGTCATCCCTTTCCCAATCAGTTAGAAGAGAAAGTTGAGAAGAGAAACCTTGTTTTTTAAGCAAATATTGATAGACACATTGAGTTGGCTAATATAAAAATTAATTATTCCGTCTTAGTAGAAAAAATTGGAACATAAGCCCTCATTTTCCTCTCCTATTACATCCCCATCTCAAGAAGTGACCTCTAGATATGAGATTCCAAGTTAGAGGCAAGGTAGATAATCCAAGCCTAAGGAGATTCCATGTTTCTTGAACACTTCACCGACTCCTCAAATTGAATCACCACCTCAAGAGAAGACTCTTAATCCTAACATCCTAAGATGGAGTAAGATAGTGGAATCATGGGGAAAGAAAGAGGATAAAAGCCTTGATAAGGAGTGTGAAGTTGAGAAAGAGTTTGATCCTATGCAAGAACCTCCCACCCTTCCTCAAGAGACCTATTATTTTCCATGTCATCCCTCTTTTACTCCTTATCCTCATGAATATTCCTAGGAAATTCAAGAAAAACTTTTCCAAGAGAACCTAGCCAAGCAAATTGTAAAGTTAGAGTCAAGGATGAAATTGATAAGTCAAGGTGTGATGGAAGGTTTAGAGACAGAAGAAGATCCTATGCTTAAACACACCCCATCTACAGATCCTCAAGAGAGTCCTCAAGCTAAATTAGATGTCAATTAAACCATTGTCAAATGGAATGAAGAAAACTAAGCTATTTTAGTCCAAGGTCTACCTCCCCTTCCTCAAGAGCTTTCAAAACAATCCCCTACAATATATTCTCAATTTGATTTTGAGTCCTATGTTCCACCTCCACCAACTAGTTCATCTTGTCCTTACCCCATCACCTTTTATCTTGATGGACCTATGGTATGGGAAGTTAAAGAGGAGCATTTGGTTGAGAAAAATTCATAATTTTTGCTTGAAAAAAATGCAACTCCTTGAAAGCCTCATTGGACTAAGTCACTTGATTTCAACATGCCTAGTCTTAACATCACCAAAAAGGAGAAGGGGATTGAAGATCTTGCAGCCCTTGAGAAGCAAGATCAAATTATGATAGTTGAGACACAATTTGAGAGCCCTTAAGAGGTGCTAAGTGTTAAAGAAGAAATATTGAAAGAAGTCCTTTTAGATTCTAAAGAAGATGAAGGAGTTTCCCTTGTTATTACCCTTCATGACGTTGATCAAAAAGAAGATGAAGACTTGTGGTAGCAATTTGAAGACATTTGTAATGAGTTTAAATCTCTAAAGGGGTCTACATATTATTTAGAGATGATTAAAATTGATGGTAAGCAAGATGACATTATTGAAAATGTCATAGATGAGCAAAAGCAAAGTTCACATTAGCCTTTAGAGGTCAAAACAAGCTTCTATTTGCCTCAATCTCCCAAAGAACAAGAAACCATTACTCTTGAAACCATGCCTACAAAGAATATGAAAGTTGATCATGAGATGAAGAGTGGGAAAAAATATGAGATAAGTATACAAGGGTAAGAGGAGTAAGTTTACATTGGAGACCTATTCAAAAATGGTCTATTTGAGAGAATAACAAATGAGGTGCTATGAAGTAGGTCTAATTTATCAAGTGTTCAATCCAAAGATCAACATGCTTGGCACCATGATTCATCTCATGAAGAAGATGATGTAATGAACTTTCCTTTTGATCCTAGAAAGGGAGGTATGCTTAGTTGTTAATTGTATATAATTATTTGTTTCTTATTTTTCCTAAGTGTTTTGAGCACATGTGTGTCTTGGTAGTGTGTTTTCTTTACCTTGTGTGTGTCTTTTGTTTTGTGTGGTTGAGGTAGTCAAGTGGTCTTGTCTTGATCAAGGCATGGTTTTCAAGTGGTCAGAGTTCTCCTTATTTTGTTTTAGACTTTAGATGACTCCCTAATCCCAATGGACTAATAAGTCTATTAGTCTAGTTAGTATAGTAGGCATACTACCCCTATGAGTCACCAATTTGTTGATTTAATTTGACCTTATAGGTCAAATTAGGACCCCTATAGGTAAAAAATAGATTTTTAAGTGTTTGGAGGGTCTAATATATTATGTCTAAAGGTGTATTATAGGTTATTTAATGTGAATTCATGTTATATTAACCTTAATCATTAATCTTCTTAGTCCTTATATCATTTTGAGTCATTTGGGGGTCATAAATAAATATTAAATGAGTTATATTTCCTACTTGGGAATTGTTAAATTGTAAAAATGGTGATGTCACATGAAATTTATCTTATTATGCCTTAATCAACTATTCATAACTGAAAGTGGTAGGTGCTTCAAAAGAAAGAGCAATTTTCTCAAGAAAAGAGAAGAGTTTGGCACTTGAATAGCCCATGGAGAAGTGTGCCATGTGGAAGAAAATCATGAAATATCTCTTTAGCTTCATCAATCTTAGTTCCATGTTTTAAATGATCTAGACGTGCCATTTTTGAGCTAAAACTATTCTGCTCCTTCTTCACCCTTCTAGACATAAAGAACCAGTCTTCAAGTTTGTACTTGATATGGTCAGTAGGAGAACTTTCAGGTTAAATGTATTTGAGAGGTGAAATTAAACTGAGAGATTTATTTCTATAAAAATAGTTCAAATAATGGTGTTCTATGCTTTATGAACCATCCCCATGAAGTTGACTGTGTTTTTATGCTTACTAATCTATGCCCCCTGCAGGTTTTGCTCTTGTTTGGATGATTCTATATAATCTAGTTGATAATATTAGTTCTAGATGATGTTGAATCACTTATCTCATGATATCCATGATATGTTTCACATTTGAAAAGGATTTGATAGCTCAAGCAACTCAATTTGTAAGGAGGAGTGAAGGAGTGGAGTTGCAATCATTTCTTCTAATTACTAGAGTTTTAATCTATGTTATGGTTCCAAAATGAAGTAAAGTGATGTATTATTTACCATAGATATATTTTATTTATCTTAAATTCCAAATCCAACTTCAAGAATCATTCCAAGAACCAAGAGAGCTAGTAAATGCACAAAATAGCGATATACAATAGTTGTATGGCCTGCCACCTCTTGGAGAAACATGAAAGGTGTGTTTGAGCATCCTCTGATGTTTTCAGGGTCTAAACATGATTTTTCATCATTTTAAAGAACTTTGAGGAAGTTTGAGGCAATTAGATACACAAAAATAGACTTAGAGTAAGCTTATAGCATTTTGGGACAATTTTCCAAAAATGTCAAAACAAAGTTCCAGACCCTTTTGTAGGTGTTCTTATATCGTGTTGCATTGATATCTAAAGCTTCCAAGTACATTTGTTTTAAATCTACCACATAGGCATATCATTTATCAAAATAAGAGAGGTGTTTTAGTTGAGGAATATGGTTTTAAAAATCCCTCAAGTTGCTCTTCAGGACACTAAAATCACTCAGTGCTATCTACAGTGAATAGAAGACTTGTAAAAAATTGAAAGCACAAGGTGTTGAGGTCTTTATTGTGTCTTAAATTGGTTTACGTAAACCATACACTCTATAATTAGTTAATAATCCATCAAATACAAACAATCTATTGTAATCCTAAGTGAGACCAAAAATAACACCTACAACTAATATACATAGCTGTAGAGGTTGAGGAGATGCATTGAATAATCAAGGTAGGTTGAAAGTATTATTCATGCACTTGTTGATTTTATTCAAGGATAAATTGAGACTCAAATTTTTTTAATATATCAAATATCTAAGAAGATAAAGGTGAAGTCAAATTACATCCTAAACCTGCTAAGTACACCTACAACCAAACCTAAAAGAGGAAAATATAGTCTTGTAAGTCAACAAAGGTAAGAAGACCTAAAACCATATTTTAGAGAGGGTTTGATCATGGATATACCAGTGATTGGTTTATAAAAGGTAACTTAAAATACCTTATATGGTTCCCATATAAATTTTTATGTAGGTTTCAAAGATGAAAGGCACCTACAAGCCCCACATAGTCAACTATAGTTGGTTGTGAGGGACATAAAGAAAAAAGGTTAAGTTTATTGACATGGATTTAACTCAACATGGAATGAGTAGGTGAAAATACTTACCAAATGATCATGGGAGATATCAAGAGGCTAATGAAACTATTAAAACACACCTAGTCAAACACCACCTATAGGAATCGAGGAAGTGGGGTATCACAGTCAGGAGAGAATATTCAGTTTTGTGAGCTCAATATGCATGTAAAAGGTTAAGAGAGGGTTGAAATGAGAAGATATACCTACGATAACTTTAATTAATATCATGATGAATTCCATGATATTTTGACTATGTAATACAATCTTACATAGACCTCTTAAGGCCCTACCATGCACCTACAACCAAGTGTTGTTTGTTACAGGTAGTAAGCATAAATGAGTATGTCTAGGTGTTGGTAAATCATGAAGATGAAACAAATAAACATAAAAAAATGAAAATTAACCATAAGGGAAGTAGGGGAGGTTTTTATACCCTATTCTCAATCCTAAAATATATAAGTATGTACCTATAGGTGCCCTTCTAAGGAAAAAACACAGTCAAGATTTTGTATAAATGGTCTAGACTAGGCAGGTGTATAGAGAGGTATGTAGAAGATTACAATGAAATACTAATTTGGAAGACCTTGTTTAAGGTTTTTATCATTAAGACACTCTAATAAAACACAAATAATGTAGAGAGAAGGGTATCCAATCATGCATGCATAGTCTACATAAAAATACTATGCACAATCATCCTTTTGCACTATCTATCTTGAGTTTTACAAAAGTTGAGGGGCCTAATGACCTAGTCAAGGGATAAAACTTAGTAAAAAGCACCTATAGTAATTTATGAATCCCATAAAATATTCACATTTGTCTAAGGAAATAGGGGAGTGCCCTGTATTTTGTCTCAAGCAGAGGGCACCCCCTTGTGCATGAAACTTGTAGTCTTGGAAAAGATGGATAAAAAGAGTAAATTAGGAGCTATAGGGACACATAAATAAGGTGGGATAGGTTTAAATACACCTAATAAAACATGATAATGATGTCACATAATGAATAAACCAAACTTAATGGTTTGAAGTGCTAAGTATGTAGGCATGCCTATTTTAGACTTAGATCCCAATGGGGGGTCTAACTTCACTTCCAGCTTCTAGGGAGATTTATAACCTATTGAATAATGTTTATAGGATGTATTTATATGTGAATAAGCCATTATAATGTAGAGGAAGCACAAGGAGGTCATTTTTTGGTTGAAGATGACTTCAAGACTATAGGGAATGAAGAAGACAAGCTTGATAGGCCAAAATGAAATGCTCATATCTCCCTTGGAACCTTGCATGGAGATATAAGGAGTTTAGGGAGGTTGATGAAGGTATTTAAATTTGATTTTATGGATTTTTTTGGCATTTCCAATGTCTAAATTTTATGAACAAAGCTTAAGAGGTCAAAACAGGCTTAAACCTTTGCAAACCCTTGTTATTAACTTGATAGAGAAAATGAGGTTGGAAAGATATTCTAATGGAAAAATTTGACCATGAAAGTGATTTTAACTTGAATATAACTCACTCAAGTTCCTCTCCATCCTATTGGATTATACATAATCTATATATATAGGGTACAAACAGAGTTATCTTGTCTATTTTGTGCATTGTAGAGGTTCTAAGAACATTAAAAACATGCAATAAAGTTTAGGGAAAGATTAATAATTTTAATAACTAAATATTTTCATTTATTGATTCATCACAACTCATAAGTGCCTCAACTAGTTACTTCATATTAGCTAGTCAAAATTGACATAGTGACCAAACTAGTGAGAAGGGTGGAAAACTCTAAGTGAGTTGATTTTAAAGTGTTCCTGATGCCTCTAAGTCCATGGAGGGTCTTAAAAAATATCATTCAATTTTTCTCATGGATTTTCATGGAAAAATAATGCCTTTTTAGAGGCCAAGTGTGCAAGGTGCATGAAAGAAGAGTTATTTTGACTGTAGATAGTGATAACTCATTTTGGGAAGGTTCTAAATGGCCAAGACTGCATCCAATGCATAAAGAGGCATGTATAAAATACTTCCCATTAATTTCAATCAGAAGACCTATCCCTAATTAGTTTTATGGTGTTCAAACAAGTCCAAATCATGAAGGTAGTTTTCTAATCTAGAATGAGAGCTTTCATGCCACTTTGCAAGAGTTTCATCACTTGGAGATCCACTTATTCCTTATAAACTTACATTGTTTATTCCACATACTATTATCATGTAAAATTAACTCCTTTTATTATATTTAAAAGTGTCCTTGTGACCTTTTAACTTCTCTCTTTTCCCCTCTCTCTCAAGTTCTATAAAAACTATCCATTTTGGCCATTGTAACTTATGCTTCACCTTAGTATGGCAAAGCCCTGATTATTTGCATACCATTTGATAAATAATACTACTAATTTTTAACTCTTCATGACTATTCATATTATGTTTTACTTAGATTCTTGATCTTGCTTAGTGATAACTATGATTTTCTTAGCATGTTTTCTCATTCTTTCATCCTATTTAAAGTTAAAAAGATTCTTCTTGTAGGTCATGTGAAGGGTTATAGTAAGTGTCAAGGTTGAGTGAGTTATTATATTCAATAGTTTCATTCAAGGCCTCTTGTCTAGTCCTCCTATCCTAAACATTCATCCATAACCTCATAATATAATATTGATGTGTGAAGATGCATATTGGAGAAGTGTATATTTGGTTAGTCTCTTGGTTTCATGTGTAACATGAAAATGGTTGGAAGTCATAAAATTATTTGGTTTATCACCTCCCTTAGGATAGTTTTATTTCAATTCTCTCTCTCCCCCCTCCCCAAAGTTTAAGTGTAGTAGTGATCCAAAGTGGTACATCAAGGGAGCTATCCCTATCTAGAGATTCACCTCATTCATAGGCTACCCACAAACCTAGAGGTGTTTCATTTATGATACTTAGATGAGGAGAGCTGAGAAATTTTATCAAAGAGTGTAAATCCATATGACAACATTGATGAAATCCAAGTAGGTTAGATTTAGGTAGATAATTTTTAAAGTGCTTGTTAAATATTTTATGATTTGGTCATGTGTGCATAAAATAGAAAATAGTGAAACTAAACGGTAAATTAAAAACCACTTAATTATAATATGTGTTCTATTCTAAGCATGCAAGAAAAAAGAAATGAAAGTGTGAGATAATTACCAACATATAAGGTTTAATTCCAACATTGAAACATAGTATAGTGTCGATACAATCAATAGTATAAGCATAGAATATAGAACAAGGTCGATAGTGTCACCTCTATACTATGGATGCAAGGTTTAAAAATGAACAAGATCAATAAAATTGATTTAGTTATCTAGATAGCACACAAAATATATAACTAGGTTGACAGGGTCAATCCAATTGACTATATAAAGGTAGTTTTGAAGACTATAAACATTGAAAGAAAAGAATATAAGAATAAAAAGAAAGGATAGAAAGGAACCTTGGTGACTCTGAAGACGTAGAGAAATGAGAATGTTTTAAAAGAACTCTAATAAATGCCTACAAATCCTACTAACAGGGTCAACTGGGTTGATCTAGCTTTGCAAAAGCCTATTGCTAAGTGCCTGAATTGTACAGGGTCAACTGAGTCAACCCAGTATGTTGAACAAGAAGCTTGAAAATGTACAGGGTTGATTGGGTCAACCTATTAGTCTGAAATGGAATTCTAAAAATCTAAAAACTTATATTAGGTTGACTGAGTCGATCCAATAACCTATACCTAAAAAATAACCTACACAAAAATAATAGAGTTGTATGGATGTGATTGTGTGTTAAATCTGTGCACAGAAGTTAGAGATGGGTTGATGCAGTCGACCTAATATGGAAAATATATGATAAAAATAATGATAAAATAAATAAATAAGTGAAAAAATCTAGCAAGGGTTAGTTCATGTCATGTTCACCATAATGTATGCAATCATAAATGCATCATATCTATAAATCAATCCTATCTTAGAGAATATAGAGCATACCTACACCTCTGATTAGAAATATATTTATTAAGTAGGAGCATGACTAATATGGGGATCTATTAGACTTGATTAGGAGAGAACTTATCAAAATACACTATGATAAGGAGGGTTCACAAGCTTCCAGTCTAATACAATCATGTAATAACCCTAAGGGGGTCCTAGGTTTTGATATTTCACCTATTGTAATAATAAAAAAGTAAATCTAATCTAGTGCTCACTAAAGCCTGTGGCACAAAGTCGGTGTTATAAATAATAAAACTAAACATGCATAGAATACATATACTCATGTCAATGTATACAAAATCTTAATACATAAAAGAGAATCATAACTGCATTATCTATCTACTCTTACAAAGGAGAAATAAAGTTAGGAATACTTACCTTGAAGATGAACCTGCCCAGCCTCAATATTTTTATTAGCCAAGGTGCTCTAGGATACACAACCTATTGATGCATCCAAAAGACTTATCAACAAGACAATATTCATATCTCCAAAGAAAGTATGGATCCCTAAGCTTTACTTTTCAAGTAGAATGAACAATAAATAGATGTTTGTTCACACTTATTTATTATTCACTTCTTTCTTATCAAATGGTGGGAAATGAACTTGTATATATAGGAAAATATTTTCCTAAAACCTTCAAAAAATATCAACCAATAGGGTTGACCCAGTACAATTCTAAACAATAATTCACTAGGTCCTAACCTAGGTTGGCCAAAGGTCCTAAGTCAAAAATAACTCAAAACTGTATAAGGTTGACCTAGTTGACCCTGTACAACCAACTAATAAAATGTGATGAAGGTTAGAAAAAGGAGGATAAAATGTATCAAAAGTTTATAATGTGTACAATAGAGAATAAAAAGTTTAGGGTAAATGGTTTTATGAGACAAGTGTATAGATAACAAGTGGAAAAAGGGAAAACAATCTTGAAAAACACCAATGGTCTACCCACCCCTTTCCCAGTACACCCCTTAAGTCATGCACTCAGAGAGATTGAGACTCGATGGGTTCTTATAAGATACAAAGTATCAGTAATTGATAAAAATTTAAAGTATTATGTGTATACAACTAGTTACCAATTGTTGACCTATATTGGACCCTAAAAGACCTATTCTACCTCTACTAAGCTTTAAAGGTGATATTTGATCCTAGAATATCCACTCTAGTTTAACTTGGATTGTATCTAATCTTGGTTCTATGTGTTCACCTACCTAGGTCCATGATATCCTTTGATCTGACATGTTTGCCTTATGTGACATTCCTACCATGCCATTTATCATATTTAAAAATATAATTGTTTGTTGATTTGGACATGTGTCCTCACTTTGTGCCTTGTGAGACTTGATCAACTCTACTTCATTGATTTCTTCAAAAGTCTCCTAACTTTGACCTTCATTATTGCCATTAATCTATGATCTGCATTCTAGTTATGCCACTTATTAGTGCTATATTTATATTTAGGATCCTACTATTAGTTTCATCCAATTAATGTGCTTGCATCACATGGTGGTCTCACATGTAATCTAGCTCATTAACTTTTTGACCCTATGCATACCATCTATTCCCTCCACATGATTGAATGTATGACATCAATCTTGATTTTGTTGATCAAATATGCACTGTTGATCCTTGAATTCATTGAGATCATTCCACTTGTCATCTCTATATTCCATTTAAAGATATTTTGACTTGTTGACCTCAAGCTCACTGTTGATCTTGATGTGCATGATTTAACTCACATTGTTGATCTCGATGGTCCCACTGAATCAAGATTTTATCCATGAGTTTTTGATCTTGATCCAATCAAGAGATATTTTGACACTTGTCAGCTCCACATTTAAACTCAGGATCCTTTGAAATATTTGAATTCAAATGACTACTTCTCATGATTTTAATTTGATATCCCCATGCACATCCCACTCTACTAGTTTAAATGTGAAGGCTTATATCTTGAGACAAACAACTCATCAAGATACCAAATTTGTAAAGGGTATTCATGGATAAAATAAAATCATGTTCATGCAATTATTCAACCTTGATCAACCTCCCAAGTACACTTATCAAATGTGTAATGAGACTGACCTATTTATTGCTACATGATGTACCATGACGGTCTAGATCTTTGAAAATCATCATATTCACACTTTAAGATAGCTTAAAGTGTTTTAAAATCTTTGTGAGTGACTTGTCATCTTCCCCCAAAAGTCTATTTGTTCTTTCTAACTTTGGATCATTCATCAACCAGAGCTCAGCTAAGCTTCTTCAAACCATATTTAATCAAAGTTTCTTATGTGGGCCAATTTTGGCCAATAAGAATCAAATCCCCTTGCAGTGTAATCAACAATATGCCAGCTCCAACTCCATAAGAAATTAAAGAACCATCAAAACATAGTTTCCACTATTCATTTTCATGTTGTACTTCTTCCATTGCCATGATAGAATCATATATAAAGTTCAATCTGAGTGCTTGAGTGTCTATAATAGGTGCCTTTATGAGTTGATCAATAATAACCTTCCCTTGGATAGCTTTCTGATTTTTATACTCATCATCAAATTCACTGAGGAGCATGACCCACTTTGCCATGCATCTTGTGAGATCTACTTTGGATAATAAAAATTTGAGAGGATCCACCTTAGTGATGATAATTATTTTATTGTTCAGTATGTAATATCATAAATTTTGGGAAGAGAATACCATAACTAAACATGCCTTCTCAATAGGCATATAATTGTGTTCATCAGCCACCAGTGTATGAATTAAATAATAGACTGTATGTTCTTTACCTTGATCATCATGTTGGGTCAAAATTAACCCCAGTGCATGCTCAGTTACTGATATTTAAAGTAGTGGTTGTCCTAGTGTTGGCAGTCTCAAAACTGGTAGGTTGGCCAAATATGTTTTGAGATTCATAAATGCTAACTGATAGTCTTCATCCCATTGAAACATGACTCCTTTCTTGAAGATATGAGTAAATGGGTGGCACTTATCTACCAATTGAGAAATGAACTTGAAGATAGATTTAATCTTCCCTTGTAGGCTTCAACTAGTTTAAGATTTGAAGATGGAGGCATTTTAACAATTGCCTTGAACTTAGCAGGGTCAACTTCAATCTCTCTTTATGATAAAATGAAACCTAGTAATTTCCCAAAAGTGATTCCAAGGACACACTTTTTAGGATTTAGGTAGACTTTGTATATACATAATATTTTTAAATTTTATTGATTACTAATGATTTACATCTTGTAAGAACCTATTGAGACTTAATATATTTTAGTGCACACCCTAAGGGGTGCACTGAGAAGTGGTTGTCTTGGTGTTGGTAGTCTCAAAACTGGTAGGTTGGCCAAATATGTTTTGTGCTTCATAAATGCTAACTGACACTCTTCATCCCATTGAAACATGACTCCTTTCTTCAAGAGATGAGTAAATGGGTGGCACTTATCTACCAAATGAGAAATGAACATGAAGATAGACTTAGTCTTCCCTTGTAGGCTTTAAATATTTTAATATTCAAAGATGGAGGCATTTTAACAATAGCCTTGAACTTAGCAGGGTCAACTTCGATCTCTCTTTGTGATATAATGAAACCTAGTAATTTCCCAGAAGTGATTCCAAAGACACACTTCTTAGGATTTAAGTAGACTTTGTATATACATAATATTTTTAAGTTTTATTGATTACTAATGATTTACATCTTGCAATAACTTGTTGAGACTCAATATATTTGAGTGCACACTCTACGGGGTGCACCGAGAAAGGGGTGGGTAGACCTTTGGTGCTTCATAAGATTGTTGTCCATTTTTTCCACATTATTACCAAACCAACTAGATCTGAAAACCTTTTCCTAAGCTACTTATCCTCCCTTGAGTATTCTTCCCATATTTTCCTCTTTCATTCCTCTTTTTCTTGTCATAAACTCTATTCAATTATACTAGGTTGACCTAATACAATTTAGGGGTATTCTTTACTTTCTTGGTTTATTAGCCTTTCAGCTGACCTAGCACAAACCTAGTAAATTATCCCTAAAAACACACTAGGTCAACTGGGTTGACCCCATATAATCAACATTCTTGGAAGGATTTAGGGAAAGATCTACCTGTATATACAATATCATTTTGGTCATTATTCATATGTGTAATCAAGAGTTATTATTCACTTACGCTTCTTCACAGTCTGCTCTTACACCATTCTACTTGAGGAGACTTAGCTTAGGTTTTTAACTTAGAGAATCTAGGCTTAAGGAGAAGTCTTGGATGCTTTGGCCTTTCTTAGTGATCCTTACAAATCATAATAACCTCTTACAAATCCCCTTTTTCCAAAAGAGAGATTGAGTCTCGACAGGTTCACATTCAGATAAGTATATTCTAACTTTTTTCTCCTTTATTTTAGTAGATAGAAGTAACATAAGTGTTGGCTCGAATAATACTATCTTTAATATTTTATGTATTAAGGTGTTACTAATACTTGATTTAATATAAGTTCCCTATACATGTTTGTTTTATTACTTCTAAACTCCCACTTTGTGCCACAAGCTTTGGTGTGTACTAGATTAGATTTTGCTTCCTTATTATTAGTATAAAGTGATCATTTTAAATATTAGAACTCCATTAGGGTTGTTTTAAGATTATGTTAGATTTTAGGATTTGAAACCCTTCTTAGCATGATGTGTTGTGATAAGTAATCCTCTAATTGGGTTTAGTGGATCCCCATATTGGTCATGCTCCCACTTAACAAGTGTATCCCAATCAAAAGTGTATGTGTGATCTATCTTATCTGATCTAGGATTAATTCATAGACATGATGCATTTCCAATTGTATACATTTTGGTGAAACCAACATGAACTAACCCTTTTAAGATTTTTCACTTTTTTCTTTATTTATTTCATTTATTTTGATCATTATTTTTATCATATATTTTGACATACTAGATTGATTCTGGTAACTCAACTATTTTTCTCTATGTACAAGTTTTAGAAACAGGCAATTGGATCGACCTAGTCAACCTACTACAAGTTTCCAACGTTTTAAACATTTAGTTTAGCATACTAGGTTAAACCAGTCAACCCCTTACAATTTCATCAAATTTTAGCAAGTTCATGTATAGCTTGATCGATTTTATTGACCCAGTTTACAGGTTTCTCAAGTATACTTCAAGATTCTAGACCAAAAATATTCTTCATTGCATCTTTGATCTACTAAGGTTACTTTTTAATTCTATGTTTATTTATTTTTAATCTTTCATTTCATAGTTTTTAGTCTTCAAAACTACCCTTGTATAGTCAACTAGATTGACACTACCGACCCAATTCTATGTTCTATGTGCTGTTTGAAATATCTAGATCGACACTACCGACCCAATTAATTTGCAAACTTTGCTTCCATAGTATAGGTTTGACCTTATCAACCCTATTTTATATTTTTTACATATAGTTTTAGCAATATACCTTATTTAAATGTTGGAATTAACATCATATATGTTATTAATTAGCTCACACCTTTCTTTTCTTGTTGCTTGCATGCTTAGAATAATACACATAGTCTAATTAAGGGATTTTCACTTTATCACTAAATATCACTATTTTTATTTTATGCACACATGGCCAAATCACAAAAACATAAATAAGCACTTTAACATTTTGTCTACCCTAAGCCAACCTACTTAGATTTCATCACTAAGAAGGAAGTTGACTTGATGCTCTGGTCAAGTATAAAATGTGGTTAATGGTATATTCTGGCTAAGCACACGACACCTTTATTGCTGTAGTGTGTGAAGTGAGGGGGTAGGTCATAATACCAAACCTATACCATTGCCACTATAGTCCCTTTCAACCCAAACTATTTGAAACCATCCTTACATTGCTATTTAATAACTTGCTTATAGCCAACTTCCAATCATATTAAAAACCATTCTTAATAATCTAATTAACAATAAATTTGACCAATTAGTTAGCTTTACTTTTCAAATTGTTTGTTTGGTATTTATTTAATTATGTGTGAAAAAACTTGCATTAGCTGATGTTAGTGTAAGGTTTTGTTTTGTGTGCCTCAATTAGATTGGCCAGCATAGATCCAATTGATTATTTATTTCCTTTCAGCTCTTACTTTGATAGATTAGCTACAAAAATTATCTTGTTTCAATTCATAACTTGTCATCATTTTTTTATTTCTCCCTACCTACTATACTAGATCAACCCAGTTGACCCTGTGTCTTTTTTAGCCCTTATTCACTATACTTAGTCAACCCAATCAACCTTATATAATCTACAACTCCTCTGTTTACTATATTGGGTCAACCTAGTCAACTCTATACAATTTACAGGCCCTATTTTCTATACTGGATTAACCCAATAGACCCTATACTATTTCCTATTTTACTTGTTTATCTCTAACTCCTTATCTTTCCAATTTTATATTCTATTAATCTCTCTTTAATTAAAATGAAATCTCCTATCAGAATATTCTTGGATAAGTTGAATCCATTTAGGTACTATATGGGATGTTTATTTCTTCCTCTCTTTTCCTTCCAAGAGCACCATCACTCTTGGGAAACCTTTTCTACTCCATCTATGAACTATAAATAATGCAAATGACACCTCAAGATGAAGTTGATAGATATGATCCTTTCTATACTTTTCAAGAAACTTTTCAAAATCTTCAAACTAATGTGGGAGTGAATGTTATAAGTTTACTTAACAATCCCATTGATCTTTCTTCTAGCCATCCTCCCCCTAATACCAATATGGAGAGTACTCCTATAAACACCAACCCACCTCCTGATACAACCAACTATTATCCCATGTTATTCAAAAAATAAATATTATGTAAAATTCTAATACCAACCAAATGATGCAAATTCAGCAACACTTAATCAATGTGGCTAATCAACCTCCAACTATTCATCGTTAAGCTAATCCTAATTATATTCTTCCACCTCTTAGGGTTGCCTTATGTAATGTTTTTCCTCAACCCATAATGAATAACAAGATGCTTGAAACCATTAAAAATGAGCCCTTATCTCCCTTCATTGTTTCCATTGATATTGGTAACATAAATCTAACTACCAAATATGATGAGACTAAGGATCATGCCTCATTTATTAAAGCCTTTGGAAACCTTTACAAAGAGTGGATACAAACTAATACATTTACCACTACTAAACTCTTATTAAAATTTTTTACCGGTGATGTATTAGAATGGTATAATCAACTACCCCAACATTCTTTTTGGCAGCTTGAAGATTTGGTTAATCCTTTGGTTAAAGAGTTTTAACACAATGATCTTCCTAAAAGTTTTCTTAGCCACTTCATCAATGCTAAGCAATCCCCAACTAAATCAGCTCATGAATTTATTAAAATATGAAAATCTTTAGCTCATAAACCTGATTATATAATGAATGATGATAACTTATTCAAACTTTTTATCACAACTTTAACTCCTACTCTCCAATATAAGGTGCTAACCTTTTATCCTCAAACACTTAATGAAGCTCTTGATCAAGCTAAGTGTCAATATTTTATTATGAATTAATTCAAACCTAATCCTAAACTTATTAAAGGATCTTTCCAAACATATAATGCTATCACTAGTAATGCTCATCAAACCAAACAAGGAGTTTTTAAGACTGATAGTCCTTCACCTTCTCATACATCTCTTTTAGTTTAGCAAATGAAACAATTTTTACTACCCTCAAAACCTTTCATCTATCCCAATGCTCCTCCTAAGTGGTATGACCCTAATATATTTTGCTAGTTCCATGCCAAAATTGGGCATTCTCATGAATATTGTAGAGGGATAAATAAATTTGCTATTTCCTATATGCTTGGAAACTCATTCAATCATGAAGCTATGATCAATATTTGTCATCAAGAATACACTTCTGCTTTCCACAAATAACAAACTTTTAAAACTTATACCTCAATAGCCAGAAATCTTCTAGTAATTAAGCAAATGTCAAGGATGTTTATGCCATCAATGCTAATTATGATCAATTTTATAACAACTCTCAATATGTCAACACTACCAAGATCAATTATCATCATAAATTGGCTCACAAAGATCCCATTTCCAAGTCTAAAAATCCATCTTTAGAAGCACTTCTTAAAGATACGACCACCACTAATATTGATTTAGAAGCACATGAGAAACAATTTCCTCCTTCTGATCAACCGCATCTATACCTTACAAAACTAATTTACCTTCTAAAACTTGAACTGGTTCTTATAAATCTCATTAGAATTTTCTTGAAGAACTCAAATCTATGCCTTATAAGATTCCTCTTATGAATTTGGTTCGCACTTCATCCTATCATCCAAAATTCCTTATGCAACAACTTCAAGAAATTGAAGATCCATCCTCCATTGATGAAGAACCACCTTCTATTGATTCTCAACCTACTAATGTCAACACCATTGAAACCTTGTGTCCTTCTTCCAAGCCTTCTATTAAGTTTATTGAAGAGGACATTATTAACAATGAAATTATTTTCCATGTTGATGACCCACCACTCTATCAAAATAGCTATTAATACCACTTTTATTCAAAAAATCTTAGTTGATGAAGGCTCTAGTATTAATGTAACATCCTTATGGATTATACAACAAATTGGTTATAATAAATATCATTTTAAGCAAACCAATCTTACTTGTCATGGTTTTGATAAGACTAATCAAAAGCAACTTGGTTGTTTTTGGCTTCCATTAATCATAGGACATAAGACTATTCAAACCAAGGTTATGGTCCTTGATCTCCTTTTATCTTACAATATCCTTCTTGGTTGTCCATGGACCCATTGTTTTATTAAGTTTAAAAATTAAGTGCTTAATTTCTAAGCAAATAAAGCTATAGGTAAATGTAAATTAGTAATTAATGTGTCTCAATTAACCTACTAATTTGTGTAAATAGATATGTATTTTATCTTTTTTAAAAATAGTAATAAGTGTAAAAAAATCAAACTTAGCTTATTCTAGGCTGAAATAGATGATGTAAGGTCTGGAAATGACTGTGAAAGGATGACAAACTATCATAAATAGGACTTAGAACTCTATTTATGAATTATATGGGAGTGCCAAACTCAGGACACCCTATTAATTGGTGATGTAGTCTACTTTTTGGCACTATTGTCCACTTTTAGCACTATTTTCCACTTATGGCATTGTTGCCCACTTCTAATGCTATTGTCTTGGGGGTCTAGCTTTTCTAGGTTTTGCTTGGTAGGCCTGTGACACCCTAGCAGTAAAATATTGAAGCCTGGGTCTATATGGAGATCATTGTGTGTTTGATTCAATATTCAAAACCCTTAGGATCTCTTGGTACTTGAACATAAGTAAAAAACTTGGGAAAGAGATAAGGGGTATGTAAAGGATTCACTGGATGCACTTCACACCCTGTGTGTGGACACACTACCTACATACCAATACTTTGAAGAGGGATCAAGCTAATATAGTTCTCCCATTTGAAGTGCTTAGTGAAACTGTGTGATGTATACAACTAGATAAAAAACTAAAATGTACTTTGGATTATTAGGGACTGGTATGAGTTCTTGAATGGACTTGAATTGGTCTTGGAAGGATGTATGCAAAGAATAAGGAAGAGTGATTGAGTGTACTTACTTGTATTCTTAATTTTTTGTTATGAATGAGTGCCAACCATTCTAAATGAACATTTAATGGATTCTTATAGGGAAACTAATGATCATGGGTTAGATGAGCTTATATTAGGCCGATAGGGGAAAAGATAAAGAATCAAGAAAATCTGACCATTTGAGGCTAAAGTGAACTTTGACAACAACATCAAAAATGAGACACCCCTAAGTTCTAATGCTCCTATCCAAATTGAACACTATTATCCTAGGAGTATGAGACCTAGGGGGATGGATCTAGGTCTGAGAGGGCTTCCTAGGTCTCAAAAATCCAAGTTTGAGAAGCTACGAGTGACTAAGAATCAGTGAAAGTCTAGCTGAGAAGGGTTGAGTGAGCAAGAAAGAGGACCTATAGGTTGGGTACTATCAACCATGCCTAAGTCATCTAATTTAATATTTTATATGATTAAATTTATCTCCCCTTTATTCTAGTGATGCAACAAAGATGAATACTAGGATAAGGAAAAAATAGAAAGCATACCTAAAATTACCTATAAGGAAAAAATGCTCATGAAGTTGTGTGATGTTGGATGTGCATAGAGAGAGCATGCTGTGATGTGTGAATCTAAAAATAAAAACATGAAGTAGATCATTTCTTACTAGATGCGCTATATCTTAATTAATAACTTATAAAAGTTGAGTAAAGGAAGAGAAAGGAATGGATACACCTCACCAAGTACGTGAACCAATACAAAACCTATTATGATACTAGATTGTGCTGAGTATTTACTAAATCAAGAGTAATATCAAAAAAAGAGATGAGTGCTTAATTCCCTAAAATGTGGCTCAATAATACAAAATCTAAAATTTTGGATCCATCATTACCAACTAAGTAAAGTTATCTAGTCATGCATGTGCTAATTGATGTCTAGACTATGTGTTCAATCCCTATGAATAGAAGGCTCAAGAATACAAAGACTGGCCCTTTGGCTCCATCGTTGCCCTGTGAAGTGAAACTATGAAGTGATACCAATATAGAATAGATTTCATATGATATGGCTCATTGAGCCCATGAATGTGATGAAAATCTTACATTGTGGCATGGATAGTCAAATGTGTGCTAGAAACTAGGTCATTCTTAGCTATTTTGAAAGATGGAGAGTAGGCTTGTATGAAATCCACTCTAAAATTGATGTAATAGGCTTATATGAAAGCTAACTCAAGAATTTGAGTAATCAAAAAGCTAAACTTGTATGAAATTTTAACTTGAATGTGATGCCAACCACCTGCAAATGGAGTAAGGCACACGGCTACTGAGAATGCCTGGAATAAACTAAACTTGAAAACAAAAGAAGATCAATGTACCACACACATTGCCCCCAATCACTAATGTTTGGAACATAGATTTTGATTTGGAAGTTATTCCAATTGCCCAATTTGAATTGAAAGTGAGAAACATCATGTCATGCATGATAACCCCTTATATTTGAGAAAACTATGCTAAAACTACTGAATCTGAAGGATCTAGAAGTGAAAAAACTATCTTTGAACTAAACTTTTTTCCTATTTATGGAAACTCTAAGTGTTTTTCTACCTAGATAAGAACACCAAACTATGAACACCCCTATTTTTGATGCTACTATCCATTTTTAGTGCTACTATTCATTTTTGGTTCTACTATCTATTTTTAGCATTGTTGTCTTGTGTGAAAACTACTACTGATATGAGATTGTTCTTGTGTTTCTACTATGATTTGACTAGTTTGACCTCTAGATTATGTGCTGACTATTCTGAATGCTACTATTTTGATTACTAGGAGGTTTTATCTATGTGACAAAGCCCTTGTTTGAGACCCTTTTTTTGAAGGTAGGAATGATAAACCTGTAATGACTGCTCTCATAAGAAAAGAGTCCTGCAAATGTGTTAATACACACACACACATACATATATATATATATATATATATATATATATGATATAACATTTGATATTTGACAATATGTTTCAAGATATAGAAAATGTTTATACTGAGATATTGTTAGATCAAAAGGGGTATGCCTAGATAGATACAAAAATGTGAAAGCATGTACAATGTACTGAACTAGAACTAAAAATGTTAATTATTAGTTTTCAGTTGGAGGGATGGAGCATGATGTCCATCATGACATCTAAGAAAACAAATAAAATACATGATATGGATCATGGCATTGCACACATTTTAAAAGTAATAAGAAAACAAGTAATAAGCAAGAAGTAATAATAATACTAGATGGACCAAGGGGCCATGCAAACAAGGGACATAGGCACATGTCACTCAAACTAGAAACAAACATGGAAGACATGTTCAAATGTCCCATACACATACAAGTGAAATAAGCAAAGTTGGTACAAAGCCTATAGGCACATAGAGGAGTACAAACAAAGGACATTAGAAAATGTCCTAAGGCACAAACAAGAGACAATCTAGAATTAAAAATGCAATCACATAAGCTATGCTAAGCAAGCATAGAAAGCATGTAATAATTGGAAAGGGATAGACACATCTAACTAATCAAAGCAAATGTGAAAGTATGTAAAATATGTGTAGTATAAGACTAGGTATATGATAAGAAATACATAAGTGCTAGATACTAGTGAGATGTCAATATAGTATTCTATGTAAGCTATAAAGTAATGTATGTCAACATGATAACTCAGAGTGTGTGGCATAGAAATGACATAACTTGGATGGTGTCATGTAGAAGATGCCCCTAGTGGGTGTGTATAATAATGTATGTCTCAAATGTAGAAGTGAGAATGCCCCCTCTATGGGTATAATGAAGCAATCAAGTAGCTGGATGTCATTGCACACACTCAAAGAAGATCAAGTCAAGCATGGTAATGTAGAAAATTGACATACAATAGCACGAAACAAAAAATGTAAGTCCTAGCATGATAGTAGTGATGTAAACCATGGATGATGCATACAATTGAAATATTTTTGGTATTTTTGGAAATTTTAAAATATTTTTGTGAAAACATTTGAACTATGTACATGAAGAACTAAGAATAAATACTAGTAATTGATGAGTCTCAGGTGAGACTCCCTGTCTTGGTGTTCTGTGTTGAACAACTAAATCATGCATGATCATGAGGCATAAGTGTATGACTGAGATTGTAAAGCTAAAATGTGTCTATCATAACTACTCTAAAATCTCTAAAGTGAAAGTTGAATGTGAGGTACCTTTATGACTCTGAGAAGTGGATAAACTGTAGGGATCTTAGGGACCCATATGAAAGTAGAAGAAGAAGCTTTGTGAATAAGTGCTCTCTATGTAGTTATATGAGATCTCAGTGTAATTGCTCTAAGTGTTAATACTATTATTAGAAGCTATCTAGAATCTTGAAACTATGGGGATGTATGAACCCTTTGTACTAGTGATGGATGCTATAATTGTGGTTGAACCTAAGGAGGAACTAGAATAGAAGCTAGGAGAGAAGCTAAAACTGGTGGAAGAATTGGATCTAATGACTGGAAGCTGGTAGATGGCTCTTAAATGGGGAGTGGTGACTCATAAGAAACTTTATTGACTATAATAACCTAATTAGCGTGAATGAACTTCATGCATATTTGAACTATAGAAAGTACTACCTTGAGTTTTTGAATCCATAGTTGACCAAGTAGTATGTCAAAAATTGCTGCACTGAGAACTATAGTGAATGGTGTAGCTACATGTGTAGGACCAACCTGTAATAGAAGTACTATCTCACTAAATGAACTTTGAACATGCCCAATGAACCCACTAATAATTGTATCGATTAGAGTGATATCCTACTATGAATAACCCAAATGCTATAGTAGTATGAAGGTGCACATATTAAGACTAAAACCATTGTCAATGAGTACATTGTGGATAGGTTTATGCATATGTGCTCTGATAAAAAGTGCATTGTAACCTGTATCATCCTCCACAATATCCTGATCTAAAAAAGATATCAAAGACTTGGTTGGACTCATACACACCTATCATACCTCTCAAAGGATGTGCCTCAATTGAAGGTACCTGGTATGTAACTGGTGGAGGATGTGTATGGTATATATGATAAATAATTTATGTGTCCTCTTTCTCTTCTTTTGAATGCTGTGGAAATGGATTTGAATTTATTTTCAAAGCTTTATCTTGTGTTGTATTTATCTTTAGAGACTCAACTAAAGTGCCTAGATCAAGTAGATTATCATCTATTAAGTCCTGTATCTTATGTTGTAAACTGATGCATCTATTTTTAGTGTGGATTGGTGCCTTGTAAAAATCACAAAATCCCTGATGATCATATCCTCATGGAAGAGGCTTTACTAGATATACTTCTTGAATATGTGGGAGAGTGATGATGTTACATTCCAATAACTACTATAGAACTCTATCTAGAAAAACTAGTAAATTGATAAATGCATGTTGAAGAGGTATTGATAAAACCACATGTTGAGGGGGCTCTAAATCTACATTGACTGTTGGTTGATTCTAATTATTGTTGTCACTAATTTTTACTTTGTATGAGACTTTGCTATTACTCTTGTTTATTGTGTTTGGAGTGCTTGAATTCTTGAGTTTGCCCATTGAGATTAACTTGACTTCTCTTCCTTTGAATGTATGACACAATTCATTGAATGAAGAGAATATTTTAAACATAATAGATTCATGCAATGCTGGTAGAAGGCTCTATTTGAAGATGTCTTGTAGCTCTTAATCAGCTATGGGGCTAGTTAGCTTAGCCAAAATAGTCTTGTATCTAAGAACATAATCCATGAGTGGCTCATTTGACCTTTATTTTTGTTGTGTAATCTATGCATATGAAACCTTGTCACTAATGTTGATACGAAAATGTGCTAGGAACATGTCTGCTAAAGGATTGATAGCTATGATTGACTAATTTGGTAGACTATAAAACCATTCTAGAGCATAATCCTTTAGGAGCTATAGAAATATTTTGGTAAGTATCCAGTCACTGGGTACATAATCCAAACATGTTACATGAAAATATCTCAAATGTGTCTCTAGATCACCATTTCCATCATAAAGAGTAAGCTTGGGTTGAATAAATCCTTCTGACAAGGGTGTAGAATTAATGTGACATGCTAATGGTGTATTTAATAAATTAAAATAATCCAATGCATGTATACGTCTAGTGGTACCTTGCTCAAGATGTTGCACCTTAGATTGAAGAGATATTATCTCTTGCACAAGGACTATGACATCAGGAGATAGGGATGTACTAGCTATATCTAGTGGCATAGAGGAAGGTTGGGCTACTATAGGGGGTGGTTGAGACATAGTTTCCCCTGTAGTGTCATTTGAAACTAGCTTCTTTATGGTTTGGGAAGATTCCCCATTGATTACTTTTTGTTGTTCTTCTTATAAAATTCTAAGCATACCATCTTTGCATATCCAAATGTTTGGTTAAGAGTTCTTGAAGTTCTGTTTTATCAGTTTCATCAAAACTGTTATATTGAGCCATTGGTAAAGTAGGAAACCAATTTGAAATGTTTTGTAATATGTTTTAATAGGCAATGTGAGAGAAATGGAAAGTACTAAAATTAAGAAATATAGAGTCCAAAAAATAGTGAATTGGAAATTGCACAAAAAGGATACTGAGCTGCCAAACATGTAAGGTGATACCTCAACAAGTAAGAAAGAGCTAGTATTTACCACTAGGGATTTTTCAATAATATTATTTGTAAAATAATATGGAATTTAGAATTTGAAATTGATTTTTTTGAGTTAGATAAGCAACTAATTTTTTAGAAAATGATGTGAAAAGTACTAAAAATAATTGAGAATTTATTTGATACAATTAGGGTTTTAAATGATTTTTTTTCAAAATTAGAGTAGTAATTTAAAAAATATATACAAAATTTATAGTTTTAATTTTGAAAAATTGAGAAAAAATATGAAAATATTTCTAAAAATAGTAGTATATTTTTTCTAGTGATTTGAATGTGTTTGTATGCAAATTGGACCTAGTATATGCAAACTAGGGTTTGGGTGAATTTATTGAAAATATTTCAATCAATTTGTAGTTTTATGATTTTTAAATTTATAAAAAATCAAGAAAATATTATAAAAGATAAAAAATAATTAGACTTAGGGTTTCTAAGATTTTTGTGTGAAAATTCAAAGCAAGTCGGGTTCACCAAATGTTTTATTCTTTTTGGGAACTAATTGTTTAATTCTTAAGAAAATAAAGGTCTGAGTAAATGTAAATTAGTAATTAATGTGTCTCAATTATCCTAAATATTTGTGTAAACAAAAATTTATTTTACCTTTTCTAAAAATAGTAAAAAGTGTAAAGAAATCAAATTTAGCTTATTCTGAGCTGAAATAGATGATGTAGGGCTTGGAAATGGGTGTATAAAGATGATAGACTATCATAAATAAGACCCAAAACTTTGTTTTTGGATTGGATAGGAGTGCCAAAATCAAGACACCCTATTAACTGGCACTATAGTCCACTTTCTGACACTATTGTCCACTTCCAATGCTATTGTCCACTTCTAGTGCTATTGTCTTGGTGGTCTGGCTTTTTTGGGTTCTATTTGATAGGCTTGTGACACCCTGGTAGTGAAATATTGAAGCTTGGGTCTATGCAGAGCTTGTTGTGTGTCTGATTCAATATTCAAAACCCTTAGGAGATTTTATGACTTAAACTTGAGTAAAAAACTTGGGAAAGAGAGAAGGGGTTAGTGTGTAAAGGATACACTAGATGCACTTCACACACTATGTGTGGGCACATTACCTACATACCAATAATATAAAGAGGGATCAAGCTAATGTAGTTCTCCCATTTGAAGTGCTTGGTGCAATCGTGTGATGTATGCAACTAGAATATACTTTGGATGACTAGGGACTGGTATGAGTGCTTGAATATACTTGAATTGGTCTTGGAAGGTTGTATGTAGAGATTAAGGAAGAGTGCTTGAGTGTACTTGATTGTATTCTTGATTTTTTACTATGAATGAGTGCCACCCCTTTTAAATAAACATTAAATGTCCTTTTATAGGGAAACTAATGATCATGGGTTGGATGAGCTTATATTACACCGATAGGGGAAAAGATAAGGATCAAGAAAATCTGAATGTTTGAGGCTAAAGTGAATGTGGACAACAACATTAGAAATGGGACATCACTGAGTTTTGATGCTCTTGTTTAAATTAGGAGATATTTTCCTAGGAGGATGAAACCTAGGGGGATAGATCTGGGTCTGAGAGGGCTACTTGGGTCTCAAAAATCTAAGTTTGAGAAGCTACAAGTGATTGGAAATTAGTGAAAGTCTAGCCATGAAAGGTTGAGTGAATAAGAAAGAGGACTTATAGGTTGGGTGCTATTAGCCATGCCTAAGTCATCCAATTTCACATTTTATATTATTACACCCATCAAATATGAGTTATTACTTCTTATGGTAGTCAATGTATTAAATTCTTGCATAATATAAAATGGTACAAGCATGAAGCTAATCCTAATCCATGGAGTATCCAGCTTCCTAATTCTAAACCTCAATATCATATTCTTATAAATCTTAAGATTAACAATGATCCTTTATTTGAGTTTAGCAACATCAGTCTTTCTTTACAAGTTAATCTTATAGATTTTGATGATGATGAGCCCAAGAATTACAACACACTTGCAATACTACCAGGTTGCCTCTATATATTTCATAATGGCGTCCTCCTTCTCTATTACCAGGAGACCGTATTGTTCCTCTTATTGATGAGATTACCGACTTTCCCCCTCCATACAATGCTCAAGATCCTTCTTTACCAGAATATGCCTTTACTTGCAATGATTTTGGAGTGGTTAAATTATTTCAAGATCGTCTCATCATGTCTCCTCGTACATTCAATAATCTTGGGATTTCACTTTCTAAAACTCCCCTTGATTCTCAAGCTTGTGCGAGTTATCCAACATATGATGACAACTATATCATGGCCCAAGCTCAATATATATATTGTGATGTCCAACATTAACAAAAGACTTTAGCCTAAATTCATGCTTTTAATTGGGATGTGCATACCATGTTTGTAGATCATATCTTAGATCTTCAGGGTCATGTACCTCCCATCGATCCTCCTCTAATTGATACTCCCTAGGTGGTGGAACAAATTATACCTTCCTAACTTCCAAAAGTTCCTATGCCTTTAGATCTAATTGTTGCATCCAATCCTTCTCCCATCCTTGAATCCAATTATGTACCCATATTTTCTATTCCATCTACTTTTTCTACTCCTAAAATTACACTTGATGCTGAGGCAATTGATGTCTGTTAGGTTTATTCTGAGTCTGATAGCCATGGAAATCAAATTTTTGATCTTGAAGTAGATGTAAAATATTATGGTCCTCTTCCTATTTTACCTAGTGATGAAGATATTATTGAGTTACTCCATTCTTGGGAACCTCAACTTCCTCAGTAGCATCATAAACTTGGAAATTTCAAAACTAAAACCCCTTGCTTCAATAAATTCATCGCTAGCATTGACCCTAAAATAAATCTAATTTCAGCCTTGCCTAACACACCATATCACTTTTAAGATGGTAATGCCATGTTTATTGAAGAAACCACTTGCATCGAATATAGTACCCCATTTTGTCTTCAATCAATTATAGTTTCTCAAGAGCTTTCACCTACACAATATGATAATTTTAGTTTATTCTTTGAAAAATATCATAAAGCTTTCACTTGGTCCTATGAGGACATGCTTTCCATTGACCCTATCATAATGATGCATAGCATCATTACTTATCCTAATGCCAAGCTGGTGCATCAAAATTAAAGAAAATTTTTGCTTGAAGTTTCAACCTTATGTCATAAGGAAATCATCAAATTACTAGATGATAGATTTATCAAACTAGTGGATTATTATGAATGGGTGTCTAACATTATTCACATTTGAAAGAAATTCAATATGGTTATTCACATTTGTATTGATTTCTATAATCTTAGTCTTGTTTGTCCCTAAGACAACTTCCCCTTACCTTCAATAGATGCCACTATCAATTCCACAGTTGGTAAAAAAATGCTATCTCATATGGATGGTTTCTCAGGATACACTCATATTCATATCAATCTTGATGACCAATATAAGACTATTTTCACCATGGAATGCGGCACCTATTGCTATCTTAAAATGCCCTTTGGTCTCATGAATGCCAGATCTACTTACCAACGTGCAATGACTCACATATTTCATGATATCATTCACAAAATTATTGAAACCTATGTGGATGATCTTATTTATAAATCCAAGCATCATAAGAATCATCTTTCTGATCTTGTAATCATCTTTGATCAGCTATTTAAACATAAAGTTAGACTTAATCCTTACAATTGTGTCTTTGAAGTAACATCTAGCAAATTTTTAGGATTATTAGTCTCTTTATGTGGCATTGATATTGATCCTACAAAAATTAGTGCTATAATCAACATGCCTATTCCTCATTTTATTACCAACATTCTTACCTATTTAGGTAAGCTTGAGAAAATTAGACAATTCATCTCCAAAATGACATATCGAATTCACTCTGTCAATTCCCTTCTCAAGAAAAATAATGCTTTAGAATAAATGGATCCATGTCAAAAGCCTTTGATAACATGAAAGAGTCTTTGCTTCATCCACCTGTACTTCATCTTCTTTCCAATGATTAATCTTTATTTACATATACTTCTTCCACACCTATTTCAGTTGGGACAATGCTTTCCCAACAAGATGATATGGGAAAAGAGTATGTTATCTACTATATTAGCTGAGGCCTCATCAACTATGAAACACATTATATCAAAATTGAGCATGATTGCCTCACTATCTATATTTTAGCTAAAAAGCTTCATCATTATATGCTTTAACAAACTACTTATGTCATTGTTCATTCTGACCCCCTTTATCATTTATTATTCAAAGCCTTTCTTCTTAGAGATATAATTAGCAAATGGATGGTCCTCTTGATGGAATTCAATATTTGTATTGTCACTCATAAAGCTATTAAAGGGAAAATCATAGTTGATAAATTTTCTATAACTCCAATTCCAGCCACTTCTTCCCTTCAAGATGACCTTTTCGATGATAATATCCTTTACATTAAATGTCTTAATCAAGCTATCTCTCTTAAAGATTACTTTCATAACTTTACCATTGATCTTGAATACAATAATCTTATAGAATATTTCACTCCCTCTGGTACTAATAAACCATCCCTAAAATCAATGTTGAATTTCATGAGGATACTAGGACCCTCCACTTTGATGGTGCTAAATGCCCTTAAGGAGATGGGGAAGGTTGCATTCTCACTAGTCTTATTGATAAGATAATTCCCTTAGGTTTTTTCTTCACCTTTGATATCACCAATAATATGATCGAGTACAAAGCTCTTATCTTAGGTATGCAAGCTATTCTTGATTTAGACATTCAATACCTTCATGGTTTAGGTGATTCTCAACTTATTTATCATCAAATTAATGATGACTATCAATGTAAAAGTGAGAACCTTATTACCTATTATCAAATTGAAACCACTCTCGCTAAGGATTTGATATCTTTCACTATTGAGCTTATTTTTAGAGATCAAAATTCCATTACTGATTCAATTGACTCTTTAGCTTTTCTATCCCATCCACATCAAGTTCTCTCCAATCCTTCCTTTCTTATTCAAATAAGAAAATATTTGTCTTCAACTCAACCATCAGATTTACTTATCTATCATATTGAGGCTGTTACCATTAAACAAAGCCCTTAGTATAAAGACATCATTCGATTTTTAGAACACCAAACTTATCCCCCTAATTTAGATTCTTGTAAAAAAACACACATTCACAAAAAGGCTTTCAAGTCTGTATTTTGACATAACATCTTTTACTATCACAATGCTAAAGGTACCTTGCTCTATTGTGTTATGCAAGATGAGGTCCCTCCTCTTTTTAAATAAGCACATGGGGGAATTTGTAGTGGTCACTATAATGGACATGCTATAACATGAAAATGCTTGTGTATGGGTTACTTTTGACCTACTCTTGAAAATGATAAAATTGAATACTCTAAGAAATGCATGCTTTATCAACTTCATGATGATCTTATCCATTCACCTCCTACTAAAATTCAAACTATCAAGTCTCTATAGCCATTATTCATGTGGAGATTTGATCTCATTGGTAAACTTCCTTGCTCCCAAGATGGGCATGTCTTTATCATCACTACTACTGAATATTTTACCAAATGGGTAGAATCCATGCCCCTCATTAACATAACTAGTTCTACCATTTCTAAATTTATTCTTAACCAAATTATTTTCCACTTTGGCATTCCCCATACCATCATTTTTGATAATGGTGGTAATTTTAAAAACAAACATGTTAAACAACTTTGTAACAAATTCAACATCAATCACAAGTTTTCAACACCTTATCATCCTTAATGCAATGGTCAGGTTAAGGCCACCAATAAAATTATTAATAAAATTCTCCAAAAGACAATTCATGAAACCCACATAGATTAGAATATTCATCTTTACCCTACACTTTGGGCCTATCAGACTAGTATATGCACTGCCACTAGGGCAACTCCATTTTTTCTAGTCTATCTTGCTGAGTCAGTTCTTCCTTTAGAAGTTGAGCTTCCCTTTCTTCATATATATATTCATGGTATTATTCTCAATGAATAATTATGTGAAGCTTTTCTTCATTATCTTTATCTTCTTGATGAACATCATCTTTATACCTTACAACATAACTACCAATACAAGTCTCACATTGCCAGACAACATAATAAATGTGTTAAAATCTGCACTTTTAATGTTGTTGATATTATCCTAAAATTAGATTTCACCCATAATAAAAATATAAATATGCCCCAAAATGATGGGGCCCATATTTAGTTAAATACATTCTTGGTACAAGCACTTATCATCTTCCAACCAATGAAGGCCATGTTTTTAAAGTGCCCACCAATGCTCAATTCCTTAAAAAGTACTTTGCCTAAACATTTCCTTCTTTTCATGTTTTCTATCTATATCTATTTAATAGTTTTTATAGGTTACCTAAGCATGGGTCTCTCCCTCTACAATAGTTTCCTTCTTTTCTCAAACCTTTAGTCCTCCCTTTTGGTCTTTTGGTTTCTTGATGTACCATAGGCTGCTTTATCTCCTTGAATTCTCTATTGTTTTTCACACCCCTTGGGTTTTTATTTTGTGAGTTGATTTGTAAGACCATGGATAGGACCTGACATCCCTCACAAAACTACCATCTTTTAATCATTTCTATTTTCTTTTTACTATTTTTCAATGCTATTTTGGCATCATTTAGATTTTTCTTTTGTGATTTGCTTTGTAAGAAGGCTCCCTCACCTTGATTTTCTCTGGCTTATAGGTACCCTTGTAGGTCTCTCTTTTATGATTTATTTTGTAAGATCACGGTTATGAATCGAACATCCTCATAAAATTACCATCTTATTTATGTTCTTCATCTTTGTTCTCAAACTTTAGCTTTTATTTCTCTTGTTAGATAAAATCTGCACACCAATCTATGTTAACATGTTTTTTTCCATTTCCCTCTTTCTTATGATAAGGAATCACACTTTACTATCATTGTATCCTTCTTTTCCCTTTGTCATTTTTTTTGAAATTTGAAGTAATTAAATTATTCCATGTGTCATTCCTCTTGATTTCCCCTTCCTTTCATCTCAATTTTAGATAAAACAAGGTCAAAGTTAAGATATCACTTTTACTTCACCTAGATTTATGAGACTCTTAGACTCCATGCTATTTGAAGTTTCTCTCTTAGCAACCTTGTCTAAAGTATTCAAATGAAAGTCATCTTTGGCATCCATGTTTGGTTTTCCAAATCTGTATGGAAGAGGAATAGAAAAATCCATCAATAAAGTTAAATCCAAATCATTTGAAATAAAAGACAATGATATCTAAAAGGCAACATACAAATCTCAAAAATTAAAATCATACTAAAATATGTGATTACAAGCACATCTCCTTTCTCTAATTGAAGCTCAAATTACATAGTTGGATTCACATAGAGCCAAAGTATTTTGGGGTGTGGTAGGCTAGTGGATTAGAACAAGGGATTTCAAAAAACTCTATGGTGCTACATACTTTTTCAAAAAATTACCCAATCTTCACAGTAGATCGATGACTCTATAAGGGGTCTTGAAGAATGAGGAACACATCATGGGGAGGTAGGTATATTTTAATTTTCATGCACTTAGCCTTCATGGGATGATCTATATACTCCATTTGTTGACCCAAGACTTGTGTCACTTAGAGAAGTTCTTCTTAGTCCTTAAAGTCAAAAGTCCTCTTATTTTGACAAACCTAATTTAAGTGTCTTGACTTTGATAAAGAGTTCTTATACCTTGGTTTTTCCTTCGTTCTCCCCTCCACCCATTTCATTTCCCCCCTTGATAGAGAATTTATGATTCTAAATCTATTTTCCCTTCTTTAATTCCTTCTTGTTCACCTCTTAAAATCATGCTAACACTATTTTATTTTAGTTTTATCTATCCTTAGAGTGAAACAACATATTTGAGAAACTATGGATTTATGCTTTCTTTTCACCATGATTTTACATTTATTAAACTTACTTTACTTTCCTTTTACCCTTTGTCATGATTTTGTTATCTTGCTATTACGGACATATGAGTTCATACCCTTTTTTCCATTATTGAGTGAGGCTGGCTTGTTACTTCTCACTCATCAATATTTTTTTCTCTTTTTTACATCTTTTTTCTATTATTGAGTGAGATGTGGATTTTTACTGCTCATACATCAATGTTATTTTACCATTTTGTTTAGTCTTTATATATATATATATTTTACCATCTTGTTTGACATGTATCCTTGGTTTGACTTGGTGAGTTTGCCTTTCTTACTTAAGGATATCATGTTTGAGTTTTTCAATATTTATTAGCTTTAGATTTTTGATTACCCTATTTAATCTTGTTGTTTAACTTGGTCATTTGGTCTAACATAGCACTTGTCACCCTAACTTATCAAATTTCCAAAGTACGTTCCATCCTCATAGCACCAACTATCTTGGATTTTCTTTCATTTTTTTTTTTTACTCTTTAGTTTTGTATTCTTGAGTTTGTCAAAAGCCGTCTCTACATCCTACATAATTAAAACTAATAACACAATATACAACTTGTCCATGATAAAGGTAAGTCAAGGTATGCATCACATTTATTATTTAATTAGTTTCCCTTTAAATCATTTAATTTTAGTTATTTTATACTTTTAAAATATTGCAACTTTTTTAGCATCAACATTATGTGTGTCCTTATGTATTTTCTCAAAGTACTATCCCCTGTTACACCTTAGTAACATGTGATGAGCTTCATGTGAGGAATATGTATACACATAATATTTTTAACTTTTATTGATTACTAATGCTTTAAATCTTGTAGGAACCCATCAAGACTCAATCTCTATGAGTGTACATCCTAAGGGGTGCATAAAAAAAAGGGTGGGTAGACCTTTGGTGCTTTGTAAGATTGTCATCACTTTTTACCACATTATTACCAATCTAACTAAATCCCAAAACATTTTCCTAAGCTACTTCTCCTCCCGTAAGTATTTCTCTAGTCTTTTCTTCATTTATTCCTCCTTTTCTTTTTTTAAAGTCATTTTTAACTTTTGGTTGTAATAGGTCGACTGGGTCGACCTAATATCGTTTATGGGTATTCTTTACTTTCTTGGTTTGTTAGCCTTTCAGCCGACCTAACACAAATCTAATAAATTATCCTCGTAAACACACTAGGTCAACTAGGTTGACCCCATAAAACTAACATTACTATATGGATTTAGGGTAAGATCCACCTATATATACAAGATTATTTTGATCATTATTCATATGTGCGATCAATAGTTATTATTCACTCATGCTTCTTCACAATCTACTCTTCTACCATTCTACTTAAGGAGACTTAGCTTAGGTTTTTTATTTGGAGAATATAGTCTTTTAGATAAGTCTTGGATGATTTGGTCTTTTTAAGTGATCCTTACAAACCATAACAACCTCTTACGAAGCCCCTTTGGCCAAAGGAGAGATTGAGTCTTGATAGGTTCATATTCAGGTAAGTATATTCTAAATTTGTTCTCCTCTCTTTTAGTAGATAGAAGTAGTATAAGTGTTGGATTGCATAATAATATCTTTCATATTTTATGTATTAAGGTGTTACTCATAATATAATTGAAGTTACCTATACATGTTTATTTTATTGCTTCTAAACCCTCACTTTGTGTCATAAGCTTTGGTTTGTAATGGATTAAATTTTGCTTCCTTATTATTAGTATAAAGTGAACATTTTAAACCTTAGGACTCCATTAGGGTTTTTATGTGATTGTGTTAGACTTTAGGCTTTGAAAACCTTCATAGCATGATTTTTTGTGACAAGTGATGCAAGTGATACAAGTGATCCCCTAATCAGGTCTAGCAGATCCCCATATTGGTCATGCTCCCACTTAACAAGTCTATCCCAATTAGAAGTGTAGGTGTGTTATATCTTATCTGATATAGGATTAATTCATAGACATGATGTATTTTAAATTTTATATAGACATTATATTTATGAATCCTCTCAAAGATTCTTCATAGAACATCAGGATGTCTAGTATGTGTTCTTAATTTTTCTAGTATGTCATCAACACAATCCTCAATAATGTTGTGGTGCATAATGTCATGAAATATGGCAGTTGTGACACACTGTTATGTGGCTCTAGCATTCTTAAAGATAAATGGCATGACTTGGCAATAGGTTGTTCTCATGGACTGGTGAATGAAGTCTTATGTTGATCTTGTTGAGCTATCTTGATTTGATTGTATCTAAAAAATCCATTCATGAGGGACATCTCGTACCCAATAGTAGAGTTGATGATCATGTGAATTTTGGGTAGATGAAAATCATCTTTAAGGCATGCTTTGTTGATATATATAAAATTTGTACAAAGATATATAACCTATGGCTTCTTGTTGATTGGAATTATGTTTGATATCCATTCAAAATAGTCCAGGGGTCTAGTGAAGCTTGCTCCCAATAGTTTCTCCAATTTGGATTTTACCTAAAGGGTGATGTGTGGATGCATCTTTCTTAATTTTTGTTTAACTGGTTTGGCATCTAGATGAACAATAAGTGGATGCACTAACAAATGAGGGTCTAAGCCTAGCATGTCTGAATATGGTCATGCAAAAATGTCAATGAAATCCATTAAAATGGTTATAATGTGTTCACATTCTAATTTTGTAAGGGAACCTCTAAGATAAATAATTTTGGGATCATCTTATTTTCCCATGTTCACTTCAATAGTGTTATCTACAATAATTGTAGATCCATCTTCAAGAATAGTGGGCAATGTGTGATCATGATCATCTTATTCTACTACAATTTCTTGTTGTCCCTCCCAAATATTTGGATAATGTGATGAATATGAATCCACCATCTTAGGTAATGACCAAGTAGCAAAAATATCTAGAAACTCAAGAGTGAGACACTCAAATATTTGTTTTTGTTCTGAAGAGATGCTTGTACTACCTATAGAGCTAGGAATTAATTGACCTTGAGCATCCTTTGGGGATGAGCAGACTTTCCCATCCAAGAGTGCCTAAAATGGGTTTTCACTTGAATGCTTATTTTTATCTTTAAATTTTCCTTGATCAATGAATTCCTTAAAGAGGTTTTCACCTAAAGATATAGATGTTTTATCTTTGTTATGACAAAGAAAGTTTACCTGCTCTCTAAAGTAGGTTGAAGGATTTAATGAAAAATCAAAGCTTTGTTTGTGATCACCAATGGGTAATTCATCTCTTAGGTCCATGTATTTTGGAATTGATTCTTCATTCTAGAATTCATCAAGGTGTATGACCAAATTTTATTGGTCTTAATCAATGAGTTTGGGATGACAAAAGCATAGGGAACAATGAGGTGTTAAGGTCATAATGGCATTTTGATTAAATAAATCTGAATTAGCAAGCTTATTAAAAAGGATATAATGGGATGCTATATCACTACCAGGAGTCTTATCACTAGTCAATTTAGAAGAATCAATATCAAAAGTCATGAGGTCACCCCCAGATGGTATAAATCTAAGACCATGATTTAAATTAGGTACTCTAATTGATAAAGGTTCTAGGATTTCTTGTACTCATAGGCCAAGGCCTTTTCCTATATAATCAAAGTTATCTATGATCCAATTAGGGATAGGATATTTTGGATTCTAAAAGTAATCAACAATGTCATCATAATATAACTAGTCTCCTTTAGTGAAAGCCGCTCGATCCTATTTTGGTGAACTAGTAGGTACACATACCATAGGTGGTTTCCACTGTTATTTTTTCTATTTCTAGATAATGTTGGGTCTATTTGGGTTTTTGGAAGGTTTGGGTTTACCAAATATTTTAGAAGACTTCAATAACTTAGAAACATGGAAGGTGTCCTTAATATGGTATGTGGAAATGCCCACGTCTTCTATAATAACTTATTTTGTAAGATTTGTAGGAAATGGATCAGTCAAAGTGGATGCAAGGTCACTAGGGTTGATATAATTAGATGAAGGTGGATTTGAAACTATCTCTTTATTCTTCTTTATAATGAATTCAAAACTTGAATAATAGTTATAATTCAGAACTTAGCCTCTAGATGTTTGTAATATTGATAAGGCTGTAGATTGGTAGGAATAGTAACCTGAATCCCATCGTGGGGAAACTTAAGGCACTAGTGCAAGGTGGATGAAATGGCTTGTACTTTATGGATCCACAGATCACCAAGAAGTATGTTATAAGGCAACTCAATGTCCATAATTTAAAGTAATGTGTGATGGGAAACATACCCAATAATGATAAAAAAATAAATGGTATCAGAAGACTCCCTCTCAATGTTGTTGTAAGCCTTTATGGTGATCATCTCTAGATGGATGTCCTTTTTAGTGTAGCCCAATCTCTGTACTAGTTTGAGGGACACTATGTTTAGCCCTAAACCATTGTCTACAAGAACCTACTTAATCTTATGGTTTTCAATGATGACCTCAATATACAGTGGGTTGTTATGGCTCAAACCTAGGGTAAACATGTCTTTTTGATAAAATTTGAGTTGATGAAATGAAGACAAATGTCCAACTAGTGTTTGTAATTATTTAGGATTAATATCTTTAGAAATAGTTGATTCTTATAAAAGGTTATTCAAAATAGTTCTATGGAGTTTAGACGTATGCAAGAGATCCAAAATGGAAATTAGTGTAGGGGTTTTGCTCAGTTGGTTTGATAGAATATAAGGATTTTAAACATTAGGATGAGAAGGTTTAGCCTTGGCTAGCACAACATTTGGTTTTGGATCCAAAAGCATAATGTTCATATTGGGTTCAATGGAAGAAGAGGGCAAAAGGTCCTAAAGGGTAACTCGTGAGTGTCTAGTTATAATTGCATAATCTAGAGTTGGAAATGAGCTATTATAATTATAAAATAAAGGTGAAGGGCCTTAGAGAGTGATTTTTGGGTATCTAGTTACATTTCTTAAGTTTTGAGTTGATGAGGAGCCATTGTAATCAGAGGAAGGATGTTATCCATAAATAGTAACCTGTGAAAATAGAGTCATAACATAATTATGTGAACTCAAATTGGAATTACTAGAGGAAGAAGGTGTTGAACCTATAATAATGAGTCCAATACTAGGAGGAGTATGTGATGGTTCATGAGATTTAATAGTAATAATAGCAATGCAGGTTATAGAAATGCATCCCATGATATTGTTATGATCATAAGGCATGCTGTTGTAACCCAAGTTTTTAGCATGGCTATTATGATCATGTTGATTATAATTGTGACCTTGATTATAGTTTTGATTTTTCCACTAATTCTATCCTTAATTTTAATTGTTCTTTGGTGGTTGTTGATTATGTCAAGGAAATAGATCTTTGTAGATTCCTATATCCTGATTAGTGCCCTGAGGAGCAAGCTTGATCTCAACTTCACCACTCAATAAAATATTTAATAAGGTGCAAAAATTAGATGAAATGATAAGCATCGTGAGTAATAACATAATGAAATTTGCACTATTCATTCTCCTTGTACCAATCTGGCTTTGGTTGATCTTTAGGAAATGGCCTGAGTATTAGCCATATAATCAGGTTAGCTACTATGAGCTTTTGGATTACTATTTCAATAGGCTTTCCAAATTTACTAAAGACTCTAAATTGATTGTGGAATGTCCTTCATTGAGGTTGTCTTTACAAATTGGCTAATGGATTAGGGGTATCTAATTGTACATTTGGAACCAGTGGGGGCCTACACCATTTTTATGTGTCTTGCTTTAGTTACTCCATTTCCTACCACATTCTTGTTCTTATTCAAACCCTTAGGTTTATCTTGCACACCCATTTAGATCAGTGATTGGGTTTGATTTAATGTTTGAACCTACATGAAAATCTTGACATGGCCTTTGGCAATAAATACCTTCTCAGTCTTCACCCCTTTGTCTATGATTTCTTAAAATGAGTTTGTGAAAGAAAATCATAAATTATGCATGACCTTAGGGTGTAAGTTCTATACAAATATGTCTACCAACTATTTGTCTAGAAAATAATGTTGAAAGTGACTAGCTAATTCTCTCCATCTCTATAGATATGCTATGGATATTTCTCCATCACATTGTTTGGATTTGCACAAGTCAACAATGGTCAATTCATGCTCAATGTTGTATGAGAAATGGTTGGCAATTTTTTTGGATAAGTCATTCCAATCCACAACCGATCCCTTGGGTAACGTAAGTATCTAATCTAGAGTTTTTTTTTGATAAACTTCATAGGAAAAAACAAAATAAATAAATGCTATTACAAGAAATATCTTATCATAACACAAAGAATGCCTGAATGTGTTCACAAGGATCACCATTTCCTTTGTATTTATCAAATTTAGGTTCCTCAAAATGAGACAAAAAGAGGACTTGGAGAATGCTTAAATCAAATGGATATGGATATATCTCATCAAACTTGTACTTCTTGATTATATTTTTAGTATCCAAACATGACACATCCTCTTTCGTTGAGTTCCACTCTTGCATATTTGGTACATTCATGGGTGGAACATAATTCTGTTGGGGTTGTATGTGCCCCTGTTATATGGATTTGTTAGGATTATTCACCCTATGGTCCATGACTTGGTTTTGGTTCACTTCTTGAGTTGAGTAAGTGGGCTATTGATTCTTTAGAATCTGCTACCTTGAATTATATGGTTTTATTGATTTTGGGGAGTCTGTGGTCTATTCACCAAAGTACATGTTGGTTGAGATGAAATAACCAAATTATTTTGAATGATTTCTTTAATGCATATTGAATGTTTTAGTCTTTTGTTCTATGAAATAACAAGAGGTTCTTAATGATTGAAAAATGTATGTTCCATGTCTGGTAAAGCATGTTATAGAACCTCTTGAGGTTTAGGTTGTTTGATTGAGACATTTTGATCCATTATTGTCATGTTCTCAACTAGAGTTTGCATTGGTCCAACCACATTCCCTTATTACATCAAAGCATCATTGTGGATTGAAGTAGCAACTAAAGAGTCTATCAAGTTTACGATAAGTTAGTCTACATATCATTGACTTATCTTCTTAATCTTGGTGACAAGATATTTATAGTTGGGTTTTGATTCTATAAGTATTTCCTTGCCTTTACTAGAAGAAGGTATGCTTGTTTTATCAATGTTCGTAAATGATTGTTCTTTTTGTTGCTATCCTTATCTAACCAAGATATGTAACTATTCTATAAGAAAGTCTGAGGGTAGTCTAGCACCTGATTTAATCAACCTTAGGAGGGATTCATCCTTGTCCTCTTGGGGTTGATATTATAAAAAGTCTTCCTTAGATTCCATAGTCGTGGGAATGTCTTCAAAGACCACAAAATTATCTTGACCATCATAAAAGTGATCCTCCTCATAGCTAGGGCCATAAGAGACCCCACTACGAGTGTACCTTTGAGTCATGTCTAAAGGGTTTGTTCTCTACATTTGACAAGATTTGGAAAATATTTTGTAAATTTTTAAACAAAGTATGTGTTTTGATCTTCTCCAAACAAATGACAAGGCACAAAGAGACTACAATAAAAAGGAGGTGGCATAATAACACATAATTAGAATAATGTGTTCATGAAATTAATCAACCTTGGGTGGGGTTGAAATCATATGAATTAAAAGAGGGTATGATAACTCAAAGACCTAAGTGTAAACTATCATACCTAACATAGGTTGAGAGAAACGTCAATACCATAAAAACTAGCTCAACTTAGATGAGTTTCCATTAGGAAACTATAAGAAAGCCATTCAGATTAGGAAGGTGATCATGTAAACCAAGAAACTCAAGATGTGAAAACATGCAATAATTCATAAGTATAAAACTAGAACCAAATGGGCAGCATAACACCACCACATGGTAATAGGAGGTAAAATAAAATATGTTCTAGAACTTAGAGTGTAAGTGACATGCAAGATGATTTAAGTTCACAATGATCAAATGATAATGATGAGTCTATAAATATCCTTTAATCTAAATAGGAAATTGAACCCAAGTTAACTCAAGTCAATTTCAAATAGATTAACACGTTAACTTAGAACTTAGAAAGGTGCAATCTTGAACTTGAATTATCAATGAAGGACTAAAAGATTTTGAAAAGTGGTTTAGACTCAAATGGGAAAAATAACTATGCTAATTAGACAATACAAACACAAATGTTTAAGATGAGGTTTTAAATAAGGCAAAGATGATTTGGATTTGACCAACATAACACATTCTTATTCAAGAAATTGTGGACAATGTTTTTGTTTATGATGTGTTTTTTACAAACAAGTTTTGACTTAAATTAATGACCAAGTAAGTAAAGACTAAAAAGACCAAATACAACTAAGTAAATTTTCTTAAGCTCTAAACTAACAAGGTTGCTTTGTATTGTTAAAATCATATTTATATATGCCCTTGTAAGGAATTTGTTTGTTATTATAAAAATAAAAGTGCATGAGTTGGTAGGGTATTTTACACCCCCTTATCCCAAGAGATTATATGATGACATGGACCTTCAGGTTACTCACCCTACATCAACAATACTCTACGGTAAGTGGGGCTGTCTAAAACTTACAATTTATGACCATCTAGATGGTCCCAAGCATGGATAGTTATAGAGATGCAACATGTCAATTGAGTTCATATAGATTAAATTACTATGAAAAGATCTATTTCTTTACATAATGATCCCATCTGTGTACTACTTACTAGAATCCCTTGGTTAACAAGACTTGACTCGATACTTCATTATGAAAGGAGAGGTTATCTGCTCAACCCCTTGGCTCTCATAGTATGCATACCTTGATTTATATACTCCACCATGGAGTGGGGTTGAAATAATGTCAAGATATAAAGCCCCAGGTCAAAGCTTCCATAAAAAACTTGTGAAGAGGCAATGACCTCCCCTATGCAAACCAAGTTACATAAAATAAAATGATCTAAATGAAAAGGCTTTAGAGGTTATTTTTAGATCACCCAAACATATGGATTTTTGGGAAAGCCTAGACAATTTTATTTTCATGCCTTTGACAAAGGCACAATCATAATGAAAAGACACTTTTGGTCATCCAAATTCCTTAAAGGGGATTGAAAGAGAGCATACGAGCATGATTTTTTTTGATCAAACAAGTTAACAAGAAATAGAAGATTTTCATAAAACAACACTTCAAGGAATTTGAAATTTAAGTAAAAGTTCATTTTATACACCAAATTGAAATGTTAATTGAAGTTCTTGGTCCCTTGGCTTAGTTTTTAATTTTTTTGAAAAGCATTCATAAAATAATCAAATAAACCATTTGATTTCCTTTTAAACACCAAAGAGAAGGTTCAAGATTTAAACATGCTCATCTAAGTTCCTTTTAAACACAAAAGGGAAGGTTAAAGATCTAAATCATGATCAAATAAACCACCTTTCTTCATGGGTCTTGCAAGGAAAGTTAGAGTCTCCTTTAGCTTTGAAGCATAATTTGTAATGAAACAAGAAAGTTTGGATTTATTGCTCTCGGGTTCTCTATTTTTACACATATAAATTGACATCAATTAATAGTGATCGATGATAGTTGCTAAATGATCGATGCAGATCATAAATAGCCATTATTAGTAAAAAATGACTGATATCAGTCACTTGTGAACCCTTAAGAAAAAAGATATGATCAAAAATACTTTTTATCTCAATGTTAAGATAAAATATCTAAAATAAAATAGGTAATAAATTTTTAGATCAGATACTTATAAACCCAATTTGACAACTACAAATTTGAAAAAATCTCAAAAATGTAAAATTTTAGACGTATTTTTCCCTGGAACCTAACCAATGCTGGTTAGTCTTAATCCATGCTAGTTACATAGAATTGACATCAATCACTATGTGACCTATGTAACAATAAAAAATATTAAAAAAACACAAAAAATAAGCTAGAAATTGATGTTAAAATATTTTTAATGAGTTTTAAGGAAATCTAAGATTACCAAAATGTCTTCCTTGCTTAAGATGGATGCGTTGTCCCATTGGGTGTGCCAAGATGTAGAGATGGATTACAAAAATGGTTAGATCAAACATTATTCATGAAAAACATAATAAATGCATAAGAACATAATAATATAATCCAACCTATTTAATGGAGTGTGCAAATGACAATTAAGAGTAATATGAAAGAAAATAAATAGAAGTTACCTTCCCAAGAGCTTTCCATCATCCATATACAGCTCAAAACATGTTTTCCCCCTTGATTTTATGCTCAAGTCTTCAAAAATGGTGCAAAGCAAGCCCCTCTACCATCTCAAGAACACAGTATAATCTAGGCTCATGATATGAATACCAATTCTATGCCTATCATTAAATCTATCCTATTGAAAATCAAACATAATAATCAACACACACAAAGGTTGTGGAGATAATTTGCATAATAAGTTTACCCAAATGAAGCTTAAAAATGTGAGTGAGAAGCATCCTATTTATAGATTTTCCAAATTAATCAGGAGCAACCATGACCATCCATCTCAAGATCAAGATGTATGGCCATGAATTAATCCAATTATGTAAATTAAATCCATAGATATCCTCATAATGATTTGGGAGGAAGGGGTATTAAAGAGTCATGGTAAGCCATAATTATGATATTTGTTGTATTTATGTCTTATATATGCCACCCCAAAAATGACCTCACTTGATGATGTAGTTAATAAAAAGAAATTTTCGATAACTTCCATGGAATTATTACTTAAGCTCATAATTTTCTTTAATTTGTCTAAGATTAATCAACTTTAATGCAATTATTTGGAAATTAGTTGCACAATTAATCAAACTCATCAGAAAGTCATATTATTGGGTTATAATTTGAATAGATAGGAATTAGAATATGATGTTAATTATGTATGGAATGCCATTCTATTTAAGATGTTGTCAACATAAAATAACACATGCACATGTCATGTGCTTCTGAATTAGAGGAAAAGAATGATCTAGAGCACTAAAATGCATTTTCATTATTTTGACTCAAAATGATTTGATCAAAGTTAATAATCACATAAAAGACATTTACCTATTTAAGGATACATGAGCCTAAATAAACACTTGTATATGACAAGCTTGAACCATTTAGTGCGTTTAAGTGATTTTGAATTTGACTAGATAGGAATTAGAATATGATGTTAATTATGTATGGAATGCCATTCTATTTAAGATGTTGTCAACATAAAATAACACATGCACATGTCATGTGCTTCTGAATTAGAGGAAAAGAATGATCTAGAGCACTAAAATGCATTTTCATTATTTTGACTCAAAATGATTTGATCAAAGTTAATAATCACATAAAAGACATTTACCTATTTAAGGATACATGAGCCTAAATAAACACTTGTATATGACAAGCTTGAACCATTTAGTGCGTTTAAGTGATTTTGGCCCAAATTGTGCATTTTCACAAATTTCAAGTAAGATTGACAATTTTAACATAATAATGTTAGGAATTGGATGTCTAAAATTTTATTTTTTACATGAGGTATTGAGGACCTTGAAAATTATTAGGTAAGCTCTGAAGATCTATGTATGCAACTCTAAAGATGTTATGAAGATCCTTAGTTAAGCTTTGAAGATCTATAAATAGCTCCAAAGATGCTCAGAGTGAGCCATAAAGATGATCTATTGAATATTTGAATAAGAGTGAGTGTATGAGATTGTTTGATCATACATAAGAGGCATTTAATCACTCAAGATAGTTTGAAAATAAAGTCTAAAAATGTAATTACTTCAATCTAAGTCTGTAGCTAGACTAGTTCTAGATTCTGCTTGGCCTAATGAGGCATCATGAGCTATTGACAAGATATATGAAGCATGTTTGATAGTATTTAAGTATGATAATATATTTCATGGCATGTATATACGGTGATAAGATCTTAGATAGTGGTTAGAAGGTCTTCTTCAAAACCTAATGTGACTGGCAGGTCAAGGCTTAAAAATCAAGAAGAGAGATGGTGTCTAGATGATGTATCAAGATCAATTTTCATGGCATGTGTGAGCAGGTAAACATTGAAAAAAGTGATTCAAGTTGTTTTAAATATGTGAATGAATTTTTAGGTTATATTTTGAAGTTTAAGGCTTGAAAAAGTGTTTTGATGTCTCTCGAGTGCACAAAATGAAGAGTGGCCTACCCAAGAAAGGTTTTTTTCAAGTGCTTGTTGATACATGAAAAATATATATGAGAATATAATATATTCATGGTATATGAGGAAGGTTTATATATCAAATTTACAAGTATTGGTTTCTACAAAGATTAACTAAGTTTTATGAATGATCATTAAGACTGGAAGTTGGTTTAAAACCCTCAAGGAACCCTAATAATGACTTGATGTTAAAGTTATTATTTTAAAGAGATTAAAAAAGTTTGATATGGTTATTTAAGTGATTTGAGGTCGTATTAAAATCTCCTATGAATCTCTAGGTGTGATTGGTTTCTCAGGTGAGTGAGTAGATCTTACAGGTAAGTGCTTGTTTTTTAGAGATTTGCTATAGTAGATAAAGTTGACTAAGTCAAAGTTACTAAGTAGATGAAGATAAAAGTGTGATACTTGTAGTTGTTATCCATGAAGGCTATTTAATATATTTTAGAGCTTAAGTGTATAAATTTTTTGATCTAAGTTGGCCAACTGCTAATAGACTTAGTGGTGTAGATAGTAAGAAAATCAAGCAAAAGTGAGAAGATGATTTATAATATGTTTTTATGAAATAATAATGGATTGAAGTGTTTGATGATGTTGTTTTGGAATTGAATACTATATACATGCTTTGTATAAGCTTGTAAGTTAGTATAAGAGGTTGAAACATTGAAGCCAAAATGGCTTATTTGAATAAGTGGAGTCTGTGAGAGAGAAGATTAACAGATTGGTCTGTAAAACCAATAATTTTCATTAGATCTCATGATCTGATTGATGGAGGTTGTTCTTAGGATGATATAAGATATTTTTCATGTATTTAAATTATTTTAATGCATATAATCAAGTGTCAAAATTTTATGTTTCCTTGACTATGTTTTGAATTTAGTTGGTAGTTCTAATTGAACATCTTGTAGAAAAGAGTTTGAGCCTTTATACCTTGAGTTGAAGCATTTGATGAAGTGTGTGATGATCCTAAGGTCATGAGGTTTGTGAATATGTGATTTTTTACATATTTTTTTTGCAAAATTATGTTTATGCCTCAGTTGTTCAAGATAGAGTTTTTGTATATGCACGTGCCTTTTATAAACAGTGTTTTGAGAAAGGGTTTAAATGGTGGTTGAACCTAAAAGGTGTGTGAATTTCACTAAGGTCTATTAGAGTGGCATATGAGTGTTTTTTTCGTGTGAGGTGTTTTAATATGATTCATTAAATATCAAAGGGTAATATGTTGTTAAGAAGATCTATTAGGTCTCCATTAAGCCTAAAAGAGGAGTAAGGGCTAATTGAGCTATGACATACCTAATGTATTGATTGATTAATGATTAAGACATGTTATTTTAATATGATAAGACCTATTCATTTTCAACCTAAGTGATTTAAGTATCTGGCTGACTAAGAAAAATATGATCAAGTGACTTGTATAAAAATAAGGTAGTTTAGGCCTATTTGTGTGTGCTTAGAGAAAGTGTGGAGAACAAGCAAATGATATAAACCATTGGTGAGTAGAATAATATCATGTGGACCAAAAAATAATTTTAATTAATATATAAATATAGATTATGCATATAGGGATCAAGGTCACAAGACCTAATTAATCCATGTAGAGGGCTAGTTGAGAGAAGATGGTTGAAGGCCAATTTGAGAGGGACAAAAGTGAGTGAAGAGAAAAAGATGAAGATCATCATCTGTTGTATAATAAACAAAGGTTTTTGAAGGTGATCAAGTGTTTCACATGGTTGAGTTGGTGCTGAGTCATATAGGGGGTTGGTTACTCCTTGAAAGTGGGTGCTTGCTAAAGCCTAGTTGATTTGGTGCTGAGCTAGTTGGGGTTGATGCTCCATATGGAGTTGGTGCTTCACTAAAGATTGATATTTGTCTTATAGGATTGTATTCCATTTGATTCATCATTGGGTTTTATTATCTTTAAGGGTTTTTAATGTATATTGTGTGTTCATGTGTTTTATGCTCTTACAATTTGATGCTTATGTTTGCTAAGATATACATGCTTGTTAGAATGGTTCATGTATGATTAAGTGGAATTAAATGATTTTTTTTGAAGATTGATTCACAACCCTCTCAGTCATTGTGATTCCAACATATAATGGTGTTTTTTTAGTGTAAGAACATGTCTTTGAAGGAAATAACCAACTATATGCTACACTCTAAGTCTCTTGTACTTTAGTATTGGGTCAAAGCCATCAATTATGATTGTTATATCTAGAACCTAGTTTCTCATAAAGCATTGAAGGGAGTAATTCCTTTTAAATCTTGGAGTGGTAGAAAATTCATAGTGAAACACTTTTGAGTGTTTGGATATCCTACTATGGCCCATATTTCAAAGAAAAAATGTAAGGCAATGGAACCTCAAAGTAGCCTTGCATCTTCATTGGATATGCTAAGGGTGTTAAGGGATACACGCTTCTCCATCCCACCAATCATGAGTTGTTTATTGATAGGAGTGTTTTATTTCATGAGGGTCCTTAGGACTCAACACATGACACCTCTCTCTCTTCATATATTTGATGATAGTTATGATGATGAGAGTAGTGATGAGGACTCACCTCTTCCTTATCTTAAAATATATTTAGAGGATGAGGAATATCCTCCAGACTCTCTAAGAATTGGTCCTCTTTCAGCTACACAAACACTATGAATTAATGGCCAATGGGTTGGAGATCCATCAAACAACAAATAAACATGTTCACAATTATATAGTGCCTCACATGTTTTCATTGCATCTATTTTTGATCCATAATTGTTTTATGAAGTATCAGTCACTCTTGAGTGGGAAACCACTATGGAAGAGGAATATGGTTCCTTGATGATGAACAACAATTGGGATTTAGTCCCTCTTCCTAAGGGATGAAAACTTGTTCGATGTAGTTGAATCCATCAAACAAAATTTATAATCGCTAGCTCTATAGATAAGTTTAAAGCATGTTTGATACCAAAGGGTTTTTGTTAGGTACCTAACATTGAATATATTGAGATGTTTACCTCAGTTGCCAAAATGAACTCAATCTGACTCACTTTTTCTATAGCTACAACATATCACTAGAATGCTCATTAGATGGATGTGAAGAGTACATTTTTTCAAGGTGACCTCAGAGGAAGTATATATGAAGAAACCAAAAGGATTTAGGAAGATTCTTACTTAATTTAAAAACTTCATAAATCTATCTATGGCTTCAAATAAGCTCTTCAAGCTTCATGTGTCAAGATGGACTTCTTTCTTCTTTTGGTTGGGTTTATTAAATGCTATTTTGATCTGAATGTGTAAATTTTATGATAAGATGATTATAATACCATATCAGATGCAATAGTATCTTTTTGATGATGTCATATTGAGTTGGTTTCAACATGTTTAATCATGTAATACTTTGTTATCCCCCTTACACTTGTGTCCCTTTTGCATTACCTTGGTCACTTCCTACCAGTCTTTAATTCCTAATTAGTTGGGTTAACCTTATATTCACTTTGGATTATAACATAAATTCAATCAAGGTAGTAGTGTATCATAATTTTAATGTTATTTTGCCTCACAACATGGGGTTATATAATGATAATCATATACCTTTTGAACATTTAATTTTTTTTTGTTACCATTAATAGTAGAATTGAAAGTTCCCTCATAGAATAGAGGGAGTATTAGACCATATTTATTTATTTTACATGCTCTTTATTACCTTGAATTTATAACTAAGTACATTTTATTATAATATGAAGACCTAAGACCCTCTATTATCATAGATGGATTTATTTCATTATTTAAAGGATTTTTTTTGGTTTATGTGGGATACACAAGGTGATGAAAGAGAGGGAAAGTGGATGGAATGAGTACGTCCACTTGGTAAAACATTAAATATGTAAGGGAGTTATCATTAGTTTGGTAGTTATACCACCCACATGGGGATGAAACATTGAATAAGTAAAAGTACCTAGCTATTAAGTGAGTGCATTGCCGAAATGGGTAAAATAAATAAGTTTGAAAGCTTTTTTAAATCATGGGAATGGGAAGCTCATCCAAAGGGAGAGATGGGTAAGCAAAAGAGAAATTTGGAGAAGTGTATTTGTTGAAGAAGGGAGAAAGGAAGACACCTACCAAGTAAACTAGGCAATTCAACCATACTACACTATTCATTTGGTTATTCAAATAAATAAAATCATACCTGGTATGTTAAGGATTAATTAATTTAAAAATCTAATAGATATAATCAGATTAATGAAGGTATAGCCTCTTTGTTTCATATTCATACTCATAAGTTAATCTCTATTTGTAACCAAATATGTATCTCATTGGTTTGACATGCCAAAATGACTATATTGTTATTTTGTTTGGGATGATGAAGTTACTTTTTCCTCCTACACTGATTTACAACAACTCTTACATATTTATCTATAGAAAATTTCTTAGAAATTTTTAAATAGTGCCCAAGTTTTCTTAAGATAACTACTAGAAGTATTGTTTTGTCTTCATTATATTTATACTTCTAGGTGGTTTCCAAGAGGTATAGGAGTATGAGGCATCACACTTTCATATTGAGTGCCGCATCTCCCTATTTCTTAGTATATTGGTTCAAAAAATAATTAATTATTCATTATATGATGCCATATTATAGATTTATCTTTTTTCTCTTTATTATTGTGGTAATTTTGCCTTGTAGGAGTGTATATCTCTATGGAGTAAGTTGATATTTTTGTCATGCTATGTAAGAATCTAGAAGTGAGTGGTAAATTTTTCCAATTTGTTTAGATGTAGATGAAGTAGATCTGGTGTATAATTAATTATTAAAAAAAGCTCTAAATTATGGCCTAAAATTTTGGCATGACATTTTTCTATCAGAGCAAGGTATAACATTGGGAACTTTGGGGCAACTTTGTATGGTCAGTTCAGTTACCTTGTCAAAGAAATAGAAAACAAAATGTGCACTTTTAATTTGGATAGTATGAATTATGGGACTTTCTACATAGAGGTACTATATCAGATGTGATTTTTGGTTGGTTAGATACTTCACAGATGGTCAGTTGCTTCATGAAGATTTAGTGAGACATTACAACATGACACTTTTGGACAGTATGATTTAGGAACTCTTGCAGTGATAGAGACATCCACAATGATAAATTTTAGTTGGAGTAGGTAAATTTGAGGTTAGTTTGACAAGAAAAACATGTATATTTTCATATGAGGCACTTGATACTATGCAAAGAGGTTTGATATTAATGTTCTCATTGTGGCTAAAATAGTGGTAGGTGATTTATATTGATGCCATTAGGGATGGCATGGATCCATTGGTTGGACCAATGAGGATGGTTGTTAATGCCATCAAGGATGATGAATGTATATTGGTTGGATGAATGAGACTATTTTAACCTTATGTGATACTGGTAAATTGTACAATTGTATTGTGATAAAGTTGTGTCAATTGTTGTGAATCAATATAACCAATGTATTTGAGCCAAACATGTGTACCCTTAGCTTGTGAAGTTGTTATTATGCTTATGTAATTGTAAAACTTTGTTGTATGATCATTATGTTTGCATAACTTAGTACATGTATGATATTATGTTGATAAGCCCAATTGTGATTATGATCATTAATGTGCTCATAAAATACATGTGTAAATGTAATTTAAAATGAATTCTTTCGCTAAAATCATACAATGTCATAGTGAAACTAGTGTGTGATTGTGATGTGATGTAAATACTACAATTGTGTTATTGAGCTAAGCTATAATTTTATAAATGTAAATATAATAGTGATGTGTCTTGTGCTTAAACCTCATATGTAGATGTTTTTAAAATGTGGTGTAAAGTAAAGTTTCTCCTTGAAAACATATTACACCTAAGTAAAACTGTATTATGTAGTGCTGTGTTTTATTGCATAACCCTACATTGCTTATATTGGCTTAAACTAGTATGGGGTTCTAGGGTAGAGTATAACTATGTTTATATTGGCCTAAACTAGGTTATAGGCTAAGAAGTGGAGCTTCTCATAAGCTAAAAACCCACTTTCCCCTTTGCACAAGGTAGCTGCCTGATTATTTTAAGTGTGTGCACCATGAGTGCCTTAGGAACCATGGGATATTCATGCATAATGGTCATTTTATGAATGATGTGTTCCTTCACCTATCTCTCAGTGGTTGTCAAAAATAACAACCTTCATTATTTAAACCAGATGTAGCCTTGTGAACCTTTTTAGGAGACATATGGAGAGTGATGCTTCCCTCTTACCTTCGAGAGGTAATTGAGGCTTATTTTATTCTTTCTCCCCTTGGGTATATTTATTAGCCACATAGTTTTGTAATGTGAACATTTTAAGAGATTTTTGTGCCAATTTATTTTGATTTGGTTACCATTTTAAGTTGTTTTCTGAAACTGACACTTTTGTTTCTCTTGAATTTAAATTTATTTTTTATGAAGATATTTCATTGGTTTTGAATTACCTTGATTGGATTTTTTTTTTCAAAAATATTATGGATACTTGGATTTCAATTTATTACATAATTATGATGATTTTTTTGATATTTAGTATCTCAATTGAAATATCTCTTTATGGCCATTTGATATTTAATTTAATTATTGTGTTATTTTATGGTGAAGTTTTTGCTCCTATGATTGAATTCTAGTTTTATGAATGTTGTGATGTGAACTTTGTATTCCTGTTACATGTATGAGGGATAAGAAGTAGCTTTAAATATAATTAGAGGGTGTGACGAGCCAACTTACGAGGTCAAGTATTGAGCCATCATCCCACCCACTAGACGTGGTGGCAATAAGATGATATTTTGATTTGGGAGGTCTAAGTAAAATTAATTTTGGGAGGTATAAGGAGGTCTTATGCTCTTATGCATGAATTTGCTATGGCATTTTCCTTATTATTAGTTTTTTAGAGGTCTAAGGAGGCTATCTATTAAGTACAATGAATTCTTGCTTGTGGGATATTATGATGACACTGATGTTTTAACTTAGTATGGTATGATATAACACAATATAATTCCACATGACACTACATGGCATAATATAATTCAACATGGTTCAATATTATTGAGGATGATTTAGTCTGGCATATATTGATTCTTCTATGTTTTGGCACTCATTTATTATATTGTTTGATTCATAATTTGTTTAGTATTATTATATAGCATATTTGTATTCATAATCTTAATCAAAGATCTTTACATTATTCCATGATATCAGTTGATTTTAACTTTCTATATGGTAGTATGAATTAGTTGAGCATGGCACATTTTGGTAACGTGGCACAGTATGACAATATGGATCAACATTGGTTAGAATCTTGGTATTGTAATTCTATATTCACTATGATTGACACCTATTCATCACATTATGTAAGTAATTCACTACATGGTTTAGTTAGTGCATTGAGGATGATGCTAATTAAAGAGGGGTGTGTTGTCCCTAAAAATGTCAGCTCATTTTTGAGACAACATATGAACTATTTTGGTTCAACAGACCAAAATTCTGTCTCCCCTTTTCAAAAAATTGTTCTGAGCATTCAAGTTCTTCATTTTTCAAAATTTTCTCAAAAATCTATGGACTCTATAGGCTTAAATCTATGGACTCAGTTCTATGGACTTCATAGGAAGGAATCTATAGACTCATTTCTACAGACTCTGCCAGTTCTATGGACTCTGTAGGCTTAAATCTATGAACTCTATAGATATGTTTCTATGGACTCAAAATGCTTGAAATCAGCAGGTTCAATAGGTTCAAAGGCTTCTACAGGTGAGTTCAATCAAAAGAACAAGTTTCCAACACTTAGTCATTTTCAAGATTGGTTCAATGCTTTGGTTCAACCAAAAGAGTTCATTGGCAAGTCATTTTCAAGATTGATTCAATGCCTTGGTTCAGCCAAAAGAGTTCATTGGCAAGCTTTTATGCAATGTTTGAACCATTGAACCATTGAACCGTTGAACCTTGAACCATTTTGGTTTAACGGGTTCAATGGGTTCAAAGGTTCAATGTCATCAGCAAGAGTTGAGCGCATTTGTCAAGGTTCAAAGTTTAACCGCTTCAAAGTTCAACGGCTTCAAAACACTTATCAAAGAGAAGACAGCTTGAACCATTGAACCACTTTGGTTCAAAGGTTCAATGGGTTCAATGGTTTAACAGGTTCAACAGCCATATGATTCAACACATTTGGTTCAAGAGATAAAAAAGACTTAGTCAAATAAAGAATTGAACCAATTGAACCGTTGAACCAAAGTTGGTTCAATCAGTTGGTTTAATTGGCAGGTTTAAGGGGCTGCCTCAAATCCAAAGGAAAAAGTGCCCTTATAGAGGGAAATAAACCAAGTCGAGTGTCCTTGTAGAGGGTAGTGAACCAAGCTAAGTGCCCTTGTAGAGGGCATCGAGCAAAGGTGGACAAAGGGAATTCCTTCAAAAAAGTTCTCATGGCAAAGTTGCTAAGGACCATTTCTTTCAGACAAAATGTTTGAAGGAATTCACCTGGGAAGAAAGCCTGAAAGTAAGAACCTGGTGAAAAATCAACTAAGGCAAAACAAAGGAAGATTTCCTTTAGAAAAATTGTCTGAAGGAAAAGAGTGGCAAAATTTTGCCAAAGGAGAAAAAGTCCACCAAAAAAATTAAAGCCCGAAGGCCATCTCAAGACCGTCTGAAGGGTAGGTACCCTTACAGGAGGCTCTCACTAAGGAAAGTGGACCATTTATCAAGAACTCGAAGGGCAAGTTCCCTTTAGGAAAGATCAAACCTCAAAGTGTAGTGGAAGCTGCCACGTGTCCCTTATAAAGTTGAAGCGGAAGCTGCCAAGTGTCATCTATTGGGACATAGTTTCTAATAAGTTTAAAAGCTATGGAATGTGCCACATGTTCTGTTATAACTTAGCAAAAGCCACCATGTGTCAACATCCACAGTTTCTTTCTTTTGTTTTGTAAGGACTGTGGTGGGCCCTAGGTGAGGTGCTAAGGTCAAGCAGAGCGGATAAGTGTCTACATTTGTGTGGGTCCAAAATATTCTCGAATGTTTTGACAGTGCTTCTATAATCTTAGTGAAAGCCACCATGTGTCATCTTTTATGAGACTCTAAAAAGACATCTAAAACCTTTATAAGTTAAGCAGATGTTTCCATGTGTCCTCGCCTATTTCACAATAGAACGCACCATGTGTCACTTGTTAAGATCAGTGGAAAGCGGCCAAAGCAAGCAAGAAAGACATGAAGGAATTGCTAAGGAGGATGACGGGCCCACAACCATCAAATTTAGGGCAACCAAGTAGCTGTTGGCTTTCAAATGATGATGGACCTGAAGACATCAAATTTATGGCAATGAAATAACTGTTGATCCTTACAGACTTAAGCACAAACCCTGTGAACAAATTTAGTGACTGGCTAAAGAGATAGCCTGAGAGCTCAAATCACACAAAAAAGGGAAAAATATAGCCAAGAAAGGGGAAATGATGAAGAAGGATCATAAATATCTGTGCATGGGATATGTTTCTAAAAGGTGAAGAAGTACACCAGGTGGACATCAGAGAGCACAAACATTCAATGGTACAGCCTATTTTTTTGCATTGAGTAGAGAAAACAACTATGCACACATAATAAAACACATCAAGTGGCCCATATTTAAGATTGATGATTGATTCCAGCATAGCCCATGAATAGAATTTAAAATGCATTAAAGACATTAAATGCATTGTAAGTCATTTTTATGAAATAAAATGCCCAAGTCTTTCTTGGAGCACTATATATTGGACTCTCTCTTATTTTTTTTAAAAAAATCTCTCTCTATTATCAGAAACAAACTCTACCCAAATTGAAAGGTATTACTAAGACTTTGAGCTTAGATTGTTGATCATATTTCGTTATTTGAATAAGAAAACAAGTGACTTTTCAGACTTTGTGCTAGAATAGCTTGGTTGTTGGAGAAATTGTTCTTATGTCTATTTTCTTAATACATTTTTTGTCCATGTAATTAAATTAGTAGAATTAGTGAAAATAATGTGTCCTGAAGCCAACTGTGGAGAGACTTTGTGCCCCCATAATTGCCTTTAGTGTGTTTTCTTTCTATTTCTATGTAAAGGATCTTGGAATGACTTTGTGCCTTCATTATCCTTCATATTCTATTTCTATGTAAAGGACCTTGGGAGGACTTTCTGCCCTCATTGTCTTTCGTATCTCACTCTTGGGTAGTTGAGGTGGAGACTTTGTGCTACATCTCAGTTTGCTGGTTACTACGTCTTTGGTTACTAGTTACTTGTCACTACCTAAAAGAACTCCTGCTATTTCATGCAAGATCACTTTTGAAAGAAGAGAAGTGCCTTCAATGTTTTCACCAAGATTTTTTCCTCTATTTGTTAGCATCATCTCTAAAAAAAGAGAGATAGATGGTTTATCCTACCCTTGAGTGTTATTTTTTACTTATATATATAGTATATAGCTCCTGCATATTTATAGGGAACCTCCCCTTGATGAGAGGAGAGATTTGTCCCCTTTTGATGTGATAAACCTACACATTTGACTAACCAATCTTCCTTGCTATGGTTGATCAGACCTATTTTTCTCATCAGTACGCTAGTGACAAAATATTCACCCAATAGTTTTTGATGACTTTGTTGGAGACACAATAATTTTGTGGAATTTAGAGCCTCAAACTTTAGATTAAAACATCACCTATGTCTTACCCTTTATCATTATACCTTTATCTATTTATTCTGCTAGAGAAGAATGCACAATTTGAAGCCTCAAGCTTCAAGCTGAAGTAGTGCAAGTTTTTTTCCATTTTTATTTTTACACTCTGGCAAATCCACAGTATACGCGAAGCCAAAGGGCTAAAGGTATTGTTGACCCTGTATTTGAGTTGGTACAAAAAAGTAATTTTGATCTATTTTCTTCACCATCTTGCCTCCAACAAACCAAGATCTTTCCTCCTACTAAAGTCAAGTCTCCATTACCAGGCAAAGCGTCTATTTCTATTATTAATAATGATTTGTCAATACTTACCCCTCTGAGATTTGTTATTCCACCTTTCCATAGTCATACAATGGCAGTCCAAGGTCCTTGGGGTAACTCTTTTAGCCCACTCAATTTAACTCCACCTCTACATGAGCTACCATGCAGTTCAAGAAATTTTTTTCCCAAGTTCTATGGTGATGGGAAGGTTCATCCTGATGAACATATTACAGCCTTCAACATAGCCTATGGTGTAATAAGTGTGGAGTATGAGGATGTAGTAGTCAGGATATTCGTGGAAACTTTATAAGGTGCTATTTTAGATTGGTTATATCATCTACAATCCCAGACTGTGACTGACTGGAACACCCTTAAAGCCAAGTTTGAAACTAGATTCAAGCCTGTAGAAGATACACATGCCCTATTGGCTCAACTCACATAAATGAAGAAGGAGCCTCATGAACCAATGAGGGATTTCATAGCTAGGTTTGATAAGTTGAGGAATAGGATTCATGTAATTGCTCAGTCTACACCTGAGAATCTCAAATGTTTCTTCATCAACTCTCAACTACCTAAAGTAATTTTTTGCTGAGATGTGCTGTCCAAATAGACCTTGCTACAGCTCAGGATTTGGCCACTGAGGTGAAATATGACCTTATTTTGGTGGGAAAGATAAGGAGAGATCCTAACATAGGTAAATCTTCTTCATCTTATGAATATCCATCTACAAGTACCACTGATCCAATGGTGTAAAAGTTGACAAATGAGTTACTAGCTCTCAGGAAGCAAATGGCGCAAGGGATATCTTCAGCTCCTTCATACAGAGATATGCTAAGGAGGACATTCTCCAATCAGTCATACCAAGGTAATGCTATCAGGAATCAAGGATAGCCAAATCATCTTCCTCTCTCATAGGGGAAACTTGCTATTGAAGCATCGCCAACCATTTTAACAGTTGGATATCTCAAAATAAAATCTGATTTCTCTTTCTAGCTTGAATTGAACCAAGAAAATGATGTTGATCTCATTACAGAAGATCAAGAAGAGTTAGCTGGTGACTCCAACATTAGTTTCCTAAATTACTAGGATGAACCCAGAAGTGAAGGTAAAGTAGATGAGGGATCATATACTGTGTTCACCCGATACAAGAATCAGTCAACCTAGCAAGCTGATAAAAAAAATAGAGGAGCGACCTCAACCAAAAATTTTAATTACTAAATAGGAAACCACTCTACCTTTCTAGCCAAAGGACCCAGTGATTATAGGAAAGGTAAGTACATCAAACATCTCTGCACCTTCTACTTCAACTTTGCAGATCAGTCCTCCCCCTCCCAAAAACCAAAAAGATGAAATCTTATCCTCTATTCCTAGTCCATTTCAGTCATTTGACATAATTGACCATGTCAAAAAGAACAAAATTCAAATGTCTGAATTTGAATTCTTGCAATCTAATCCTGAGTAATTGGATAGGTTAATTTAGTGTGTGAAGAATAAAGCTATTCCTACAAGACAAGATGTTATAAAGGTAACTCATGATTCCTCAAGGAACATGTTCATCCCAAACAATCTTGTCATTACTTCTCTAGCTATCCCTAAGAAAATAGAGCTTTTCCATGTTTTCTTATTAATAAATGGTCATAAACTGAGCAATTGCATCATAGACTCAAATGCATCTGACAACATCATGCCTACCAAGGTGGTAGAATCCCTTGGTCTCACATTGACTAAGACATTTGGTAGATGTTTCTCCATGGAGAACAAATAAGTACCTCTAATGGGACAAATCAAAGATGCCTAATTTTTATTTGCAACATTTTCAAACAAAAGAATCAAGATGACAATCCTAGTGGCTGATGTTCTAGCCTCATACAACATTCTTTTGGGGTAAAATTTTTGCAAGGATGTTGGTGGAGAATTGAACATGGACCTATCTAAAGTGAGGATACCTATCAAAGGCATCATGTAGAGGATATTTCCTGAAAATAAATCAAAATATGTTGTCACTTAGACATCAGCCCTTGAAGCTCAAATTTTTTTTTAATCTTCAAACATGGGTAATTATTTCTTGACCATAGAGGATACTCATGTTTCATCTGATGAAAATTTTGAAAATGACAGTCTAAAAATTAGTTCAGACAAAACAACAAAAGATGTGAGAGAGCACAGTGTAAACACAGAAGAATTTCCCCTTCCAAGCAAGGAGAAATCTAAGGATAGATCAATTTTTGATGACATTTGGATCCTGAAATTTGATGGCAGCAATTATTCTACTGGCTCAGGCGTTGGGATTGTATTGATATCTCCTCAAGGAGATATTTTCCTTCTTCATACAAGTTGTAGTTCAACAACACCAATAACATAATTGAGTATGAATCTCTATTAATTAGATTGAAGGCTGCTCGAGATAAAGACATCAAACTCCTCCATGCCAAGGAGATGCTAAATTGGTGGTTTGTTAGGTAAGGAACCTATATCAAACCAAAAATGAGAGATTATGCCACTACCGTAATCTAGTCTAAGATCAAATTGAGAGCTTTGATGCTTTCAGTATCTCTTCCATACCCAAGGAATTTAATGATCGAGCTGATGCACTAGCTATTTCAGTAACTCTCTTAGTTCTTCATCTAGACTTCAAAGAAAATAGGTACACTATCGAATTAGTCTTTCAACCAACTGTGCTCGATAATACCAATCATTGGCAAGTGTTTAATGGTGATAACCAAATCATTGCCTTTCTAGAATAAAAAGATAGCTTTAAACATCTTCACTTCGAAGATAGTAAGCTCCAAAAACTTGAATCAACTCCTAAAATGAATTCAGATGTAGGTGAAGAATTCTTGCAGTTAAAAGAGAATAAAATTTCCAAAGGACTAGTTTCTCTTGAGAAATTGTTTGACAGGCATGATAGATTCATCAAACAATAAAAAATGGATTCAAACTCCTCCCAGGGGTTTGATCAAATAAATTTGGGTACCAAAGAAAATCCCAAGATGGTGAACATTGAGAAGCGCTGTACTCTAAAGGAGAAACTCAAATTTACTGACCTGCTTCACCATTACATAGATGTTTTGGCATACTCTTATGACAATTTGAAGTCACTCAGGCCTGAGGAAATTTACCATGAAATTCCTCTCAAAGATGGTTCGGTGCCTTACAAGCAAAAATCTTGGTAGTATAATCTAAAAATATCAGGTACTATTCTATTTGAGATATAGAAAATACTGAACGCTAAGATAATTTTCCCAATCCATCATTCCACATGGATTGCCAACATAGTCCCTGTGAGGAAGAAGAATGGCAAAATTCACATTTGTGTGGATTTTAGAAATCTGAATCAGTCATCTTTAAAGGAGAACTATCCTTTGCCCATCATGGATCAAGTACTTTAGACAATGACCGGCTCAGAGATATTATCAATACTAGACAACTTCTCAAGATACAATCAAGTTGAAGTTGGTGAAGTAGACTAGCATAAGATGACCTTCACCACACCTTGGGGCATGTTTGCATATATAAGGATGCCTTTTGGCTTGATAAATACGGGTGCCATGTTTTAGAGAGCAATGGACCTTGCTTTCAAGAATGAGATGGGTAAATTCATTGTAATTTATCTTGATGACTTGATTGTCTTTTCTAAGCATCACCCAGATCATATACACCACTTGCAATAAGTGCTGGAGTGCTGCTGCCAAAATGACATTTCCTTGAACCCCAAGAAGTTAGTTTTTAGAGTAACAGAGGGGAAACTTCTTGGATACATTATGTCCAAGGGAGGCATAAATATTGACTCAGATAGAGTCAAGTCTATCTAAGAGCTTACCTTGCCTACAAGTAATACTTATGTTCACTCTTTCTTTGAAAATGTGAATTTTTTACGAAAGTTCATCCCTAAGTTTGTTGAGAAGACTTGACACATTGTGAACATGATGAAGGGAAAGACCACCTTCAGCTAGATTGAAGAAGGCAAGTTAGCATTTGAAGATATCAAGACTGCCATTACCCACGCCCCAATTCCGGTTTGTCCAGATTACAATAAAGAGTTCACCATATACAGTTATGCTTTTAAACACACATATTCAATAATTCTAGTTTAACAAAATAAAGAAGGTATGGAATCTCCCATTTTTTTATGAGCTTCCCTCTCAAAGCTCATGAGCTAAAGTATTCAAACATGGATAAGCATACTTATGCATTAGTGAAGGCAGTCAAGCATTTCCACTTTTGCATCTTGAATTCTCACACTACTACCTTGGTTCATAATACCAAAATTAAATCCATACTAACTCAGCAAGAGTTTGGGATGAAAAGAGGCAATTAGATTGCAAAGATCTAGGGGTTTGATCTAGTCATCAAGCCAACAAAGCTGGTATGTGAAAAAGGCCTATGCTAATTAATTGTTGATAACAAACCAAAAGAAATAGAGTATGAAGAAATAGAGGTGGAAGACACACTAACAGTCCTCTTTGTCTTCACCACGAATGAGTGGTATTCAGGTATTGCTCATTTCCTTACTTATGGTGAGTGTCTTTCTCACCTATATTACAAAAAAATGAGGACTATCAAGTTGAAAGCTATCAATTTTGTCTTTTGGGACAATGGCCTGTACAAGAGGAGCCTTGATGGAGTGTTCTTTTGCTATGTGGACAAGGAACAACAAAGCCAACTTTTGAAATCTTTTCATAATCTAGCCTGTGAAAGACATTTTTCTGCTCCTGTGACTGCCCATAAAATTCTGTGAGCCAGGTATTACTGGCCAAATCTTTTCCAAGATGCATATAAGTGGGTAAGAAAATGTGAACTATGCCAGCAGTTTGTTGGGAGACCCAAGTTAGTTGCCCTACCTCTCAAGCCAGTGGTCATTGAGGAACCATTAAAACAATGGGGAATTGATTTTATTAGAGCTATAAACCCATTTTCAAGTGCTAGACATGATTATGTCCTTACAACAACTGACTACTTCACCAAGTGAGTGGAAGCTATCCCAATCAAGCATGCTACTTCAGAAGTAGTGTGCAATTTCCTCAAAGAGAATATTATTTCTAGGTTTGGGGTCCCAACTAAGATTGTCACAGACAACGCAACTTGTTTCACTTCTTAAGAGATTACTCAGTTCTATTTTTACTATGGGATCACCCTCTCCCACTCTTCTGATTACTTTCCACAAGGGAATGGACAAGCTAAATCAAGTAACAAGAACCTGATGACTATCATCAAGAAGTTGGTGGATGACAACCAAAGGACATGGCATAAAGCATTGGTTGATGCTTTGTGGGTAGATATAATTACACCAAAAAGGGCAATTGGTATGTCTCCTTTCCAACTTCTTTATGGGCTCAATGCTGAGACACTAATCACCTTAGAATTGCTAGCATTAAAATTAGCTAAGGCAATTGAAGATCAAATATATGAAAGCGCCATTGATAAGAGGATCATGTACTTGACTGAGATGGATGAGCAGAGAACTATGGTGGTGGATTGAATTGCTGCCCATCAAAGTCTGGTGAAGAATCTCTTCAACTAGAAGGCAAAAAACCATGATTTTTAGGTTGGAGATCAAGTCCTGCAGTGGGACAAGAGAAGAGAACCAAAGGGGATGCATGGAAAGTTTATTTTTCTTTGGAGAGGCCCATTTATTATTCATCAGCTAAATAGTCAGAATAACTTCCTGCTGAAATATCAAGATGGTATGCCCTTTTCATTACCTCACAATGGGAAACATCTGAATCACTTCAATTAGTGAAATATTAGATAAGTTCACCTGTACATATTTATATTTGTATAGTCTTTGTTTCTATTTTGTGCTTTTTTATTTTCATTTTTTTTGGAGCCTTTCTTTTTGGGTAGCATGACTCCATGGGCCAATGGCATACTTCAAGGCACTGAAGATTTTGGTTTCTACTCCCCTCAACTATTCCAAGTTTTTAACAGAAGGAAGTTCCCCAACTAGAGCCAACTGTTGTCCTAAAAAATGTTAGCTCATTTTTGAGACAACATATGAACTATTTTGGTTCAACAGACCAAAATCCTCTCTCCCCTTTTCAAAAAATTATTTTGAGCATTCAAGTTCTTCATTTTTCAAAACTTTTCTAGAAATTTGTGGACTCTATAGGCTTAAATATATGGACTTAGTTCTACGGACTTCGCAGGAAGGAATCTATGACTCATTTCTATGGACTCTGCCACTTTTACGGACTCATTTCTATGGACTCTATAGGCTTAAATATATGAACTCTATAGATATGTTTCTATGAACTCAAAATTCTTGAAATCAGTAGGTTCAATAAGTTCAAAGGCTTCTATAGGTGATTTCAATCAAAAGAACAAGTTTCCAACACTTAGTCATTTTCAGGATTGGTTCAATGCCTTGGTTTAACCAAAAGAGTTCATCAACAAGCTTCTATGCAGTGTTTGAACCATTGAACCATTGAACTGTTAAACCTTGAACCATTTTGGTTCAACAGGTTCAATGGGTTCAAAGGTTCAACGTCATTAGCAAGAGTTAAGCGCATTTGTCAAGGTTCAAAGTTTAACTACTTCAAGGTTCAACAGCTTCAAAACACTTATCAAAGAGAAGAAGGCTTGAACCATTGAACCGTTGAACTATTGAACCACTTTGGTTTAAAGGTTCAACAGGTTCAATGGCCATATGATTTAATGTGTTTGGTTCAAGAGATAAAAAAGACTTAGTCAAATAAATAGATTGAATTGATTGAACCATTGAACCGTTGAACCAAAGTTGGTTCAATTGGTAAGTTCAAGGGGCTGCCCCAAAGGCAAAGGAAAAAGTGCCCTTGCAGAGGGCAATGAACCAAGCTGAGTGCCCTTGTAGAGGGTAGTGAACTAAGCTAAGTGCCCTTATGGAGGGAAATGAGCAAAGGTGGACACAGGGAATTCCTTTGGAAAAGTTCCCGTGGGAAAGTTGTTAAGGACCATTTCCTTCAGACAAAATGTCTAAAAGAATTCACATGGGAAGAAAGCCCAAAAGCAATAACTCAGTGGAAAATTAACTAAGGCAAAACAAAGGAAGATTTCCTTAGGAAAAATTATCTGAAGGAATTCCTTTAGACTTTTTGTCTGAAGGAAAAGAGTGGCAAAAGTCTGTCGAAGGAGCAAAAGCCTGCCAAAAGAATTAAAGCCCCAAGGCCATCCCAAGACCACCTGAAGGGTAGGTACCCTTATGGGAGGTTCTCACCAAGGAAAGTGGACCATTTCTCAAGACCCCAAAGGGCAAGTTACTTTCGAGAAAGATCAAACCTCAAAGTGCAGTGAAATCTGCCACGTGTCCCTTATAGAGTTGAAGCAGAAGCTGCCAAGTGTTGTCTATCAGGACATAGTTTCTAATAAGTTAAAAAGCTACAAAACATGCCACGTGTTCTATTATAACTCAGAAAAAGCCACCATGTGTGAACATCTATAGTTTATTCCTTTTGTTTTGTAAGGACTATGGTGGGCCTCGAGTGAGGTGCTAAGGTCAAGTAGAGCGCGATAAGTGTCTATGTCTACGTGGATCCAAAAGAGTCTCAAATGTTTCTACAGTGATTCTATAAGCTCAGTAGAAGCTACCACATGTCATCTTTTATGGTGCTCTCAAAAGACATATAAAACCTCTATAAGTTAAGCGGATGCTGCCACATGTCCTCGCATGTTTCACAGCGAAATGCACCACGTGTCACTTGTTAAGATTAGTGGAAATTGGCCAAAGCAAGCAGGAAAGACATGAAGGAATTGCTAAGGAGGATGATGGGCTCATAGCTATCAAATTTAGGGAAACCAAGTAGCCATTGGCTTTCAAATGATGATGGACCTGAAGATGTCAAATTTGCAGCAATGATATAACTATTGATCCTTGCAGACTTAAGCACAGACCCTGTGAACAAATTCAACAACTGGCCAATGAAATAGCCTGAGAGCTCAGATCACACAAAAAAGGGTAAAATATAGCCAGGAAAGGGGGAATGATGAAGAAGGATCAGAAATATCCATGCATGGGATATGTTTCTAAAAGGTGAAGTAGTCCACTAGGTGGACACAGAGAGCATGAACATTCAATGTCACAGCCTATTTTTCTACATTGAGTAGAGTGAACAGCTATGCACACATAAGAAAACACATCAAGTGGCCCATATATAAGATCGATTCCTGATTCTAGCATAGCCCATGGACATAATTTAAAATGCATTAAAGGCATTAAATGCATTATAAGCCATTTTTATGAAATAAAATGCCCAAGTCTTTCTTGGAGCACTTTATATTGGACTCTCTTATTGTTTTGGAAAAAATCTCTCTCTGTTATCTAAATTGAAAGGCATTACTGAGACTTTGAGCTTAGATTGTTGATCATATTTTGTTATTTGAATAAGAAAACAAGTGACTTTTCAGACTTTGTGCTGGAATAGCTTGGTTATTGGGGAAATTGTTCTTATGTCTATTTCTTTAATATGTTTTTTATCCATTTAATTAAATAAGCATAATTAGTGATAATAATCGAAAAGGTGTCTTGAAGCCAATTGTGGAGAGACTTTGTGCCCCCACAATTGCCTTTAGTATGTTTTCTTTCTATTTCTATGTAAAGGATCTTGGGATGACTTTGTGCCCTCATTATCCTTCGTATTCTATTTCTATGTAAAGGACCTTGGGATGACTTTGTGCCCTCATTGTCCTTCATATCTCACTCTTGGGTAGTTGAGGTGGAGACTTTGTGATACATCTTAGTTTGTTGATTACTACGTCTTTGGTTACCAGTTACTTGTCACACCTGAAAGAACTCCTACTATTTCCTGCAAGATCACTTCTGAAAGAAGAGAAGTGCCTTCAGTGTTTTCACTAGGATTTTCTCCTCTATTTTTTAGCATCATCTCTAAAAAAAGAGAGATGGATGGTTTATCCTACCCCTGAGTGTTATTTTCTACTTATATATATAGTATATAGCTCTTGCATATTTATAGGGAACCTCCCCTTGATGAGAGGAGAGATTTGTCCACTTTTGATGTGGTAAACCTGCACATTTGGCCGACCAATCTTCCTTGCTATGGTTGATCAGACCTATTTTGCTCATTAGTATGCTGGTGAAAAAATATTCACCCAACAGGTGAATGTAATACCCTCTCAGATACAATAGTACATTTTTGAAGATGTCATATTAAGTTGGTTTCAACATGTTTAATCATGTAATACTTTGTTTCCCCCCTTACATTTGTGTCTCATTTTCATTTCCTTGGTCACTTTCTACAACAATTCTTTATCCCCAACTGGTTGGGTTAACCTTATCTTCACTTTGGATTATAGAATACATTCAATTGAGGTAGTAGTGTATCATAATTTTTGTGTTAATTTACCTTGCGACATGGGGATACAAAAGTATAATCATAGACCTTTTTGAAAATTTAAATTTTTGTTATTACCATTAATAATAGACTTGAAAGTTCCATCATAGAATAAAAGGAGTATTAGATCATATTTATTTCTTTTACATGCTCTTTATTACCTTAAATTTATAACTAAGTACATTTTATTATAATATGAAGACATTTGACCCTCTATTATTATAGATGGATTTATTTCATTAATTAAAGTTTTTTTTTTGTTAATGTGGGATATGTGAGGTGGAAAACAGAGGGAATGTGATGACATGAATATGTCCACTTAGTCAAACATTAAATATGTAAGGTACTTGTCATTAGTTTGGTGGTTGGACTTCCCATATGGGGATGAAACATTTAATAATTAAAAGTAATTGACTGTTAAGTGAGTGCATTGCTAAATTGGGTAAAAGAAATAATTTTGAAAGCTTCATTAAATCATGGAAATGGGTAGATCACTCACATGGAGAGATGTGCAAGAGAAATAAGATATTTCAAAAGTATATTTGCTGAAGAAGGGAGAAAGGAGGACACCTACAAAGTAAACCAGGCAAGTGAACCATTCTACACTATCCATTTTATTATTTAAATAAATAAAATCATACCTAGTAGGCCAAGGATTAATTAATTTAAATTTGAGAGATAGGATAATGAATATAGAGCCTCTTTATTTTGTATTCATCCTCATTGATTAATCTCTATTTATAACCAAATATGTATCTTATTGGTTTGACATGCCAAAATGACTATATGGTTATTCTATTTGGAATGATGAAGTTGTTTTTTCTTCTTACACTGATTTTCTACAATTATTACATATTTATCTATAGAAAAATACGTAGTAGACTTTGAATATCACCAAAATTTTCTTCAAATAACTGTAGAAGTACTATTTTATCTTCATTATTTTTAAACCACTAGGGAGTTGCTAAGAGGTATAGGATCTTGAGGCATCACACTTTCATCTCTAGTGTCTCATCTCCCAATTTCTTAGTATGCTGGTTAAATAAATGGTTTATTATTCATTGTATGGTGCTATATTATAGATCTATCTTTTTTCTCTTTATTATTATGGCAATTTTCCCTTGTAGGAATGTATATCTCTGTGGAGTAAGTTGATATTTTTGTCATGCTAGATAAGAAGATGGAAATGAGTTGTAACTTTCACCATTATATTTGGATTCAAATGAAGTAAGTCTAGTGTAGAATTAATTATTAAAAAAAAAACTCTAAATTGTGGCCTAAAATTTTGGGCATGATAATGATTCACCAGTGATTTTAGTTCTCTATGTATATGAACTATTGATCACATGGATTTATTCATCCAACATAGAAATAATGAAAATAGATTTGTTTGATAGGTTCTCAATGACTGACTTGGGTTTGTTGCATTACTTCTTTGGATTGAAAGTTTTGTCTGACTCCAAGATCATTATTGTATAATCTAGGTATGCTCTTAATTTACTTGCATGGTATAACATAGCTGATTGTAATCTAACTCCAACTCATTTTCTATTTGGTGTGAATCTTGAGGTCAATTATCCATCTCCTTTGGTTGATTCTACCTTGTATCTACAACTTGTTGGAAGTCTCATCTACCTTATACACACTAGACCTAACATTTAATATGTAGTGGGAATAGTCTCCAGTTTTATGTAAGAACTGCATGTGTTGTACTAGAAAGCAACTAAGTAGATTCTTCATTACATTTAGGGTAATCATAGTTTTATGATTTAGTATGGAAAACACATCAATGTTGAATTGATTGGTTATACAATTTTAGATTAGGCTAGTGATATTCATATTTATAATTATGTTTCAGATTATAATTTATACCTTAGTTTAGGTCTAATTAGTTGGTCAATCAAGAAGCAAAATGTTATTTATTTATCTTCTACAGAAGTAGAATATAGAGGAACTATTAATGCTTCCACTAAGCCTATTTGAATTTAGAAGATTTTCATTGAGTTTGGCATCTAATTTTAATGACCAATAATCATCTTTTGGGAAAACCAAAACACAATAAAAATTTACAAGAATCCAGTCCTACATCAATAAACTAAGCATATCGAGATTCACATGAATTTCATTTGGGGATAATCTATGAATAAGTTATTTATCTCCACTACATCCATACAACAAAGCAAATTACTAATATATTCACCAAACCTTTCACTGAGAGCAAGTATATTCATTTATGGGCCCTTTTTGAGGTTAGAGCAACTCTAATATCTTAGTCTAAGGGCATTTATATGTACTTGGGTACCTCATAAGGTATTTGTGCCAAGACCCAACTCCACTACCCACCTAAGCTATTCTTAAGTGAGTTGTTAATGTAGTTTTTATTTTATTTAATAGTTTTTTTCTACACATTTTTAGTTAGCTTGCTTAGGTATTTTTTAGGTTATTGTGAAAGATAATCCCACATTCATGAGGATGTGAAGACATATTTATATTTGACCTATATAATGTACCTTAATTTTTTTATGGATAATGAATATTTTTCTATTATGATAAAATTTCTTCTTCTGGCTCATGTTTGATTTTGTTACTATATACATGTATTTTATTCATGTATTTGATCTTATCCAAACTGATCCTTGATTATGGCCCACTCTGATAGTACCCATACTTTTTATTTTTTCACTTATGCTTTAAGAGATGTATTCATAAAGTGAGTGGGTTGCTTTATTGATGCATCAATATTATGATCATCATTATCTTTGAGACTTTATATTTTATTCTTTAATACAAAACACCAATCTGTATGATGTCCAAGCATTCTATGCTATACACAATAATATTTTGATATTCAAAAAGGATGTACAAGAGATAATTTTATCACTTTGTTTCAAATAATTTATATTGGAATTTCAATTGAAATTTTGCTAGTATTTTGTTTACTTTTTGAATCACTAGTTGTGTATGAATTTTCTTTTATCCATTTATTTTGATATAAAACCTTGTTGGGCATAACATTGCTAGATGAAGATTCAAACACATGATTAAAATTAGCATATATTTTTTTTGTATGTATTATTTGATTTTTCAATAATGTGATCTTTGAGCTGAAATTATTTACAACTCTTCTATTAATTTTATCATTAGAATTATTTGAAATTTAAGGGCTTCACAAATAAAAAAATTGGGTATTTTAGATTGAATATGTATACATACCTTATAAGAGATATTTTAAAGGTTAATGGGTTTAAGGAAGGTGTTGTGACCTAACACACACACCTCATTTGAAAATCCAAATAGGGACCCACTATTAATTGAATATCTTAATCCATAGTCTTGTGAACTAGAAATATATGACATAGAATTTGAAAAAACATAAATTTAAGGACATTTAAAAGTTTGTAGTATGTTTTAAAGTTATAGGATAATCAACATTGTGCATAATCCATATTTCATGATTCACTTTACAAATTTTGTTTTCCTTTAACTCAGTACTTATGTACACATTTAGTTTACAATTGAATGGCTAGTTAGGTTGACATGTTATAATTTTAGTTGGTTCTTTATGTATGTTATGTTTTCAATAGGTTATCCCATGCTTAAATGTTTTCTTGGAACAATTTTAGGCTCATTTAATTTTTCCACATGCTATCATTCCACTTACATAGAGCCCAAGAGAAGAACATAAGTCATCTAGACAAGCAGATCATCAAAATCTTTCTAGATCTCATCATCTCGCTCACTTGGAGGTGACATCATCATAACTCCTTATATGAATTATCTTAGGAAAACATAGTAGTGAAAGCTATCCATGTGTCATCATCCCACTCACTCAGAGATGACATCAACATAGCTCCTTGTATAGATATTCTAGGCAAGTGGAGCATCGAGAGTTGTCCATGTGTCATCATCCCACTCAACTAGAGGTGAAATTAGTAGAGTTATTCATATGATAATCTCAGGCAAGTAGAGAAATGAGAGACATCCACATGTCATCATCCTACTCACCTAAAGGTGAAATCAACATAACTCATATAAATATCTTAGGCAATTAGATCAATGAGAACTATCCAAATGTCATCATCCTACTAACTTAAAGATGACATAGCATAGTTCCTTATAAGAATATCCCATATGAGTGGAGTAGTGAGATCCTTCCATATATCATCATCCTATTCACCTAGAGGTGACATTAACAAATCTCCTTGTATTTATATCCCATGTAAGTGGAGTAATAAGAGTCATCTACGTGTCATCATCCTGTTAACTCAAAGGTGATATCGATAAAGTTCCTCATATAGCTATCTTGAGCAAACAGAGTAACAATATTTGTTCATGTGTCATCATCCCACTCACCCAAAGGTGATGTTAATAAAGTTACTCATATATATAATCCCATATAAGCTGATTAATGAAATCTATGCACATGTGATCATCCCTCTCACTTAGAGGTGGAATTAGTAGAGTTCCTCATATGAATATCTTAAGAAAGTGAAATAGTGTGATCCATCTATGTGTCTACATCCCTCTCACCTATAACCAAAAGAAAAAAGTATAGTATGCCATAGCTCATTTATGATTGGAGTAGTGATAGGTAGACATGTGTCCCTCAATCACATAAGCATATAATAAATACGTGAATGTCAACCCCAAAAATAAGGAAAAGGGAGTTCTATTACATTATGATTATTAGGCACCTAAAAATAGGTTAAATATGATACATAGTAATAAAGTCTATAGAAATCAATGTTATAAAATTCAAATAGAAAGAATATATAGAGAATAGATTGAAAGCCATTATTTCCATTAATTTACTTGAATTGAAGAATTAATACATTCAATTCTCAAGGCTATCACATCTAAATAAATATAATTCAAATTGTCATGTCCAATATAATCACATTGCCTTATAACTATCAAGTACACATTGTGAATTCATAGTTTTATTGTGACCAAGAGATTAACATTAATTTTCTACCTAGAGTTTCAATGACCTAATCTAGAACTCACATCCTTTTGCATATTCAATTATAAGACTAATTAAGTACATTGACACAACATTTGATTCAACAACACTAAACCATTATTTCAAACATCACTCTACTATTTGAGACGAGGTTGAAGTAGTCGAGCCATACAAGGTTGAGGACTAGATTTCAATTTTTAGACAAAGGTATAAGGATGATTTACTTGTAATGAAAGTGGTTGGTCTATATAAATCTATATTCAAACTAGAGGTAATACCTTTGATTTACCTATTATTTTATTTATTTATGAATGGGAAAATATTACATTTCAAACTTAGCAGGACTCCAATATCATACATAAGTGAAAATGCTTTCAAGAGATATTGTGGGCTCCCTCTACCAAAAATGTCTTATAAGTAAGATATGGTAAATTCATGAATCCTTGAAAATGACATCCACAATAATTTATAATAATGGGATAACAATCCAAACAAGTTTGTGATTTAGGACCCTACTTCTGCTATCTCCATTGTTGTCTTCAGACTAGGGGTAAAAATTACCATGGACCTACTAAAAAAATATGTGGTTTCTCAACTATTTATTATGTCAATGAGATACAGATCCTTTTTATATATATTATTCTAACCTCCAAATAAATCATAGTATTAGGAGAGATAATTAACTCTAATTTGATTCTATAAATAATAAATCTAGGAAGATTACCCAATAATAACTTCTAAATAAAGAACCTTATCAACTATCTACATAATACCCAAAGAACAAGATTTATGATTAATTAAATGTCATCCATGTGCATAAGTTTAGAAAGAAAATGAAAAGGTTGCCAAGGACTTTTTACCCTATGGTATACTAGACCATATATGAGAAGAAAATGCCCAAACTATTAGATCCTATAAAGAAGACTATTCAATAAATATGTGACTATTGGTTTTATCTTGAGTGCACTATAATCATAATAAAAGGTATAAAGACACATCCTTTGTACTTTCCTTGAATTATGCCTGATAAGTTAGCTAAGTAGGAAATTATTGCTCAATTAGCTGATGGTGTAGATGTTGAGTTATGAAAGGATAAGCAAGCATCTGTCTACCCAAACCCTCTCAAAATTGGTCGAATGTAGTATATAAGGTGGGATAAATTTTAATCTATTGGAAGAATAAGGATGCATTATGGATTGAAATGAGCACCATTTAGGCATTGGGACCCTAGAAAGAATGTTAGGGATCATATCAAGAGATATGATATGGACACCAATCCTACAATCTTGACAATGTGTTTATGAATGCAAAGGATGACACTAAGATTAATTTCAAGATGTGCAAGGTAAAAATGTTAATAATTATAGTTTAGATTATCTAATACAATCCCATAATTACTAAGGAAGATGAAATTTGGATCAAGAAAGAATAATGGGTTTATGAACCTATTCACAGACCTTCTCTTCATATAGAAGTAGACATACAAGAACAAGCTAGACCATTTAGGGAAGTAGACATTAAAGGAAGAGTTGAGACTGCTCCAATATCCCTTGCATACTTAGTTGCTACTACTTCTCTTGAACACATAAATGATGTGGGGAAAACTATAGGTTCAAGTGGAGTAGCTGGGATATTTTCTATGTTACAACTACCGCTATTAACTATAACACAAGTATTTCTTATTTCTTGTCTCATGTTTCCATTGTTTCTACTCTTAGGGAACTACTTATTATGATGATGACACCAATGATAGTGCCCCAATATTATAGGTAACCATCTTCACCACCTAGGATTCCTCCAGTGATCACTACTCTCCCTATTTCATTACCATATGCCACCACTATAGTCCCTTCATTCCTTACTCTACCTTTTACATGGCCAACCCTTACTATTGTCAAAATTCCAATTACCTATAAATGAAATCCCAAGACTCCTTATATCTCACCTCAAAAGGTGGAAATAGAAGAGAAACAAACATAAGTTCCCAGGGAAAGGGATTATAGAAGAAAGGGTAGACAAAGATCAAACCCTATTTAAATTTATGATAGTGAATAAGAAGACAAGAGATGGGTAACATAAGAAGAATGGGTGTATAAGATAGACATTGAGGTAATAGTCATGTGAGGATACAAATGAAACAAATGAATAGTTTGAATGGATCATTAAATAAAGTACTCAGTCTGAAAGAATTGAGATATTAAGTGAATTTAAAGAGGTTGATTAAGGAGATGTTAGCTTAGTGGATATCAAGTTATTATCAGATAAAGAAGGGGATGTAGATTCAAAACTACAAACCTTAATACATAGACCATCATCAACTACACCCCCATGCTCTCCATATCAGGTTACAATGATGACAATTACAAAAACTAGTGCTCCAACTATCCCCTCTCAGATTGTAAGTACAACAATCCCTCATTATTTGATAACTTCCTCAATTATTGATACTACAATTGGTATGGTAAATACTATTCATTTTGTAAATTCTTTGAGTCAAAAAAATAAGCCTTAGGTAGTTAGAATGACAATTTTATCCACTTTAGCCCAATTTCTACTATGGATCCTCTTACTACTACTATTACTATTGGAGTTTCATTTACATCACTCATAGATTACTTTAACAATCTACTTAGTACCCCAATGACCTATTAGTTATTTAGAGGAACTAGTCTGCATTCCTTATTCCCCTGAGAAATTAGTGGGAGTACATTTTTAAAGCCCAGTGTTAACTTCCATTTTTATTACACAGGCCACACCCATCAACCTATTTACACAAATGGGAATGCCCATTGGCCAAGTTGCTCAGATAGATTCCTTTATAGTTTTAGTGCATATAACATCTAGGAAGACTAAATACCTCATTTATACACCAATACAAAAATAGGTCACTAGATGGAGGAAGACTATACCTCCTTTCCCTATATTAGGGATATATTCCCCCATAGTGATGCATCCTCTATGGTAATCTTATTCTTATACTCTTGCAGTTACCAAGAAAACAAAGAAATAAATTACATTGGACATTCCCTCATAGATTAAACATCTACAACAAGAGGAAGTAGGAAGGTAATACCTAATAATTATTGAGTAACCAACAATAAGGTTAGAATTTGATAGATAAATGAATACCTTGAGGAAGGTTAAAATAAATATTATGGTTGTATAGGGAGAATAGGTTGAGTTGGAACAGAGATAAGAAAATTAATTCTCTTAAACCTGGATAGATATAGGGAGGATCCTTACATCTTTATAGATACTACGAGGTTGGGGGGGTTAATAAAGTAAATGTTCAAAATCTATGACCAATCTATTCAAAGGATACTAGAGAGGAAAACTATTCAAGCTCTTAAAGATATAATAGATAACTTGCAATGGATAGCTAAAAAAATATTTAACACCATTTATTTAATAAAGTTTGCTAAGACCACATCCCAACTTAAGTGGGGTGACATACTTTAATTATTCAATAAAATGAAAGATATATATGGTAAGCTTCACTTCTTAATATATGTGAGAAAAAATAAGGTGAATGCCCACTTAAACCTAATAATAACAAAAGTTACATGGGCTAGAACTATGTTGATGCTAAGAAGAATGGCTTGCTTGACTAACATCAAGAGATACAAACTCTATAAAAATAATTTATGAATCAAGAGATATAATCAGTCTCTATTTTTAAAGATATAAGAGTCATCGAGATAAGAACTCCTCTTAGACAATTAGTTCCTAAGCCCATTTTTGAGAATCTCTTTAGGTGAAACTGAAAACTTTCGAGCTGAAATTGAAAGCACAGTCTACAAAACCAATGAGAAAATTATGTAACTAGTAATTTTTATAGAGACATAATTATAAGAACTAAGACACTTCATGTGGATGTCAAAAGTTTCATTGGTCACCCATAATAAGTTGACGGACAAGTTACCATAGTGTTTCAAGAGGGCTGTCCTTGACTTTGAAATTATTGAGATTGACTTGCATGCTAGCCATGCATTATATTTACAAATAGAGGTAGTAAATAAATCAAATTTAACAATAAGAGCACCACTAATAACTCATTAAATTACTCAATTTTAAGATATACACTAGTGTAAATGAATATAGGGATAATATATGTGCCACTTTCGATACTCACCGCTACAACTGTATTGACAGAAACTTTCAATGTATCTACATTGATAGTGCCTACAAGAAGTTATAGTAGTTTCATTCAGTTCAATTTTTATAAATATTATCCCGTCATTTGTTATTCAAATGGTACCACATCAATACCCCCTTAAATATGTATATATTTGCATGATTCAATTAAGTTGTAACCATTAGTTCTTAATTCATTTGGCATGTATATATTATATTTTAGTTGATAAATTCTATTTTGAATAAACACATTGTATATGCATGCTTTGCATGACAATTGGAACTCATTCTATTTTTGGACATGTAATTTTAGACTTTAATTGAGAGTTAAGGTGTCCCCATCCCAAGATTTTATATATTTGTATCTTCCCAATCCCAAAGGGAGGAGAATTTTGGCTATTGAGATTAATAGGAAATACTACGAATTGTTCTAAAATTAATCTTGATGTATAAATCAAATTATTCTCTAAACATGTGAATTTTATAAAAAGTTTTTAAATTATGGTATTCTAATATTTTGGGTGTGCACATGTTGTCTTTTCAATAAAATTAATCATATTAATTTATTGCTAATTTGAATGTCTTTTGTGTATTAATCATAATCTTCCCTTGTAGATGTGCAAACACAATCTTAAAAATGTGGTAACATTTTATTATATATGCTTAAATTTTCTATATTATTGTTCTCTTATACTCTTAACTATGTTTGGTTGTTAGTTTTCTTAAAATAGCTTGAAACAAACATTGGTTCCTAATTGCTTGTCCAACCCCTAGTAAAAAACTAGCTTAGAAAGGTTTCATCTTGTTTGGTCTACAAGCCTTCTTTTCTACCTTACATTTCCTTATTTTTGAGTTTATTTTGGTTATAAATATGTTAGGTTACATCCATCATCAATCTACCCATATCAAGTAGGTTTAGATTCATCCATAGTTGAACCTATCCATGATAAACAAATTGATTTTCTCACCATTATTCTACCAAAAGTTTGTTTACAAAATTCAATACCTTGCAACTCATGCCTTGTCATAAATCTTCTTTTATAGATCCTGAAATATTAGAGGCTACTTCATAAGGTTTCTTGGTGTGCATAAAATCCACATCAATAGGAATTTATTTGGTGCTAGAAGGAAGGCTGGAATGCCAAATCTATTTCTTTGAAAAGAATCAGTCAATTTACACTAAATATTATAAGGAGGTTAACCATGTCTAATTATAACATTGGTATGTTGGTTTTGCATTTACAGATACACATAAGACCTAGGTCAGATAAAGGCACCTTAAGAAAAGATTAGACCCAATTTTTTCTCTAACTAGAAGAGGTCCACTCCCTATAATCACTATGGCCCTAACTTGGTTAACTGATTCTTTGATTTTATTGCCCAAGCTGCCCATGACTTACCTAGAAACCCTAAAAAATATCTTCCCTCTTTCTCCCATTTTGAAGGAAAGATGACTGACAAACTCATGATGTCTTTCAAGGTAACTTTAGGGATAATTAATTTGGTCAATGAGGATGTATCATGTATCCTTTTCCTCTTCACACCACAATATTCCACTTATGATTAGTTTCTAAATTTATTACAAAGTTTAATTAACTCTTCACCTAATTATTATTGCTTGCACAACATGCCTTATTTTTAATCTAAAAACAAGGACCCTCTTTTTGCTTTAGAGTTTGGTCTTATATCTCAAGGATTTTTGATGGTTTCCTATTTAAAATTGCCTTCTTGGGAGTGCATGTTGGATAGATATGAAGAGTTAAATCTGAATGTGCTTCATCAATTTAGCCAAGCTTAAATGATTACATATTGAATCATAAAAAAATAGCATATAAAATAATATCTAAGGTTGCACTATTTTAAAATATATAAATTTGTATGAATCTATTAAGTCTTAATCTATTTTATGTTTGTGTTTTGAAACACATAAGACTTTCTTTTAGACTATTTCACCTTGTTTTTGTGTAAATTACATAACAATTTGAGTTTTTTTTTTAAAATTTCCTTCGAAATATTGACCCATATCTACCTTAATTTGATCTAAATTGATTATAATTTTATTTTGATTCATCTTTTACCTTAGTTTATTTCATTATAATGATCAAAAGTTGCTTTGAAATAACTTTGTTTTTCTATATTTTCATACTATTTTGTTTGCATATCAAAAGACTTAGCCATTTTATTTCAAATAAATACTTAACCATTGGATTTTAAATTTGAAATAATTTATTGTGGATTTTTTCTTCTTTCTTGTAAGTGATTAAACTTTGCCCAACACCATATGATGACCTTGTAGCTCCTGTCACCCTGAGCTTGTTCTAAAAATCTTTCGATAATTAGTCAATTTTACAAAGTTATTTAGAGACATGTCAAATTTACACTCCCTATGACTTAATTTATGCAAAGATTTATCTAGAGACACATGACATATTTTATCCACTCTACAAGATAGTTATTTTTCAAAGTTTGCCCAGCAAGCCTCCATATTAGAAAAGCTCTAGGCAAATAGATCAATGATATGTTGCCAAGTGTCAAGATCCTAGTGACTTGCTAATCCTAGCCGAAGTTGTATAATGTAAAGCCTGTAGACAAGTGGGTTAGTGAGATTGTAATATGTGGAATCATACAATGACCCACTACCTCAAAAATATTTGTACAATTAAAGAGCCTTCGGATAATTAGATAAGTAGAATGTTTCCATATGGAATCATCCCAATGATATGCTAAAATAGAGGTGTTTGTATAAAGAGGAAAACCTCAAGAAAATGGGTGAGTAAGATGATTTCATGTAGATAAATCCTATTAATTTGTATCCCCAAGATGGTCCATGTAGCCTAATGATGTGTCAATGTTTGGGGTGAGTGAGATGACATCACATGGTGAAATCTCACCTTACCATCATATAAAAAATCAACATGCATAAAGTCCATCATTTAAAACAATATAAAAGAGAAGAGAATCCAATTGGTAGTGACCCTATTATGGAAATATAAGTTGGTTTCATGACCAAAAAAGACACTATTTCAAAATTGATGGTCAGTCTAGTCATCAAAACAATCAAAATTTAACAATAGACCGTGCATCTAAATCAATTATAGTTGGGTTTTCACCAATAAATGATCAAAGAATTGGTATAATTTAGTGTGTGACTAGATAACAACATTAATCAAAAGGTAACATTGATAAATAATGGATCATGGGCATGGCATGTATATTGGGATCATGTACAGAATACAAAAGACAAACATTTGCCTTAAAGAGGCATGGTTTCAACTACATAGAACATGGAAAATTGAAAATTTGTGTGAAATATCAATTGCATCCTATTGTATGTATTCATTCCTAAATCAATTAAGGCATGGTGCCTAACTATATATCTGAAAAAATCCTAGCCACCTTCTATCAATCAATAATGAATATTTGTAACTGTGCCATTAGCAATAAAATTTGAACGAGAGGGATATCTATGGATATGGGCATATATATAAGATCAACTCCTTTGGTGTAATAAGGGCTGGTATTTTTATGATCAGAGAGACCATGCCTATCTGGATCCTTTTACTTTTGTAATATAGTAGTGGACAACCGATGCTTAGATTCTATATAGTTAGTAGACTAAGCATTTTCATGATTTCCTAACATAGAAATTTTCTTCCCATTATGAGTATGAAATCTATATCTGAATGGCTATTGTAAATTTAACCATTGCTAATAAACATAAAACATATTGATATTTAGATTGTTGTGTAGTCAAATGTCTATTTACTATGCATTTTTATGGTGGTTATATTCCTCTTTGCTCACAAAAACTTCTTCTAGACTCTTTAGTCATATTTTATCAATAATTGTGTTAGGTATAGCTCAACTAAGGAATGGTTCCTATGAGATTTGTTCAAATAGATACTTTGGCTTCATCTCTATGATATCAGGGCCTTTTTTTCCCTTTCTTGCTTTCTTTGCTCTTTATTTTTATCAGTATGTCAGTTTAGGACTAATAAAAATTTGAATATAATGTTTAATCATGATTACTGAGTATCTTCCATCACCATCTAAGTATTATTGAATGGATCAGTGGTGGATTAGTTGAGTCTTGTAGCATCTATAGCTTAAACCATCATTCAGAGTTAGTTTCATCAAAGCCCCTTGAAATACAATGGTTATGATGAGACAACTGGGTTACCCTATGTACCAAGACCTAGTAATCAAAACTTAGGGAAACACTCTCCTTCATGGAACCTTATTCCTTTTAAAGAGATGAGGGTTAATAACCATTTCCTAAGTTGGAGTATCGATAGACCCATTAAGAGATTAGCATTAAAAGGAGGCCCAAATCTAAAAATGAAACACCTTTAATGAAAATTCAAGCTAAAAACACTCTTGAGTCATTACTTAGACAGTCCCCATGGCCTTCACATGGCTAGGTGGGCATAGTTTCCTAGTGAAAGTCTAAGGGCCCATTCATGACTTACCTAGGAATCCTAGTTAATTTCCCCCAAAGTACATGCATGATAGGATTTTAACAATAAAATAACACATTAAAACATTCATGGATGCCATCATCAAGACTTGTATCTAATGCAAAGATGTAGCTTTATTAAGCATGTTATATATTAAGAGGGGGGGTGAATCAGTATATCATATATCTTTTACTTAATCAAATTCTTTTTCTTTAACCACTTAATCATACATTCAAAATATGCAATAAAAATAAATCAATAACATGCACCACATAAGAGAGAGAGACACCAAATTTTTATGTGAAAACCCAATGTGGGAAAAACCACAGAGAACAATCTCAAGTATATGAATGAGCACCAACTCAAATTACAAAGCTCACAAAGACCAACCTGTATGAGCACCAACCACTTTGCTGAGCACCAACATAACAATGATTCATGAGCACTGACCCATAGGAGCACCAACCCCTTTGCTAAACACCAACACAATAATTAGTCATGAGAACCAACCCACAAGAGCACCAACCCTACTTGTGTATAAAAACACAACTATCTCACAATGTTGCTTTCTCAACAAATGATAAAATACTATTGCATCTCTTTCTTTTCTCTTCTATCCTCTTACTTTTCTTAGCTAGATAAAACCATGCACTTATTCACTTGCTTGCATATTAAAAATGGCTTTCTAAGCCTTTATTTATAGCTTTCTAAATGAAATTTGGCATTCACCCTTTGTGATCCTTCATTCCTCATGAAAAATGTCACCAAACTTGCATGACCCTTCAAATCCTTGTATTTGAAAAGTCACATGGTGACCCTTCATGAGAAAATGCATCCTTTCCCATTTTGTCTTTATCTTTGTGACCTTTCAAATTCCTTAAGGTGACTCTTCATGAAAAAATATGCCATACCCTCTTTTTTCTTCACTTGGTGACTCTTTGAATTCCTCAAAGTGACCCTTCATGGGAAAATACATCCTTTACTTATTTTGTCTTTATCTCATGACTCTTTGACTTATTCATGAGCCCTCTTTTGACTTATGCAACCAAAAATATATTCATTAATATTAAATAAATATTAACACACATTAGTCAATATATAAATATTAAAAATATCATTAAATGCTATGGGGCCTTTATCCCCAACAATGCTAGACCTTTGACATCAATGGAAATATTTCTAACAATCTCATTCTTTGTCATTGATGGCAACTTCAAACTAAAATTTCCACATCTTAAAACTTGTATTACACATGCCAACCTGCACATACTACCATCTAAAAAACATACAGTAACTCCCCCTTACTGTAGCATCCTATACTTGTTCTTGTACTTGTTCTTATACCTATTTTTGTTTTTCTCCCTCTTTGACATCAATGAAAAAGGGTCTATCCTAGAGCTAACACTTAGCTCCCCTCAACTAATGCTGATCCTCAATGATAGGAAGTAAAAGAAATTACTCCTAACTTATTTCATAGATACTTGAATGTGTCTTTTGGTAGTGCCTTTGTGGAAATATCTACAATCTGCTATATAGTACTGATATATTCTATTTTAACCTATTGATCTACCATCTTCTCTCTCAAAAAGTGATATCTAATAAGAATATGTTTTGTTCTTGAATGCATCACTAAATTTTTAGAAATATTAATAACACTTGTGTTATCTTAAAAAATACAAATATGTTCATCATATTTTACCTTGATGCATTCTAAAGTTTTATTCAACCAAAGCACTTGAGTACAACACAACACTGATATAATATATTCTATTTCAATTGTCGAAAGTGATACTAAGTTCTAATTTTTGCTTAGCCATGATACTAAGCTATCATTGAGGAAGAAAGCTCCTCTATCTATACTCTTTCTATCATCCAAACAACCTATCTAATCTGAATCTGTATAAGCAACCAAAGTAAAATATCTACCTATGGGTTACCATAATCTATAATCCAATGTCCCATTGATATATTTGAATATTTTTTTCATCAACTAAACATGACTCTCTTTTAATTTTGCTTGATATCTCACAATCATGCCTATTACATGCATGATGTCTGGCCTTGATGCTATCAAATATAAAAGGCTACCAATCATAGATCTATACAAAGATTGATCTACACCCAGTGAATCTTCATCCTTACTCACCTTATTTCCTATACCCATTGGTGTGCCAACTGGTGCACAATCCTCAAAACCAATTTTTTCCAACATTTACTTAGCATATTTACTTTGAGATATGAATTTTTTTTATCTGACTAAAATATTTTCAACTTTAAAAAAATGAAAATTTTTCAAGCATAGACATCTCAAATTATTTTTGCATATTATCAAAAAAATCTTTTATTATCTTTTCAATGTTTTCTCCAAATATTATGTTATCAATATATACCACAACAATCAATTGATGCTCACCTTCTATTTTGATGTAGAGATTAATGTCAACAAAACCTCTTTTGAAACCTTGATCTTACAGGTACTTATCAAGTCTTGCATACCAAGCTCTGGGAGTTTGTTTCAATCCATACAATGCTTTATTCAATTTGCATACATGGATACTATCATTTGAGAGAATAAATCTCTCAGGTTTCTTAATGTAGACCTCCTCTTCTAGATTCTTATTTAGGAAGGTAGACTTGACATCCATTTGAAACACTTTAAAAATTTTAAACACTGTACATGCAAGAAAAATTCTAATAGCCTCTAGCCTTGTCATTGGTGAAAAAGTTTCTTCAAAATATATACCCTCAATCTGAGTATATCCTTTACATACTAACCTTATTTTATTCCTGGTAAATTCACCATCTTCATTCAACTTATTTTTGTATACCCATTTTGTTCCTATCACTTTTTAATATTTTGGTCTAGAAACTAATTCATAAGTATGATTATTTTCTATCTGATTTAATTATTTATCCATTTCCTTAACTTAATGCTCATCATATCTAGCTTCTAAACAAATTTTAGATTGAATTTTGGATAACAAAAAAAAAGTTAACTTGCTCAGATTTATTTACCATCATCCTTCTAGTGCAAACTCCTTCATTTATGTTCTTGATGATGTCAGTCTTATTATGATTTCTATGAACATATTTGGACAGGGTCTTGGTGTCCTTTTTATCCTTCTTCTCATCCTCATCTGATTCTTCAAAATATTTTTCTTCAATAATTTTAGGAGTGTCTACTAGATCAATGACTCTTTGTGATACATCTTCATCTATCCTAACACTTGCACTTTTAACAATCTTCTTGGTTATTTTGTTATAACATTTATAAGCTTTACTTTTACTAGAATATCCAAGAAATATACTTTCATCTGTTCTAGATTCAAACTTACCCAATTTTTCATCAGTTTTCTTTATGAAGCATCTGCTACCAAAAACTCTAAAGCAATCAACTGTAGTTGGTTTATCTTTCCATAGATTATAGGGAGTCTTTTCACTATTGATTCTCAACAATGATATATTCTAAATATGCATTATTATATCTACTTCCTCTCTCCAATATTTATTTGGTATCTTGGATTTATTTAGCATTGTCTTCACCATCTTCTAAACTATTCTATTTTTTTGCTCAACTACTCTATTTTCTAATGAGTTCTAGCTGCTGAATAATATTTCATTATCCCATGGTCTTCAAAATACTCAATAAACTCATCTGACATGAATTCTCCTCTTTGATATGATCTCAAGCACTTAATCTTCAAATTAGTTTCCTTCTCAATAAAATCCTTAAATGCTTTAAAGTGATTGAAAGATTTTGACTTTTTTTTCAAAAATATAACCCAAGTCATACGTGTAAAATCATCAATAAACAACATGAAATATTTCTCACCTTGAGTACTTTGAGTTCTCATAGGTCCACACAAATCAGTGTAAACAAAATTCTAATATTTGAGTGGTCAAGTATTCTTTTGTTTTAAACTATCTTCTAACCTACTTCCTATGTTGATATGGTTCACAAAGCATGTTGGAGGGCTTTATAATCTTTGGAAGATGTCTAACTATTTACTTCTTACTGATATTGACAAGATTATCATAATTTATGTGTCTCATTCTCTTGTTCCATAACCAAATTTCTTCAACCTAACTCATATAATATTTTAAACCTTTGATATTTGATAACATATACAAATTATTGCCTATCCTCTGAGCATTTACAACAAACACATCTAAATATTTTCTCTTGATTTTACTACCTTTTGCATAAAAATTTAGTGTGTGTCCTTGATCACACATTTAACTTACACTCAATATATTATGCTTAATACCTTCTGCATACAAAATAATTTTCATTTTTAGTTCAACCGTTATCTAAATTTAATGTACCTTTTCTAGCTATTCTAGTAGTGGTATTATCTCCAAATTTTACTATGCCATCATTGATCTTATTTAGAGTTATGAATTTACTCTTGTCTCTTGTCATGTGCCTTGAACATCCACTATTAATGATCTATGGCTTTTCTTTATTTCTTGCATGCAAAGCTATCTAGACTAACATAGACTTTTTAGGTTGTTTCTTCTACCATGAACCTATCTGAACTTTCTTCTTGATGAATGGAGCCTTGAAACTTTGGTCCTTCTTGACTGACTCGAACATGATTCTATAATACTAGGCTATGTATCCAAAATTATTTCACTTATAACATATTATGGCCTCTTCTTCAAAGCCTAATAAAGGAACAAAAGAGTTGTGGCGTTTGCTTGACTTTGCATAAGTTTTCTTCTCCTTATTTTTAAAATTATTATCTTTTTTCCAACATTCTATTTTCTTATGACCATAACCATTAAAATAAAAATAATATCCATGAAAATAGAACCTGTTCTGATTTATGTATCTTTGACCTGATTGTCTTTTGTAGCTCTATTCCTTCTAGCCTTGTTTGTTTGCATTATTTGCTACATTCTTAACTTCTTCCTTTTTTGTTTATTCTTTTGTAAGAGCTTCAACATAACTCTTTTTATTTTAAAATTTGATGCCTTTCTTATCTGATATTAATTTTTGAATTTCTAATATCTTATTCAACATATTAATGTTATTCTCAAATTTTAAATAATTCACTGCTTTATCATGACTACTTTAATTATTTTCTCAAGATCTACTTTTTAAAGAGTCAATTTAAACAACATATCTTTCATATTCTTCACTTACTTTTGTAATTGAGCTATTATATATTCTTCAATATTTTTGGCTTCTTTAATACGTGCTTGTAGATATTTAATAATTTCCTTTAACTTCTTTTCATCTTTTTCGATCTGGTATTTCAATTTTTGATTCTTATTCTCAAGATCTTCTAATTCTTATAAGGCATAAATGAGTTTTCCTTCTAGATTCACCTCAACTTCATCATGTTATTCTTCTTGATCATCTATAATTTTACTTGTAGAGGCATCTTCATGTATGGTCATGAATATAGCTTCTTTATCTAAGTCACTAACTTCACTGTCTTCAACTAAGCTAGGATCTTTATAATATAAACTCTTCTTCTCGAATCCCTTCTTGTATTTGTCTTTAAAGTTATTCTTGTATGTAGACTTTTCTTCTTCATTGTCACCATTATTGTTGTCTAGGTACTTAGCTATAGAATGTCCAATCTTATCACATTTAAAATATTTAAATTTTAACTTTCCTTGATATTTACTTGTGTCCTTTTTATGCTTGCAGATGAATAGAAATCCATTATCATCTTCCTCATCACTAGAGCTGTCACTTGATTTTTGAATCTTAGCCTTATCTTTCTTTGATGTCTTAAAAGCAACTTCCCTCTTTAAAATTTTCTCTTGTTTGGTCTACATCTCATATGCTATAAGAATACCTTGTAGTTCATCCATATTTAGTTTGGCTAGATCTTTCATCTCTTCAATTGTTAAAACCTTTGCATCATATCTCATTGGTTGAGATCTCAATATTTTTTGTACCATCGTTGACGCTTCTAATTTTTCTCCAAGGTCTTGAATTTGATTAACTATTTGATCAACCCATAAAAGATAACTTGCTATATTTTCTTCCACTTCTATCTTCAAACTTTTAAATAGTCTTCTAAATGTCTAAAGCTTAGCTTGCTAAACTTTTCCATCACCTTTGTAAATATTCTCAAACTTTTCTCAAGTCTCATGAGTAGATTTGAATTTCACAACTTTAATAAATTTTGATTTAAATAAACCACATAAAATAGCATTTAAATCTTTATCATTATTTTCACTTGCTTTTTTTTTTTTGTTAGAGTAGTTACAAGTGTCTGTGGCTCTTCGTATTCCTCCACCATTGATTGTCAAATTTTAAATCCAAGGGACATCAAGTAAGTCCTCATCTTTATGCTCCAAAAGGCATAATTTTTCCCATTAAACAAAGGTTCTTTATTTGTATAATAACCTTCATGTGATCCAACCATCGTGTTTTCTTGATCTACCTTCAAGATGTTAAACTCTT